>JAQPPZ010016703.1:4157500-4757500 GCA_028583015.1 Wollemia nobilis | reverse complement strand
CCTTTCTTCTTTAATTTTATCAATGTGGAAGGGTGATAGCTTTTCTACATAGATCTTGACCTTTTGGCCTTTGTAAGGGATGATCATATGAGAATAATATAGATATAGATGACCTCCTATCCTAGTAGTGAATTCTCTACATAGGCATAGACTAAAGTATGTTAGAATATCCACTACAACCATCTCTTGAATAATTGTTACTTCTAGTAGCTTGTGAAGCACCATTGGTATATCCTTGACTACCCCAACTATCCAAATAGGGGTACCATCCAACTATAGAACTCCAAGGCTTGATTGAGTGTGTTCCATTGTCATTACTTTGCATAGTGCATCTGGCATGATAGTAGTGCTTACTCTCGAGTCAATCATGTAGTTGTGTACTATCCACCCCTCCATTTGTAAATATACATAGAATATGGATGGTTGGATCTTACCCATGCTTGGGATTGGTTGATGTTATAGAAACCAAAATCCAGCCACTTGTCATCCATCCAGGTCTTCTTGCCATTTTTACCCATTATTTACATATATTTATGTATATTTGTTTAATATATATTAAATGTTAATATTTTATATTATATTTTGTATATATTTAAAAAAGGTATATATGTGTAAATTAATCTCAGCCATCCATATTGGTCTAATCCTATCCATTCATCCACCTTAATCCATGCCACCTACCTAGATTTAATATCCACCCTTCATAACATTTTAATCTTAATTGTATAAATTATGTTGTTGAAACCCTAATGTGCCCTAAGGAATATTATAGATAGGAGTTATTTTGATGGCTCAACCCCTAAGTTTGAGCTTACCTAAATTTTTATTTTTTTAGAGTACTTGAATCCCTTGAGTTCCTTGAGCCTTTGTGCCCTAAGTCCTCAAGTTCCCATCACCATCCATTTCATCCATCATCACCCTCGTCCTTTCATCCACCATTGCATCCATCATCGCATCCCTCGTGTGAAGCAATAGAACCTACTTCAACCTCTAAGTTCCTCCCTGCTACACCCAAGCACTCCTCTACTACTCTTGAGTGCCACTCTACTACTCTTGAAAACTTGCCTACTATTCATGAGCACCGTTGGGAATTTTCCACCATTCTTGAGTGTCTGTGGGTGTCTCAAACATTAGCTCTGTAGACCATTAAATCCACAAGTGTTGCTAGAGCATCCACGCACCAGTTTTCCTACAACAACAACAACGAAAAATCATAAGGATTTTTTTTTTTTTTTGGTAATTAAGGTACAATTTCATTACAACCGGGTTTTACAGGTTGACCCAAAATCTTTTACAAAATCAGCACAATGCTGAAAAGGATCAAAACCACAATAGGGTTAGTCTGACTTTTGCAATTAGCTCCCTACTGATGCCATACTGCCAAAAAAGAGAATCGTCCCTTACACAATATTGTAAACACCTTAGAACATAGGCAGTGGCCCAATGCATTGCTCTCTTGCTGCCCCAGCCACGAAAATGTGACCTGTCATGAAATCACGACATCCAGAAGTCTTCTCCTTCACTTGCTCTGAAGAGTCACACAATGGTAACATGTCACGAAAATGAGACACGTCGTGAAATCATGGCAGTCATCTCCCAATTTGCACTCTATCTACTTCTAGCCGTGAATATGCGACATATCACAAAATCGTGACATCCTTAAGTTGTTTCCATCTTTTACTTTGGAAATTCGTGAAAATGCGACCTGACGCGAAAAAGAGACATGTCACGAAATCGTGACATTTTGCCTTCATTCTACTCCTTTGTCGTTGTATGTCATGAAAATGCAACATGTCACGCCCATGAGACATGTCGTGAAATCATGACATTCATCTCCCATTCTGCACGCTTACCTCTTCCATCCGCGACCATGAGACATGTCATGAAATTGTGACGCCCTTATGTCTTTTCCTTCATTTTTTCTAAAGAGTCACAAAACTACGGTGTGTCACGACCAAGAGACCTGTCATGAAAACGTGACAAACTGCCTTCGTTCAGCTCCTTTGCTACTGCCTGTCGTGAAACTAAGACATGTCATGAAATCACGACAATCATTGCCTATTTTGTTCTCTTGTCACTTCCATCCATGAAGAATCGGCATGTCACGAAATCACATCGTCCTTGAGTCTTTTTCTTCATTTGCTCTGGATCGTCGTGAAACTGCGACGTGTCGATAAAACAACATGTCGCAAAATCGTGGCGCTTCTGCCACTTTGACCTCTTTTGTTGCTTTTGGACAGGAAGGAACAACATGTCACGAAATCGCAACACTTTCACCTCCACACTCCTTTTCTTGGCTTTTGCCCGTGAAAAACCAACATGTCATGATATCATGACACTTTCGCCTCCTAACACTTTCTCTTCTCTTTTGGTCACGACAATGCGACATGTCGCGATATCGTGACCCTTTTTCTTTTCTCCTCTTTCTATGCTCTTTTGGTTACAAAAATGTGACATGTCACAAAATCATGACACTTTTCCTTCTTGCTCTTTCTCTTCTATTTTGGTCGTGAAAATACGACATGTCACGATATCACGACACTTTTTCCCTCTTGCTCATTCTCTTCACTTTTGGTCGAAAAAGTGACATGTTGTGATATCGCTACACTCATTATTTCACTCTTAACATGTCACAAAATCATGACACTTTTTCTTTCCTCCTCTTTATCTTCTCTTTTGGTCACGAGAATGTGACATGTTGCGATATCGCAACACTTTTCCTTCTTGCTCTTCCTCTTCTCTTTTGGTCGTGAAAGGACGACATGTCATGAAATCGTGACATTTTTTCCTTCTTGCTCTTTCTCTTCTCTTTTGGTCACAAAAATATGACATGTCACGATATCGCGACACTTTTTCCTTCTTGCTCTTTCTCTTCTCTGTTGGACATGAAAATCCGGCATGTCATGAAATCGCGACACTTTTTCATTCATGCTCAACAAATCGCCAAAAACCAACACTATTTCCTTCTTGCTCAACATGTTGCAAAATCGCGGCACTCTTTCTTTCTTGCTTAACATGTTGTGATATCGTGACACTTTTTCCGTCTTGCTCTTTCTCTTCTCTTTTGATCGCAAAAATGTGACATGTCGCGATATCATGACACTTTTTCCAACATGTCACGATATCGCGACACTCTTTCTTTCATGCTCAACATGTCGTGATATCGCGACACTTTTTCCTTCCTCCTCTTTCACTTCTCTTTTGGTCGAGAGACTGCGACATGTCGTGATATCGTGACACTTTTCCTTCTTGCTCTTAATCTTCTCTTTTGGTCATGAAAAGACGACATGTCACGAAATCGTGACACTTTTTCTTTCTTGCTCTTTCTCTTCTCTTTTGGTCACAAAAAAATGACATGTCGCGATATCATGACACTTTTTCTTTCTTTCTTTCTCTTCTTTTTTGGTCATGAAAATGCGACATGTCACGATATCACGACACTTTTTCCTTCATGCTCAACATATCACCAAAAAGTGACACTTTTTCCTTCTTGCTCAACATGTCGCGATATCGCTACACTCTTTCTTTCTTGCTCAACATGTCACGATATCGTGACACTTTTTCCTCTTGCTCTTTCTCTTCTCATTTGATCGCGAAAAAGTGACATGTCATGATATCGCGACACTTTTTCCTTCTTGCTCAACATGTCACGATATCGCGACACTCTTTCTAACATGTCGCGACATTGCGACACTTTTCCTTTCTTGCTCTACATGTCGTGAAATCATGACACTCTTCCTTTCTTGCTCAACATGTCACAATAAATCATAAGGAAATGAGTTCACAAGGTAAATCACTTTTGTTTAATATTAATTTTATTATTTCTATATTTTCTCATAAAATTATTATTTGATAGCTAGGGTTTTTATTGATTTCTGAGGGTCTCACATAGTGGAGCCCTCACAGTTGCTATTAACCCTCTTTTTTCATTCTATGTGTGCAAATTTATAAATATATAGGTATTTTGTACCTACTTAAGATGGAGTGGCCTGGTCAATGGATAGTTGAAGCCCACTCACCCCTATCGAGAGCAAAGATGAGCTTTGAAGACACCATAAGAATCGTTGACTAGGGTTTCAAAGAACCCTATTATATTGTATTAATTGTATCAAAATAAATAGTGTAAAACCCTATTTGGGGTACATTTGATTGTATTGAGATCCACTAACATTAGTAATATAAGATATATTTTATTGTGCAATCTCTTGTATCATTATTTGTTCATAATATGTTATCTATATTTAGTTTTTTATTTTTGTCTTCAAAAATGGTAATCACGGTGGGACCCTCTAAGGGTTTCTTAATTTGATTTATATTGTGATCTAACTTGTTGTTTTTTGTTTTATCAAACAGGTTTTCTGAATCACAAATTGCACAATTTTTGTAGAATTTGGATTTCTGGAACAACGTAAAAGTTGTAGCTGTGCAGATGCCCTGTGGTGCTCGTGGGATATTCAAGAAATTCCCAAGGGCATTTCTAAATCATAGAGTGATGTTTTTAGAGACAAGGAAAAATGTGTAGGCTTCTTTATAAGCTTGCCTTGAAATCCTAATCTCTATTTTATGTATTTTTACATTTTACATTTTTTTGTTTTCTTTCAAATATTGGATTAAAAAGAACATAATAATATATTTGTTAGAAACAATAATTCTAATGTGTATTTAGGCATTTAAATAGTTGTTGCATATAGTTGCATTTACACATAACACATTTCTATTTAAAAATAATTTATCTTTTTTGGTGTGCTACATTCTTTTGTTTGCATATGAGATATTAAAAAGCATAAAGTAGTGTGCATCCTAGGGTTAGAAATTTATGTTTTTATTAATCTAAGTAGGAATAACATTTAAAAGAATAAAATTACCCCCGCATTTGGTGATTCAATATGGAGGATTATACGAACCCTCCTCTATTTAGAGAACGGTATTAAGTGGTGTCCTCTACTTCCTTTGTGAAATTTGATATTTTGATGTTGGATTCTAATTTGTATTGATGAAAGTAGTCATTTTCTAGCATTGTATGAGCAGAGTAGAAAAACAAAAAATTTTAAAAGGAATCACACACTGCAAATTGCACTTTTAACAGTAATGGTTGGATTTCATCACCAATCATTGCTTGAGATCTGGTGATGGTACTCTTCATCTCCATCCACCAAGATCTACCCCTAGACACCATAGGTTGCCCCTGAGAAAACTTTGTATTTCATCACTAGTAAGAATCTCATTGCCCATTCCTAGCCATAGTATTCACCCATTATAATTTCATATTAGTGCATTCAAACACACAAAATAAAAATAAAAAAACAAAAAAACATTAAAAGGAGATAATTAATGAATGAGGTAAGACATAGTTGTTGTATAAACATAACATTGATTGTCTTCACTTGATTTCTATGAATTTCCATTTATGCATTTCCTTTACAACACATTTTACATTTGGTTTAGTAGCTTATGTTCTTAACAAGAAATCATAAAAAAAATTTAAATAAAAATAATAATCTTCATTTCTCACCACTTATGTGGTAAATCCCATCAGTGTGGTTCAGAAAGATTGCACAGATTTATCTATGGGACCATAACACATTGTGCAGACTATTGATGTCTTGCACAGATACACCTCCACATCTCTTCCACAAAATGAATCATATTCACCCACAATTGACCACACCATCACCCACATAGACATGGCCAAAGTAGAGGCTTTCTATAAATTAGCTAATTATGTCTTGTAGCCCATCCATAATGTCTTCGATCAAAATCCTTCTTTACAGCAAGAAATTATTTCTTCCCAGCCATCCAAATTCACCTAGGTTTACATTAACCATATTTTTGAGGCATAATTTGCACCTTCATCTCATTTCTCCATTCCCCAACCATCATGTGCTCCAAGCACTTCATATGTATCCAAATATACCAACCCCTTGTATGAAGCACAAGCCAATGCTGATTTAAAAGTGCCAATTTCATCCAATCAAGTTGCAATTCCCATTGCCACTTGTCCCCCATACACATCATCTATTCCATATTCATCCATACCTTCCAATGATGATATGGAAATTCATGAAGCATGGGAACATTTGAAAAAATTTCTTAAGAAGTGGTAGAATGCTCAACAACAAGTTCAAGTGAACCCTAGGCCTTAGCCAATTTCCACTCAACCCACCTTCATCACACAAAGTCCATCATGGGTACCACAACCTTTGGTGGTTTCCATCCCTACACTTCCATTCCACCCATACCCATTCCATTCCCATAGGTAAACCTAGCCACAATATTTATGCATTGTCACCTTTTCAATAGTCACCATCATTTCTTAATCAATATAATCATCATAAATTCCAATCCACTTTGCCTATCCATCATCATATTTTCACTCCACAACATATTTCCATCCCTTAACAAAATCATCTAGTGATTCAAGGCTTTCACATTCTTGGGGAACACTCTAGAATCAAGGATATGCAACAACAAATTGATAATTTGATACAACATACTCCTGGTTACAATAACCAAAATCCAACCTTACATCAATTAATCAATCAACCAATTCACCCTTTGGTACCATCACCACCATATCCGATAGACTTCACGGTACCAAGGTTTGACAAGTTCAAAGGGACTAAGGACCCTAAAGAGCATGTGAGCACATTCGTGCACTCATACTTTATAATTCAAAATGATAATGCTCTCATGCATTGCATATTTCCTCAAAAATTAGAGGGAGATGTCATACAGTGGTAAAATCAATTACCCAATCATAGTATTTATAATTTTGAACAACTAGTTGACCAATTATTTGAACGATTTTCCCTTAATATAAGAAATAAAATATCATTGTCTGATATCTATAGTTTAAGACAACATGATGAGGAGTCTATCTATGATTTAGGCAACCATTGGAGGGCCATCATAACTAAAATGCCATTCACCCTACCAATGGAAGAGCTAATTAAGATATTCACTAAGAGCTACCTAAAACCTATTTCTTGGATGCTTCAATTGTAAACATATCGTTCATTTGAGGAAGCTCTTACAGAAGCTAGTGTCATCGAGGAGATAAAAATCCAAGAAGGCATACTTAATCCAAGAAATAAGGAATGGTAAAACAAGTGCCAATACAAAATCAATCATTCTAGCCAAACCAAATTAACACAGACCAATCACGTCAATTAAGTGGTCATGAACCAGCTAGTAATGGCTCAACAACGACTAATTCAACAACCATCACAACAAATTACCTATCATGCAGTACCCTCAATAATCCAATATGTGCAAAACATAATACCAACTATGGATAATCACCAACGTTGATAATTTGTTTGATAAAATCATCAATACACCCCTCTATTTGAATCTTATGCCTCCATTTTTGAAGGTTGTATGACAACAATATACTTGCTTTTCCTGAGGTCAAACCAGATGATCCCATTAGACATGGTAAAAACTACAAGGAATATTTGTTTTAACCTTATCATAGACAAAATGGGTATGACATAACTACCATGTGTTTAAGGATATAGTACAAGACCTCATTGACTTGGGAGCCATCAAGATTGATAACCCCCTAGCTCAAAAAAACCAAAATTTTGGTATCTTCCAAACACCACTTCCTCATCATGAAGAGGTGCAATCCATAATGGGAGGGTCTAACATCAAGACCCCTCCCAATAAAGTTAACCATATTCAACAATACAAAGGTTTTGTAGGTGCCATTCATTTGGTAACCCGAGGTCAACAATGACAAAACAATCAACAAGATGCACAGTAGCAACCCGTTTAATAGCCCATGAACTCACAAGCAAGGGAGTCTCGACCTATTCCATCACCACCCATCCAAATATCCCAAAATACTTCTCCACAAATCCACATTCCCAACCATTCTAATCCATAAATTCATCAAATCAATCACCCCAAAGGCCAATCATTTCTTTGAGTAGCTAATTAACCATGAGTTTAAAAATGGATTCATAAAAACTATCTATTTATGACCTAATTCAACAATCTCCCCAACATTGTGAGGCATTAATGGATATTCTAAAATCCATTGAACTCCAATATCAATATTCCAATGACTTTAATAACTTTGTAAGGAGTATTCAAACATGCATGGAGCCTTCCATCATGTTTAATGATTTTGAGATTAAAACAATCTCATAAGAATCAATGGATCATCCATTGCATATAATAGCAGGAAGCCATTCAAAAGAGTTTTAATTGATACCAACTCCTCCATTAACATCATCACCACATCTGCCCTCCATCATCTCAATCTTCCTCCATCCCACATAACCAAATACACCTTCATATTGAAAGCATTTAATGATGCTCTCTGCTCTATAGTTGGCACTATTATTTTACCCATCGAAGTAGGGGTAAAAATGTTACATACCTTGTTCCACATCTTAGAAGGATCTATGACATACAATGTACTCCTTAGAAGACCTTGGATGAAGGAAATGAGATGTGTCCCTTCCATATTACATCAATTTTTGAAATAAGTACATGAATGGTAAGTACATTGCATACCAGCAGATGTTGAGTCATTTAAGTATTGCAAATTCATATCAAATCCTTATGAATCCATGCTTTCTTTACCCATATTTTTCTCATGTCATCCACCACATCATCAATAACTCCATCCAATTCTTCATCAAAATATCCCATTCCTGAGGAGCTTCCCATCACTAATTCCAACCAAGCATCCACTTCTAAACCTACATTATCATCATCATTGATTCCATGTACACGTGGTCAAACCCAATTCATGCCATCCATATCATCATCCCCTTCATTGGTCACAATAATTCCTTCACAACCAAATCCATCTCTATCAACCAATGTTTCACAAATTGAATTGTCAAACTATGATATACCCACATCTTCCCCATCGTCTGAGCCATATCCAACCATGAGCCTCGCATATCCACTTCATCCCCATCATCCCAAGTTAAGATCCACCTCACCAAACCTGGTGTTGGTGAATATGTGGTCCAAGACATCACAATAACACCGCTTAAAATCTTAATAGGAGTGGTATACAATATGGGTTCAGTGCCTAATAGCATAATTTTTGTGTATGGGGGATAGAATATTTGTATAATCCTACTCCCCAAAAAGAACCCAAACAACCACCACCTACCAATATCCAACAAATGATAGGTTTTCCATATCGCTATTTTCATAGACATAATTAGAAAAGACATGGCTTAGATCGATATGAATAGGGAGTGCCTCAACTTATTGATGTCCCATATCAAGATGTGCACAATCATTCAGGTCTAGGTTATCACCCACTTCCCACCATATCTTATTTTGAACAAGCCTTCCAAAGGCTTAATCTGAATTTAGAAGAAGAATCCCTCCATCCTAATGACTCTGACAAGGAAATGTATGAATAATTTGACCTCATATCGATATTTTTTTATTAATATGATGAGGAATCAGAGCCCATAATTCCCCACATCAAATAAGATGAGTTTTATCTCAGAATGTTCCCCATCCATGAGCCCATATTTTGCTTGCTTCTTCCACAAGATCGAGCTGAACCTACTGGTGAAACACCACCTCCATATCATTAATCCATATCATCAACAAAAATTGTAACATATGTATATAATGCAAAAAAAAATATAAGACAAACTAAAAAAAAATTATTTTCTACATTTCATGTATATGGCATTTAGTTAAGTGCATTTATTTGTGTTGCTTGCTGTTGTCCAGTTTTACCAAGGTTCTAGCATTGGTTCTTAGGCTTTATCCATTTCACCTCCTTCATTTTACCTTAATTCAACATGAATCATACAGACTTATTCACCCCACTTCATAATCCATACAATCCAGCTAAATCAATTCCAATTGACATAAGCCTTATTGATATGGATCAGATTTCCTCGCCACCATATTTTTTCAAATTTTTTCTATCTGACGAATTGTTAAGGGATTTAGCCAAATACATTCCTCCATCCCCTCCACCCTCACATTTACCTTCACCTTCAAATCCCAAGGTTTTCTAGGCAAACATAGATGAGGATAAGTTAGAAGAGTTTGATGAAATCATAGATGACATTCATCTGATCCCAATGTCCCATCAACTTGAGGAAGGTTATCACATGTCAATTGAAGATACCATCGATGTGGACCTTAGTTCAGACAAAGACAATCCCCAAATTTTCAAACTTGGTAAAATTTTATCCACCAATGAACAAGAGCAATTAATTGCTCTCCTCAAGAAGAAGAAGGACATTTTTGCATGGTCCTACAAGGACATGCCTAGTCTTGACCCTAATTTGGTTTTTCATAATCTCACCTTACATCTTGATGCTAAGCCGATCAAACAAAAACTTAGAAGGATGCATCCTACCATTTCCCTCTTGGTCAAAGAAGAGCTTCAAAAACTATCAGATATGGGTTTCATTGTACCCATTGACTATCCGAAGTGGTTCCCAAACATGGTACCCGTTCACAAGACTAATAGGGTGACACATGTGTGCACTAATTTTTGAGACCTTAACAAAGTGTGTCCTAAGGATGACTTTCCTATTCCAAACATTGATACTCTTGTCAACACCTACACTGGCCATGAAATGCTTTCTCTCATGGACGATTTTTTAGGATACAACCAAATTTGAATAAATCCTGATGACCAACACAAAATAGCATTCACTACACCTTGGGGAACTTTTTGTTACAAGGTGATACCCTTTGGCCTTAAAAATGTAGGTGCCACTTATCAAAATGCCATGACTTACATTTTTCATGACTATATGCATAATATTATCAAATATTATGTGGATGATCTCTTGGAAAAAATTAAAACTCGACAAGAGCACATTGGTGTACTAGAAAATGTTTTTGACCAAATTCTAGAACATTAGGTAAGGTTGAACCCCAAAAAAGTGTGTCTTTAGTGTTACCTATGGAAAATTACTAGGGTTCATAGTCTCTAAAAGAGGCATTTAGGTGGACCCAAACAAGGTCAAGGTTATCATGGAGATGCTTCCCCAAACGAATTTAAAGGAATTGCATAGTTTACAAGGAAATATCCAATCGATTCATCATTTCATTGCTTAACTTTCTGACAAATGTAGGCCATTCAATCACCTACTATAAAAGGGGGTACCATTTTCTTGGATATATGAATGCCAAAAATCCTTTGATGACATTAAGTAATACTTAGCTTCTCCACCAGTATTAACTCCTCCTCATTCGAGGATCCCCTTCTATATTTATGTTTCAGCAATAAAGTTTCCATTAGGTACAATGCTTGCATAAAATAATGAAGAAAATTGAGAGCAAGTTGTCTATTACATTAGTCAAACATTTGTAAGCTATGAAACCATATACGCTTATGTAGAAAAATTATGTTTAGCAGTGGTTTTTTCCACTAATAAACTCATACATCACATGCTTAGTCACACAACATATGTCATAGCTAGAGATAATACTCTGTGTTATATGATGTCTTGCACTTATATTAACACCTGCACCACCAAATGGATAATGATTCTTACTAAATTAGACCTTGAGTTCATTAGCCAAATATCCTTTAAAAATCAGGTCATAGCCAATCAACTTGCATAAGCTCCACTACCTAGTGATCATCCCTTGATTATTGAGCTCCCAGATGATTTGATATTCACTACCACTAAACAAGACAAAGATGTCATTTTGGAGGAATATTTCGATATCCCACTATTATTTTATAGTTCTAAGTGCAAGAAATATCAAGGTGCTAGAGTCATGTTTCATACACCCCAAGGGGTACCTATCCCCTTATCATTCAAACTTGACTTCCAATGCACAAACAACATTGTAGAGTATGAAGCCTTAATATTAGGCCTTCAATCGTCTATAGCTATGGGCATAAAGCATATCAGAATATTTGGTGATTCTCAACTTGTTTTCAAGTAAATTAATGGAGAATACCAATGTAAAGGACCTACCATTAAACTTTAGAGTTTGCCACGTTCGACAAATCCTTAGTTTGCCATGTTCAACAAATCCTTAATGAAATTGATCTCTACATTTGAATGGTATGAAATTGATATTTTTCCACGTTTGACTAATATATTTACAGATGCAATGGCCTATCTTGGATCATTAATTCCAAAAGACTCCTTAGGAGAGGTACAACCTCTAATTATCACAACAATATCTAAATTTGCAATTGTCTATGTTGAATCTAAGGATTTTTGCTTTATCTAGATGATCCATATGAGCCTTGGTCAAGCAAAATAGTAGCCTTTTCTCAATTTTGGAGCACTCCCATATGACATGTTTCAAAATGCTAAATGCATTTTCAAGCAAAAAGCAACTTTTTTTATTCTCTTGGGGGATGTGTTGTATAAACGTGGTTATGATGGAATCCTCCTTCAATATCTCGAGGTTGTTGAGGAACAAAGAGCCATAACTAAAGCTCATGATGGTACTTGTGGTGGTTATTTTAGTGGGATGGCCATCACAAAGTGTATTCTATGCATGGGTTATTATTGGCCCACCATGGAAAGATATTGTTGCACTTATGTCAAACATTAGAAGCAATGTCAAGAGCATGCAAATTAAACTCATGTACCATCACAATAATTATAGCCTATTCAAAGCCTTTGGTCCTTTTAAAAATTGGGTCTTGATTTAATTGGAAAAATATCATCTCCTTCCTTAAGAAAACATAACATTCATCATCACAACCATTGAATACTTCACAAAGTGGGTTGAGGCAACCTACAATTATGCATTTTTTACTTCATCATATCATTTGTCATTTTGAAATTCCCTCAAAAATCATATTCAAAAATGGAAAGTATTTCAATAACAAGTATGTTTGAGCACTTTAACATCCAACACAATTTATTGACTCCTTATTACCCACAAGCAAATGGACAAACTGAGGCTACCAACAAGACCTTGATTGCTATTCTCAAGAAATTGGTTAACAAAAATCATAGATATTGGCATACTAAAATTCCCTTGACATTATGGAATTATCGAACAAGCATATGCATACCTACTAGGGAAACACCATTTTCATTGGTCTATGAGGTCGAAGCAATCATACATCTTGATCTTGAGATCCCCTCCTTGAAAATTTCTTTACAAGAATTCATAGATGATGACACTGCTAGACAAGCACATCTTGACCAACTCACACTTCTTGATGAAAGGTGAGTCAATGCTTTAGAGCATTTACAAGTTTATCAAGATCATCTAAAGCATGATTACAATACCAAAGTTCATCTGCACAAATTCCAAGTAAGAGATCTTGTCCTTAAAGAGAATCAACAAAACACTAATGCATTACCGCATCTTCATGATAAATTCATGGCTAATTGGTTGGGTCCATACATTATCACTCAAAAAGTGGATGTTGGTCAAATATATGCCTAATAAAAAAAATTTGCATTTTTGCACCCTATATATAGCCAACATTGAAAGGTTGGAGGAAAGAAATGTCCTCCATGCCAGAGAGGGCTGGCTCCCAAACTAAATCCTACACTAGTTGAAGACTAGAGATGCAGGAAAGAATCATAAAATGTGGAAAGAAATGGGAAATATGGCCACAGGTTGAAAGCATAGGATATGGGGTAGACTAATAGTAGAAAATTAACCCAAGCATGAAATAGCATGTAATAGATGAAAAGCTTTATAATTTACTAGCAAACTTGCTGAAACAACCTTCAAAACAACACTTCAGCACTCACTTTCTCACCAGCAATATTTTAATCCAAATGCAAAATTTAAATTTAACAGCAAATAAAGAGCATAAGAATAAAATATAAGTGTATTAAGTAGAATGAAATCACACAATATCACTCATAAATTTTGAATTATGATGTCTTCTATTGATGCAGAGAACTTGGAGAGTTTTCTCGTAAAATGCCTAACCTCCTTTACAATGGAAATTTGATTAGTATTTATATAGGATTTTACCTCTTTCATTAAATACACATTAGAAAAAAATGATCATAGATTAGGAACAAGAGTGATGAAATTCCTCCTTGGAATCATTAAAAACCCATCCTTTATGGGCAGTGATCCATATTTCAAGGGAACATTCCCAGGAAATTAGCAACTTAGGCATCGATGCATAGAGAATTAGGAGACATTCAATACCTTGGAAATGCACTCCCACCTTGGAAATCATGAAAAATACCCCCTGTGCTTCTATACAACTTTTTCCTTCACTTGGGATTCACTATTTGAGTTACTTACAACCACCATTATTTAATGCTTGTAAACCCCCCATGATGCTATTGAAATATTTGACTATATTCCTCATAGAACATGGCAACGCTATACAATTTGACAGCTTTATTGTCACAATCGCTTCACCCCCTTTTGCCCTTTTGCTCAAAAATTTAATTCAACATTCAATCAAAAATTAGCTTCACTCGATCCTTTATTGCCCAACACACTCGTGCGCTTCTCTTCTAAGAATGCATTTGCCAATGAGAGAGGTGAACAGGATGTTCACCCCTCAACTGGGGTGAATGTGATAGAATTTTGTTCCTAAAGTATGTTCACCCATGGGAGGGGCAAACAGGATGTTTGCCCCTCAACCAGGGTGAATGTGATCACGTTTCAATGTTGGGGCATGTTTTCCCATGTGAGGGGTGAACAGGATGTTCACCCCTATACCGGGGTGAATACAACTTTGTCTTGTCATGATCCTTTTTAAATTGTTGAACCTTCCTTCGACTACCTTTTACTATTATGTTCGCCCCAACATGGGGCAAACGAGGTGTTTGCCCCATCCTTGGGGCGAACACACCTCCATGTTCCTCTGCTCTTTTGATGCTTTTGGAATTTTTCTAAGTTCTTCATCTTGATTTCTCCTTCCATTTTGCAGGCCCGAAAATGCCTTGATTTTATAGTGCACTTTGAATATAGCAGATTTGAATCCCAAATGAAATTTACATTTATTTTTTAAACATTTATAATGTCGATGCAATGCAGTTTACATTTGCAAATAAAATAGTAACATAGGAAATTACTTTTAAAATATTGTCATATACAATAAAAAATATTCTATCAAAATACTCCAACAAAATTCCCAATGTGGCATAGTGTAAAATTACCAATATTTTTGGTGACTCACGGGGTATCCAGCTCGCATGGATGCAAGCGATCCCAAGACTTTATCCATTGGGTAATTATGGAATCTTATTTCTATCCACCTTATTTAGCGCATTTTCTATAGATGCTTTCCACCATACCTCCTCTTCTACCTGCTCCTGTTCTTCCACTTCAGTCGCTACTTTGAGCACTTCGGCTCACTCGACTTCTTCCACTACATTCTATTTTGTTGCGCGCTCTACTGCTACTTACTCCTCTTGTTCCTTGAGGGTCTCAAAAATTACTTCATAGGCCCTGATTGCCTCCTTCCATGAATATATGGTGAATAGACATGGAACACTGAGAGACTCATAAATGAATCGAAGATTCTAAACATCCATCAAGTTGAGATGCTTTACTTGTTGAGCCAACTCATACAATGATAGCTCTAAGCATGTATATTTCTGAATTAGTGGCAACACCTACACTTCTATGAGAGGCTCATCCCATGCATAAATCTCAGAGGTATCTTCCATGAACTTCCTCTAGAGTGCCTCCAGTTTTTCCATTGGCAAGGGTTCAACCCACTCATCTGTAAAGTTCAAAAATCCCAACTTGGCAATAGTCTCAAAGTGAGACATGTAAATGGTATTCTCACACTAGATAGTGTTGAGAATTGTCTTCCCTTACCTTACCAGGTCCATTCTTTGGAAATAACTATGCAGCATGACCTTGGCCTTGGACCAGGTGTGATCCATTTCTCTTAGAGCGCAAATACACAAGTTGGCATTAGCTAGGGCCTGGATCTTCACTACCATCTCCATATATGGCTTGAATCTTTCCTCTGTATTATCAATCAACTACTACCCTATCTAAATATATATGTGCACCTCCCACAAATAGTGCAGCACCTAGACTGCTTGTGCAACCAACTTCTCGTAGTTCTAAGTTGAGTGAAGGTGAGCCTCTTTGACACTTTTCAGCAAAAAACTAGTAGCTTGGGCATCCTTCTATGCTAACCGATTCTTCATATCCTCAAGCTGCTATTGAAGCTTATGAATTTCTATCCTGGTGCACTCCAACCTGTCAGTGAAAATATTCATTTTCAGTGGCAGTCTTCCCCTCCTAAACTCTGCTTTTTGCTAGGGCATTTTTGAGCTCAATAATTTTATTTTCATTTTTGAAATATTTTTCCTTGAAATGCTTGTCATGAAAATACACTGAGCTCGTATTAGCATAAATATTACCCATATTTTCTATTGGATTGATCTTGGTGAGATCTTTAGTGATAGTCTCACTGAGGTAATCACTGGGCAACATTTCCCCCTATGACTTTTGGACCAAATGAGTGAGCTTTGTCGTGTGAGCATCCATAGTAATAGGATCAAAGGCAACTTTATTAATCAGTCAAGTTGTATCCAAGGCCTCCTTGTGCCTCATGCTCTTAAACCACTATGAAGAGCTCAAATGTGCCCGATTAATCTTCTCCACATTGGGCTACTTGCAGGCCACCTGCACATCAAGCACTATCTACAACTCCAAAACCAAGGTGAATGGAACCATCACATTTGAGTGACTATGTTCAATGGGGGTGGATGTGATAGTGAGAAGAGGGATAACTAAAATTGTGGCTTGGATAGATGAACTGAGTTTAGCTATAGTTACACTTACTCTGGGAGGATTTTGCGTACTTATAGCCTTGATGGTGGTGGTGGTGGAAACATAAGGGGAAGGGTGCAAAAAAGGATTCAGATTTGATGCATATGAACTAAAATAAATGGAGTATGAAGGAATGAGAATAGAAGAAGGAGCAGTAGTGACTTCAAGGGAGGAATAATATGGAAGCAAAACAAATGTGGAAGGCATACCAAATGGTAGAGAAACAAATATAGATGATGATGGAAGTGAAACAGAAGGAAACAAAATAGAAATCACTACAGGCTCTAAAGAAGAAGAAGAGGGAAGAGAAGATGTACCTTTGGGTATGGATACAGTGTGATGTGGTGATGGGGTCAGCTATGAATTTATTTCCTCTTACTGTATTTCCACCCTCTTCAATGTTCAGGTTCCCTCTGCCATCCATCACTTCTATGTGAGAACTCTCTAACTGATGATCGTTCTGTTGTTCTTGGACCATCAAAAATACTTGTGTGATCTTAGTTAGAATATCTTCCAGTGGTGAAGGATTTATAACTACCGTTGGAATGCTAGTAACTATAGGAACCAAAATGATAGCAGTGGAAGCAACAATAGTGCTAGTCCTTCGTCTTTTTGCCATCTTGGGAAGTGGTGGTGCCTTCAAGACATTTTGCTTCTTTGGTGCAGGTGCCTATTCCACCTTTTGCTTTGTTCACTAATATATTCACTTAGACACATATTGATATTCCTCTTCCTCTGAATCTCCTCCTCAACCATTGGATTTCCTTCTTAAATTTCACCTTTGCCACTATCGGAATGTTGAAAACTCTATAGTAAAATATTGGTGAAGGCAACAGGCTAATATGAATCGACATAATCATCATAATTTTCAAAAATTGCTCATCTAACTTCAGCCTGAAAGGAGTATTTGGTTTCCCTCGATGAATCTACATTATCCACCAATTCATAATTTTCTCTTCAGTCTAGTCGGGCTTACTTTCTTTAACTTGGCTGAATAAACCTAGTGAAGGAATCTAAGTTTTATACCTGGTCAAATTATACTTTACCTCTTGCTCATAGTAGTCATGCCAAGGTGGAAGTGTCATCATTTTCTCAATGTGCCAATTCATTCAGGCCCATCAAATTTATTTTTGTTCTTTTGAATATCTGGCCGAGGGAAACAATGAAATGACTTAGCCCTTATAATAGCCAAAAATTTACCCAAACGGTCATACCTCCAACACTATAGTAGTTCTATCAAACCCAAATATTGTAGCTCTACTGTCAAGAGCCAATTTTGTTCAGATTGGCTCACCTCTATACTACTGAATTTGAATGGCATGTTACACATTGTCTTCTTTCCATGCCCAACTCCATATACATCATTGACATAATCCGACTAGTGCACTACTTATATGGAAAAAATATGCTCTTTAGCAAAATAGGGCAACAAAAATGGCTTACCCATGAAGCAAAAAATTCTCACCATTATGCCCTGGGTAAGCAAGAGAATATCTCCCTTTTCCTGTGTAACTACTGCATCTCTTAAATTCTGTAGCACTCTTTCACACGTACCGCAAAACAACTCTATTATCGGTCCCAAAAACCAACTATTAAAGTTGTAAAATGACTCCATTCTTGATAAAATGGGAGTCCACATATAAACTAGTAGGGGTTCATTTTTCTCACCCACCTACATTATTGCAATAAAATGGAAGTGTCGCTATAGTTGAAAGAAGAAAAAACATACCAAAAATGATGTGTGCTTGAATGATCTTAACTCCCCAATCTGCATCTTCTCCAGTTGAAATTTTAGCCTGTGGGAAATAAAGTCAGCCCAATCAAATAAAATGGGGTTGTTGCCTTACGTCATGGTTACAGGAGAATAAAATTTGACTTTGCAAATACATTGTGCTAAGACCGCCAACCACTTATGCATAGTTTTATCTGAAGGCAAACCAACGACCCATGCCAACATTGAGTATATGTCCAAGCTCTTAAAATCTAAAAGTAGCTTTGGTAAATTGGGAAGCTGCCCCATCGACAGCTCTTTAATTAGTTGAGTCTCCATAAATTGATGCATTGTCACTGTGGAGACATATCTATCTTCTTGTTCATTAGTATGCAATTTTTATTAACTACATAAGAAGGGTGTTTCAATCCATAAGCAAAGGCTTCTTGAACCTTGTCTTGTATGATGGTGAACAAAATATCTCTTTTGGAATTTCTGACAGCTCTGGTAAATGGGTCATAGAACTAGGCAATAAGCGATACCAGCTCAGGGTATGGGTGAACTGGTGGACATAAAAACCAGAACAGCTACAAATTATAGGGCACTATCAGCCAGCTATGCGGCATTACTCCTTGGCTTATCGCCATTTCAACATCCTATCTTAACCTCTCTATACCTTTATGAGTAATGAGGGTGAAGAACACAAGCTTATACTGAGAGGGGGGGTGAACAGTATAAGACCACTTTTAACTTTATCTTTCAAAGCAGCTTTCAAATCAATAACATGCAGAATAAAGATAGTAGTAATAACAACAGTAAAATAATGCACAAAATATAATCCACAAAGTGACACAACAATTTACGTGGTTCACCCAAGGTGGGCTACTCCACGGATAAAACTTTTCTTCTAAAAGTTGTATCAAAGTCCTCTAGGAATCCTTCCCGATTACAATGTTTATGAGCCTCAACTCAAAGGAGACAACTTCCCCTACTTCTGCTTTGGCTGGTGACCCTCTAGAAGACCTCTATCTCCTATGCCCTTAGCAAGTGGAACTCTTTCCACAGAAGACACCTGTCTTCCCTGCTCTGGTTGGAGATCTCTGTCCTCAACTCTGTCACCGCAAAGCTGGTCCTCGAATTTGCACTAAACGCAGTCCTTCGGTCTAGCACAAATGTCCTCTTTCTACCTCAATCTCTATCCTCAATCTGGTCCTCAAAAATAGGTTAAAGAAAAATGGTTCACAAGCTTTCAAATGCTTGCTCAATGCTGTCCCCAAGTCTTCACTGTTCTGTCACAGTTGTATTAGACGAAACCAACTTTCGCACAGACTGCGCAACACAGCAGCATACAACACTTCGGCTATCGAACTTCTCACTTCTACGTGCTGTCTCTGAATGTCGCAACACCAATAGCTTCTGCTCCTTTGTGCATCCACCGCCACTTCTACGCTATCTGCGCTGTTATGGCTGCATCTTACACACCTCGCTTAATTCGAAATGACTCACTCTTTGCGCATCGCAAACTTTACTTGCGCAAGTTCAATGCACTTCGAACGCACACTTCGATCGATGCCAAAACAAATCAAACAACCCTCCTTTTATACTCATAATCTCAAGATTAGAACCTTGATCTTAGTCGGTTGTTTAACCTTCAATCACGTCGGTTGCAAAACCCTGCGCTGCGTCGGCCCAGATTTAACTCTGTCGACTTCACTGCCTCCCTGTAGCTTCTAGCACGAAACTACAACATGTCGCGATATCGTGACATCTTTGCCTATCGTACACCTTCTATGCTTGCTGTCGCGAAATCGTGACACTACTACCTTTGTCGACCTCCTTACCGCTTATGTCATGAAATCATGACACTTCCTGTCTTTGCTGACGTCATCTTCTCTTCTGTCGCGAAATCGTGACCCTTCTATCTTCATGCCCTTCCTCTCAGCTTCTATCATGAAATCATGACACCTTTGCCTGTTGCTGACGTCATCACACTTCTATCATGAAATCGTGACACTTTAGTCTTCATGGCCTTCCTCAGCTTCTATTGGAAATCGTGACACTTATGAATTTTGTTGACGTCATCTCACTTCTATCACAAAATCATGACACTTTCTACAACTACAAGCTACCAACTCAACCTGTCATGAAATCGATGCTTCTAGCATTCGAACGCTTTCTCCACTGCCTGTCATGAAATCGTGACACTTCTGGCTTTCGTACGCTTTCACCATTGCCTGTCACAAAATCGTGACGCTTCTCCTTTTAGGCTCTTCTCTTTGCTGCATGTCATGAAATCGTGATAGTTCTCACTTTGAGCTTTTTAGCATGTCACAAAATCATGACAGTCCTCAACTGGAACTTTGCATCCTGTCATGAAATCGCAACAGTCCTCACTTTGTCTTTTGTAGCATGTCGCAAAATCATGACAGTTCCTGAATCACTTTCTCTCTCTTCAAACTTGTCATGAAATCATGATATTACACTGACTTCCTCTTCTTCAACATGTCATGAAATCGTGACACTTTCCTTTCGTACTCTCTCTCCTGCAACATGTCACGAAATCGCGACACTTGCTCGTCCGAACAACTTTCCTGGCAATGTGTCATGAAATCGTGACACTTTTCTTTCTCTGCCTTCCTGCGCTTCTCGAGTCGCAAAAATGTGACATGTCACGAAATCGTGACAGTTTTGCCCGCTTTGCCTCTGCCTTCCAGCATGTCATGAAATCATGACAGTTTTGCCTAAACTTTCTCTCTCCTAAAACATGTCGCGAAATCGTGATAGTTTTTCCAACCGCCTGCAAACTTTTTCTAACTTATCTTTTTCTGGATCTTTTGCAACTGGGCTACTCTGATTTTCTTGGAGACTTACTGACCAGCTGAAACCTTCATCAAAACACATACTTAGACATAAAAACAAATTGCTCCAAGAACTCCTTGACATCAATGACAACAACTACACTTGAGCAAAGGCAATGTACTCAAGGTACCCAAAATTGCCAACAATCTCCCCCTTTGTCATTGATGGCAAACCTTTACTGAAAACACATCTTCAAGAGCCAAAACTGAAAAAAAAATCTCTTTGAAGTTTTGCTCCCCCGACTTGAAGCTTTCCTCTTCACTTGAAACTCTCCCCCTTACTCATATCTCTCCCCCTTACTCAAATCTCTCCCCCTTTGTCATCAATGGCAAAGGGTCACCTTTGGGGCTTGGGACTAAGAATGAGCCTCTTAGCTTAGTCCCTCCCCCACCTCCTGATGAGGTGATTAATTCTGGGGTGGGAGTACAACTCCCAATTTCTCCCTTAGATACTCAAATGTATCTCTTGGAAGAGGTTTTGTGAAGATATCTGCAATCTGCTCTTTAGTAGACACATATTCTACCTTGACCTGCTTGTTTTGCACTTTCTCCCTTAGAAAGTGATACTTGATGGAAATATGCTTTGTCCTTGAGTGCATTACCGGATTTTTGGAAATACTTATGGCACTAGTATTATCACAAAATATAGAGATGGGTTGTTCATGCTTGACTTTGAAATCCTCCAAGGTGGTTTTCATCCATAGAACTTGTGTACACCCAGCCACTGCTGCTATATATTCAGCTTCTACTGTAGATAAAGAAATTGAAGGTTGTTTCTTACTCAGCCAAGAAACCAAACTCTTTCCTAGAAAGAATGCTCCACCACTGGTGCTTTTCCTATCATCATTACTGCCTGCCCAATCTGCATCTGTGTAGGCTGTGAGAGTAAAATCATCACCTTTGGGATACCAAAGCCCAAAGTCCATAGTTCCCTTCAGATATCTGAATATCCTTTTAACTGCTATAACATGAGAATCTTTCGAAGCAGCCTAAAATCTGGCTACTAACCCAACAACCTGCATGATATCTGGTCTGGTAGCTGTAACATATAATAAACTGCCAATCATTGATCTGTACAATTTTTGATCTGTCACTGGAGATTCATCATCTTTACTCATCTTGCACCCCGTAGTCATTGGAGTACATACGGGTTTGTTGTCCATCATCCCAAATTTTTTTAACATTTCTTTGATATACTTTCCTTGAGAGAGAAATATACCATCTTTTGATTGAGCAATCTGAAGACCCAAAAAGAATGACAACTCTCCAATCATAGACATCTCAAATTCCTTTTGCATGGTGTTAGCAAAATCTTTGCACATCTGGGTATTATTTCCCCCAAAAATGATATCATCAACATAGACAACTACAATCAACATATCATTACCTTTATCTTTTATATACAAATTGCTATCTGCCACACCTTTCCCGAAACCTTGCTCATGAAGGTACCTGTCTAGT
Source organism: Wollemia nobilis (assembly GCA_028583015.1). Lineage (NCBI taxonomy): Eukaryota > Viridiplantae > Streptophyta > Pinopsida > Araucariales > Araucariaceae > Wollemia > Wollemia nobilis. Next base: position 4,734,760 of record JAQPPZ010016703.1, on the reverse strand, counting down.
CTTGAATACCAAGCCCTAGGTGCTTGCTTTAACCCATACAAAGCCTTTTTCAATTTGCACACATAATCCGATTGATCTGAGAGAGACACGCCTTCTGGCTGTTCTACGTAGACTTCTTCATCCAAAACTCCATTTAAAAAGGCTGATTTCACATCCATTTGGTACACCTTGAATGCTTTGAAACTTGAAAGAGCCAAAAACATTCTGATGGCTTCGAGACGAGCAACAGGAGCGAACGTCTCTTCGAAATCAATACCTTCTACTTGAGCATAACCTTTGCAAACCAACCTGGCTTTGTTTCTGACAATATTTCCATCCTCATTGAGTTTATTTCTGAAAATCCATTTCGTGCCAATGACATTCTTGTTCTTAGGTCTTGGAACTAAATCCCAAGTTTCACTTTTCTCTATTTGATTTAGCTCTTCATCCATTGCTTTTACCCAAAATTTATCTACACATGCTTCACTGAAATCTCTTGGCTCAATCTGAGATAATAAAGAAATATTTGTAGAATCGTGTGCCGAAATGACTCTTCTTCTAGTTTGTCTGTTGTTTGGATCACCAATGATCAAATCTTTGGGATGATGTTTCTGAACATATCGTGACGGAGTTTTGGGAAGCAGCTGCTATTTTTCCTCTTCTTCATCTGAAACCTCTCTGAATTCTTCTTGACAGATTTCATCACTGATTTCCTTGACAGGTTCTCTTATTCCTGTCTTTTCATCAACTGTTACATTTATGCTTTCTACGACTGTATGCGTTCTTTTGTTGAAACATCTGTAAGCTTTGCTTCTACTGGAATAGCCAAGAAAAATTCCTTCATCACACCTAGGATCAAACTTACCCAGGTTCTGATCTTCCCTTCTGATGAAGCACTTACTCCCAAACACTTTGAAATGTTTGACTATAGCTGGTCTTCCTTTCCACAACTCATAAGGAGTTTTATGATGATTTACTCTAAGTTGGGCCCCGGTGATAATGTATACTGTTGTACTGACTGCCTCTTTCCGGAAACCATCTAAAAGTTTTGACTCATTCAACATTGCTCTAGCCATATTTTCAATAGTTCTATTTTTTCTTTCAACTACTCCATTTTGTTGAGGAGTTCTTGCTGCTGAATATTCTCTCTTAATTCCCTGATGCTCACAGTATTCCACAAATTCATTAGAGGTGAATTCTCCTCCTCTGTCCGATCTTAAACATTTGATTCTCTTTTCAGTCTCATTTTCAATCATTTCTTTGAAAGCTTTAAATTTTTCAAAAGCTTCAGATTTTTCTTTGAGAAAGGTCACCCAAGTCATTCTAGAATAATCATCTATAAACAGCATGAAGTAGCTTTCTCCCTGAATGCTCCGAGTTCTGGTGGGGCCACATAGATCAGTATGAATGAGATCTAATGGTTTTGAAGAAGTATACCCTTTTGATTTAAAACTGGTTCTGGTCTGTTTTCCATGTTGACAAGGACCGCAAATGGTGTTATGGGGCCTTTTTATTTTAGGCAAGTCTCTAACTGCTTCCTTGTTACTAATGTTGACAAGATTATCAAAGCTCAAATGCCCCAGTATTTTATGCCATAACCAACTCTCATCTTCTTGAGTTAGAAAACACTTTTCCTTTTTTATCTCACTTAGCATGTAAAGATTGTTTGGAGTCCTTGTAGCACTAGCAATGAGTTTTCCATTTTTTTCTTTACGAATCTCACATCTATCTGAAAAGAAAGATACTATGTGTCCTTGATCACAAAGTTGACTCACACTTAGAAGATTATGTCTTAAACCTTCTACATAAAGCACATTTTTAGTTTTAGATTTCCCATCCAAGCTAAGAGTCCCTTTACCACAGATTTTAGCAGACCTGTTATCTCCAAAACTAACTGTTCCTCTGTTTGTGTTTTTTAAGACCAAAAACTTATCTTTTTCACCAGTCATATGTTTTGAACAACCACTATCAAGATACCATTTCTCAGCTTTGTCTTGAGCATGAAAAGTAGTTTGAACTATCATTGACTTAGACTTAATCTCATTTCTCTTTTTAGCAGACTTTAGGTTAGGTCTATCCAAACTGCACATCCTTGCTATATGCCCAACATTCTTGCAATTGTAACATATGACATTTTTATCCAAAAGAGGTGCAAAAGAGTTAACATTTTCTTTACTATGGCTATTCATGGATTTAATGCAATGTATAGCTTTGTGACCAAATTTCTTGCAAGAAAAACAGTAGCCATGGAAAGTATTATGTAACCTGTTTTGATACCTTGGATGATTGTTCCTTTTGTGACCAACTGGAATCCATCGTTCTTCAAGCTGAAGATTGATCTTGCTGTCTCTTCTTCCTGTCATGATGCTTGAGAATAGAACTTTATTTTCTGAAATCCTTAAAGCCCAGAAGAATTTACTTTAGAGATCGAACTTATCTTTTTCACCCTTTTCTAAAACTGTATGTTCTTCTGATAGATCCTTCTCCAAGCTGTTAGGCTTTATCTGGAGAAACCAGCTCTGATACCAATTGAAGAACACAAGCTTATACTGAGAGGGGGGGTGAACAGTATAAGACCACTTTTAACTTTATCTTTCAAAGCAGCTTTCAAATCAATAACATGCAGAATAAAGATAGCAGTAATAACAGCAGTAAAATAATGCACAAAATATAATCCACAAAGTGACACAGCAATTTACGTGGTTCACCCAAGGTGGGCTACTCCACGGATAAAAATTTTCTTCTAAAAGTTGTATCAAAGTCCTCTGGGAATCCTTCCCGATTACAATGTTTATGAGCCTCAGCTCAAAGGAGACAACTTCCCCTACTTCTTCTTTGGCTGGTGACCCTCTAGAAGACCTCTATCTCCTATGCCCTTAGCAAGTGGAACTCTTTCCACAGAAGACACCTGTCTTCCCTGCTCTGGCTGGAGATCTCTGTCCTCAACTCTGTCACCGCAAAACTGGTCCTCGAATTTGCACTAAACGCAGTCCTTCGGTCTAGCACAAATGTCCTCTTTCTGCCTCAATCTCTGTCCTCAATCTGGTCCTCAAAAATAGGTTAAAGAAAAATGGTTCACAAGCTTTCAAATGCTTGCTCAATGCTGTCCCCAAGTCTTCACTGTTCTATCATAGCTGTATTAGACGAAACCAACTTTTGCATAGACTGCGCAACACAGCAGCATACAACACTTTGGCTATCGAACTTCTCACTTCTATGTGCTGTCTTCGAATGTCGCAACACCAACAGCTTCTGCTCCTTTGCGCATCCACCACCACTTCTGCGCTATCTACGCTGTTATGGCTGCATCTTACACACCTCGCTTAATTCAAAATGACTCACTCTTTGCGCATCGCAAACTTTACTTGTGCAAGTTCAATGCACTTCGAACGCACACTTCGATCGATGCCAAAACAAATCAAACAGCCCTCCTTTTATACTTGCAATCTCAAGATTAGAACCTTGATCTTAGTCAGTTGTTTACCCTTCAATCACGTCGGCTACAAAACCCTGCGCTGCATCAGCCCAAATTTAACTCTGTCGACTTCACTGCCTCCTTGTAGCTTCTGGCGTGAAACTTCAACATGTCACGATATCATGACACCTTTGCCTATCATACACCTTCTATGCTTACTGTCATGAAATCATGACACTACTACCTTTGTCGACCTCCTTACCGCTTATGTCATAAAATCATGACACTTCCTATCTTTGCTGACGTCATCTTCTCTTCTGTCGTGAAATCGTGACCCTTCTATCTTCATGCCCTTCCTCTCAGCTTCTGTCATGAAATCATGACACCTTTGCCTGTTGCTGACGTCATCACACTTCTATCATGAAATCATGACACTTTAGTCTTCATGGCCTTCCTCTCAGCTTCTGTCATGAAATCGTGACACTTATGAATTTTGCTGACGTCATCTCACTTCTGTCATGAAATCATGACACTTTCTGCAACTGCAAGCTGCCAACTCAACCTGTCATGAAATCACGACGCTTCTAGCTTTCGAACGCTTTCTCCACTGCCTATCATGAAATCGTGACACTTCTGGCTTCCGTACGCTTTCTCCACTGCCTGTCACAAAATCATGACACTTCTCCTTTTAGGCTCTTCTCTTTGCTGCATGTCACGAAATCATGACAGTTCTCACTTCGAGCTTTTTAGCATGTCACGAAATCATGACAGTCCTCAATTGGAACTTTGCATCCTGTCACGAAATCGCAACAGTCCTCACTTTGTCTTTTGCAGCATGTCGCAAAATCGTGACAGTTCCTGAATCACTTTCTCTCTCTTCAAACTTGTCACGAAATCATGACAGTTAACACTACAGACTTCCTCTTCTTCAACATGTCATGAAATCATGACACTTTTCCTTTCGGACTCTCTCTCCTACAACATGTCATGAAATCGTGACACTTGCTCGTCCGAACAACTTTCCTAGCAATGTGTCACGAAATCGTGACACTTTTCTTTCTCTACCTTCCTGCACTTCCCGAGTCGCGAAAATGCGACATGTCACGAAATCGCGACAGTTTTGCCCGCTTTGCCTCTGCCTTCCAGCATGTCGCGAAATCGCGACAGTTTTGCCCAAACTTTCTCTCTCCTAAAACATGTCACGAAATCGCGATAGTTTTTCCAGCCACCTGCAAACTTTTTCTAACTTATCTTTTTCTGGATCTTTTGCAACTGGGCTACTCTAATTTTCTTGGAGACTTACTGACCAGCTGAAACCTTCATCAAAACACATACTTAGACATAAAAACAAATTGCTTCAAGAACTCCTTGACATCAATGACAACAACTACACTTGAGCAAAGGCAATGTACCCAAGGTACCCAAAATTGCCAATAGAGGGAGTCACCAATTTTTGCCATAATGTCCTTGTACGGGTCCAAATTGACATAGTCATTTTTTTTAGCCCTTTTTTATCTAGATCTTCCTTCCTTCTTTTTTGAATTATTGGGTTCTATAGTCTCCGCAGCATCCTTGGGCTCCTTACTCCATTTCCCCATTATCTCTTTTTCTTTTTTTTGACAAATACTTTAAATATTCTATGGACACTTCTGTAGCTACAATTCAAAATGTACAACAATAAAAAATTTAAAAGAGAAACAAAATACAGGTTTTTTACCTTTTCATTTAAATAGAGTGCATCCTCAACTATCATAATAAATGCTAAATTAATTTGAGCACTCATGGGAGATCACCTACATGGATTCACTCACTTGGCACCATTCTCTATGTTGTAATGGTACTGCTTTAGATTCACTAATGAATCATTATGGGAAAGAGTGCCCTCCTTGCTACATAAATTTCTTGTAAACCATGCCCTAGTGACTCAAGCTTGCTCAAAAAGATAAATCTACCACTTAAAAACCAATTTCAGATATTTGCTACTTGTCGAGAACGTAAATATTCTACAGGGTGCACATTTTTTATTTTAATCCATCTAGAACACCCTTTTACCTGTGTTCATGTTCCCTGATAACTTCCACATAGCCAAGGGTTCAATTGCCTTTGCAACGTGCTCCCAAAAAAGAATGCACTCATTCCCTTATTCAACAAAAAACTTGATGGGCACTCATTAATCTTCCCCTTTTCGGTGCCTTCAAAAATTAGGGCGACAGGTCTCTTCTTTATTTATTTCAGGGCAACTTCGAACTGCTTGAAAATTTCATGGCGAATAGCCTCCTTAAATAAACTCATCTCCTTCACTACTTCGCCCCAAAATTAGAAAATTAGATTTTCTAAAAACAAACTTACTTTCTTAAAAATGACTTTTCTCTTTTTGCTTTTCCTTCTTTGCCTTTCTATTCTCTAAATTTGGAGAAATTGTCTTTAAAGCAACTTTTCTCTCCCCTTTCTTTTTTTTATTTAAACTAAAATAAACCCTTATCACTCTATTTTTTTTTAAATAAATGCATTCACATAGACCAAGGGTGAACAACCCTTTTTCCCATCACTCAGGGCAAACGCGACATCAATCATACACTTATCTTCGTCGAACATGACATCAAGGTTGTTAATGAGTTCACCCCAACCAAAGGGCAAACAATCACGTTGCCCCTACTAGGGGTGAACGCGATTTTCAAATATCATTTTTATTTGCACTTTTCTTCTCCAAATGGGACATCAATGTTTCCAATGAATTCACCTCTGCCTTAAATTGAATTGTTTTGTCGCTTCTTCCTTTGGGTGAACAAACTTGGGAGCATCTAAATTTTTCTTTGCTTTTCTATTTTTTCTTTTTTTCTCCTTTTTTTTTATATTTATATATAAATACATAACAATAACATCCATAGTTAAAAATAAATAACATATTAAAAGGAATATTTACATATGTACAAGTGGGTACCTCTTCAAAACTTTTTATTGAATATAGGCCTTCAAATGAAGACCATTCATTGGGATAGGAAGATCACAACCCTCCATATCACGAAGGTGATAGGCATTCACCGAATTTACTACAAAAATTTGGAAAGGGCCTTCCCAGATAGCATCAAACTTATGGTGTTTTGCTGGCTTTGCCTTCTTCTCCTTCCATTTTAAAACTAAATCTTCCACCTAGAAACTGCGTTCAGTTGTTTTCTTTCTAAACCACTTCTCCATTTCTTTTGTATGCTGGAAAAATTCTTGATAAGATTGCTCTCTATTCTCCTCTAACTGCAACAATTGTGCCAAACTTACACTCATAGGGTCATATTCTTCATCTTCATATTAAAATAACTACAACATTTGGAGTACCGAAAGCTCAATATGAGTTGGGAGAACTGCCTCTTTCCCATAAACAAAGGTGTACGAAGAAGTTTCAATGGATTTATTTACAAAGATACGATCCGCCCAAAGAGCCTGGTTCAAAAAAAAGTGCCATCGTCTTTTATTACTGCCCATCATCCTCTTTAAAATTTGTAGCAAATTTTTATTGGTAGATTCAGCCAACCCATTTCCTTGCGGATAATAGTTGGACGATATCTTCAAATAAATGCCATATGTGCTAGAAAACTCTATGATTTTGGCCCCAATGAATGGAGTGCCATTATTAGTTATGATTGAATCTGGGATGCCAAAATGAGTAATGATCCCTTATAGGAAAGAGATAACAGTTGCTTTATCAGCCTTCTTGGTAGGAATGGCTTCTATCCATCTAGTGAAATAGTCATTAACCATCAAGATATACTTGTACTCCATAGAAGAGTGTGGATCAATGACTCCAATGAAGTCAATAACCCACTGTTGGAAAGGTGATTCCACTTGGATTGGTCATAGGAGTAGAACTCCTTTTCTTATTCTGCTAATGTATCACTGATAGTTATCATAATGTTGACTTACTTTATGAGCATCAATGAATAAAGTGGACCAGTAGTAGCTTGCTCGGATAATCTTCAAAGCCATAGGCTTGCCTGCATAATGACCACCAGATAGTCCAGAGTGAAATTCCTCCAATATCATCTCCTTCTCGGACTCCTTCACACATATTAGAAGAATTCCATCAATATTCTTGTGGTACAATCCATTAGGTAACAGAACATATTTGAGTGCTTGCAACCTGAACCTCCGATGCTGCAAAGCATCAAAACAATTTGGGCATCTCTGAGAAGTAAAATAGTGAACCAGCTCTTTTATCCAATCCTGGTCGCTCATAGTACATTTTGCACAGATGCTTTTACAAATTTTCTTTTCATGCACCACATCTAATAACTCAGAGAGAGCGTTCTTAGCTAACTCCTAGCATAAGGCTCACCCATGAACTAGTTTTTTTGGGTGAATCTCCATGTCGTATTCTTGAATTTTTGAGACCTAACCTACTCTTTTATCACCTAGTTATCCTTGGAGTATGAAATTTTGGACATCTAGGTGTATAACATAGACCACAGTCTTGCTCTAGCAGACAAAGTGTTAGAACTTCTTCAAGGATTTCATCATTGCATAGACCTATTTTTCAATAAAATTATACTTCTCCTCATGTGGTGCAATAAATTGGCTCAAGAAGGCAATCAACTTTTCTTCTCCATCATATTGCTTCTATGTCAATACCGTAGCATAGCTTTCATACTCAACCACTACATAGAGAATGAAATATTTTGAATAGTCAATATTAATCAAAACTGGAGCTTGTGTGATCCTCTCATTAATTTCTTGAAAAGCTCATCTCCTGGATTCCATCCATTTGAACTCGATGTTTTTCTTCAAAAGATCTGTCATAGGATTCACAACTTGAGTGAAATTGACAATGAACTTGGGGATGAAATTTACTTGACCAAATAAATATTGTAGGTCCTTTTTTTTAGTAGGTAATGACAACTTCAAAAGTGCTTCAGCTCTTGTAGGATCAATTACCAATCCATCTTGTGAGATCACATGAACCAACAACTTCCATTCTTTAATATAAAATATTGACTTCTTCAGATTAATAGAGATCTTGAACTCATAGCACTTATCGAACACCTACCTCAAATGAGCAATGTGGTCTTCTCTACGATGCAAAAACACAGTCATATCATCAAGATATATCACAATAATTCTATTCAACAACTCATCGAAAGTGATGTCCATGGCCCTTTTAAAATTAGCACCTGCATTTGAAAGTCCAAATGGTATCTATTGGTAGGCGAAGGTGCCCCACTTGGTGGTGAAGGCTATTTTATGTTGGTCTTCATCCTTCACCCATATCTTATTATATCCAAAGAAACTATCAAGTAATGATAATCTCTGTACACTAGCTACCACATGAAGGATTTGATCAATTTGCGATAGAGGGTAATGATATTTTAATGAGGCCTGGTTTAGGTTGTGAAAGTCAATGCACAACCGAATGTCTCTATTCTTCTTCTGCACTAGGACCAAGTTCACCATCCATGTTGAGTTCTTTATCAGATAAATTATCTTCACCTCCAACATCTTCAACAATTCTTCCTTCATTAGCACTTCAATTTTGGTATTGACAGGGTGCTAATTTTGCTAAGAAGGCTTTACCCATTCCTATAGCTCAATAGTATGTTGGATTACATTCTTTTTATATCCCTTTAAATCTTGGTAGCCCCATGGCACGATGTCAGGGTACTCATAGCACAAATCCTTAATATCTTCCAATTCCTCAAGCAAGCAACCAGTTCCAATTTGATGATATTTTTGGGTTCTAGCTGTAATTCCTTGTATTCCTTCACATCCACTTTAATTCTATGCTTTTCAAACCTATAATTTTGATCAAAAAAAATATCCAATGAGATTAGAACTCTAGGAATATGATTTTTATTCAATTGGATCATTCCCTCTCTTTCTTCTTTAGCAAGCACTCTATCATCTACACCAGCAGCTTCTCTAAGTACAAATTTGACTATTTTTTCATCATTATCAAATACTTGCCAATAAATATTCTTATCTAGAATTGAAGGTCTATAGATCACTTTGATAGTCTTGGTATTTCTGACTACTTGATCCAATGGAGAATAATTCATGCCGAGAGGCTATAATATCTGCATGTTTGTTTTTCTAATAGGAAATCACCTAAATGTTCAAAGCAGTGAAGGATTCAAAAAAATCCTAGACTCTATTGTGATAGGATTTTAGATAATATTGCTTTGACACACACCTATTAGTGGTATGATTAAAACTTAGAGTCACCAAAAATCTACAGCTACTTAATACCCAACTTTTTAGCCTTCTTCAATCCAAGGCACAACGCTTCATATTCAGTTGCATTATTTGTGCAAATCCAATTCAACCTATAATAATAAGCCTTCTACAACCTCTTGGAATATATCAACATGACACCAAATTCTGTACGATTCTTACATATAGCATGATCAAAATATAGCTTCCATAATTGATCCATGTTGGAATACTAGGAATCCGAGACTTCTTCAGTTTGCTCGAGCTTGGTTATTATATAACAACCAATGCCTATTCTAATCATTGCATTAAAATCCATAAGGGAAAAATTAACTTCAAGGTAAAGTTCACCCAACGCTTCTTCCATCAATTCAACCTCTTCTAGCTCTTCAGTCATCATATTAACTGCACCTGGAGCTTCTTATTTCTCTTCCAACTTTTCAATGTGAAAAGGTGATGGCTTTTCATTATGAATGTGAATCCTCTTTACCTTGAATGGTATCTCCAAATGTTATTATTCTAAGGAAATATATCCCCCCAACTTAGCCATGAACTTCCTTGAGAGTCACATGCTAAATTACGACTCCAAGTCCACCACTTCCACTTCTTGGATGACTGTGATTTATGGCATGCTATGAAGGAAAATGGGGATGTCTTTGATTACTTCCACTATCTTGACTAGAGTTACATCTAGATGTAAAACTCATGGGCTACTCCTTGTATATTCCATCCCCATAACTTCACATACTACCTTTGGCATGACAGTAGTCGTAGTGTCAGAATCAATCATACAGTTATGTACAATCCACCCCTTCATTCTGAATGAAAAATAAAATGGGAGCAGTCTATTCTTTCATGTCACTAAAGTTGGTAGCGCTTGTGCTAGGCCTATTTGAGAGGGATATTTCTTTTGATATTTAGCAATCTTCAAGGACTCTTGTAACAGGTCAACTTGCCCTGACAATTGTAGTGCATCATACAAGCTAACTTTTAGAGGTATCTTCTTCATTTCTTCCATAATTGTAACTTGAGATGGTTGAAGCCTTCTCTTCTATGACCCATTTATACCTTTCCCGATACTACTAAGTAGATTCTACTCTTTGTATCTTTGTCATCAATGGGTACTTAAGTCTCTCCTTAGCCTACTCTTTTGTTTAATTCTTTGTTTGAGCAGTTGTTGCAGGTTATGAACTTGATGCCTTAGTTTACACATTTTCTTGAGCTTGCTTAGGTAGTAAATATTTTAATTTGATAGAATCCTACTTCTTAATTCTTACACCAAATTATTTCACTGGAGGTTGTCATTTTTCATCTTGTACCTTTGTCTCTATAGGCACCTTCAAAGGTTCGAGCTCAGCTGGATCTACAATTACTAGCTTCTTCCCAGATCTCATAAGAATCGAAACTTGCTCTAAATATGGCATCATAAAATTATGATCAGCCTCTCTAATCATATTGAATTGTACACAAACTGAACCCTCTGCTAATTTTTGTACATAATGCATATGCACCATGCAGGTTTCTTCTCTGTGAGGTTCATTACATGTTGAACACCAATATGCCTTTTTTGTCATGCTAGTCTCTTCATTTTCTAGCACTATTGTGCTTTTCTCAGGGTCTCTACTAGTAGATGCTTTCTCTCGAGTAATTGGTGGGTTTAAAATATCCTTGACCAGAATTCTACCTTAGCTTGATTCTTTCTCACCATCGTAAGTTCATTTGATATCATCCTTAAGGCTGAGTTGTTATATTTTACCTCTTGCAACAATGTTGTGAAAGGATCAGGATTGGACGATGAGGGGGGCATTGGCAAAGGTAGAGGTGTTGGTGGTGCGGGTAATGGTAATGGGGTTAGAGGCACTGGTAATGCTATAAAAGGAATGGGTGATGGTAGTTGGGGTACTAATTGAGCGGGCAATTACAAAAAACTTAGATTTGAGTGTTGTGGGATAGAGATCGAAGCCATATGAGGTGGGATTGAACTCCATGAGGGAACTGGATACATGGAAGGCATGGACTATGAAAATATTTTGGAATACAAATACTATGGGAGATCAAGAAGAATGGGCATAGTAGTTTTTAGTGGAAGCCTACCTACAACAATTATGTCAGATTTGGCCTTCTGTGCCTGAGTATACAAATCTAGGAACATAGTCACATTGGCTTGTCGCATGGCCATACCGATCTCAGTGCTAAACACCCTGAGGTAGTAGAATGCTACTTTTTCATGTGTAGGCCATAAACCATCAAGAACTCTCTGCCATATTATTCAAACATGATGTTAAAGTCAACTATCTCCTCTTGTGGATGTCTTTGAATAATTGTAAACTAGTGCAGCAAGGAATATGGGTCAACTTGTTCATGAAATTTTTTAATTAGCAACTCCACCAACTGATCCCATGAGGTAATAGTACTAGGTTGCAACGACTGGTACTAGTACAACAATTTCCCTCTTAGTAACAATACCAACAACTTTACCATCACATATTTATCTATAATTTTGTGGATCATAGCCAAAGAAGCTACATATTGAATATGCTCATATGTTGTTTTACTAGTACCATCATAGGTTGGAAATACCTTCAAAGCTACTTGAGGTACTTGATTTTGTGCTTCTAAGTTCAAGGTCCCTGAGCTATTCCATGCTGGGAACTATCTAGGTGGTTGTCGCTGCTGTGGTGGAGGATTCTGAGCCATGTGAGGTAGTGTATGGGGTGGATCTTGAGGAACACTAGTAGCAGTGCTAACTGGACTCATAGGAGCAGAGAATACATCGGCTAGTTGTGATGATGTGGTATATGATATATGGGATGTATGAGGTAATGAAGATGTATGGCATAATATGGATAATTAAGGATGTTCCCCTAGCCTTTGAATATCAAGTTCATAGAACTCAATTCAATGATCTGTATTTTTTGCCTTAAATATTGTATTCATGAGATACAGCTTTCGTTGTACTCACGTTTGGAAATTTTTGGGTGTAATCGAGTCGCCAAATGTTCTAATTATATAGCATAAAGATGAACATCAAACCTTGATACTTTCAAAAGTGGAACTTTTGATATCCCATCGGGCATGCCAAAAACTATTGGTCAAATATCTACCTAATCAACAAAAAATATTTTTGTGCACCCTATATATAGCTAAAATTGAAAGGCCAAAGGAAATAAATGTCCTTCGTGCCAATCTCCAGGCTCCCAAACTAAATCCTACACTTGTTGAAGATTAGAGATACAGGAAAGAAATCATAAAATATGGAAATAAATGGGAAATATGGCCATAGGCTGAAAGTGTAGGATTTGGGGTAGACTAACAACAGGAAATTAACCCAAGCATGAAATAGCATGTAATAGACAAAAATTAATAGAATTTACTTGCAAACTTGTAGAAACAACCTTCAAAACAACACTCCAACACTCACTCTCTCACCAGCAATATTTAAATCCAAATGCAGAATTTAAATTTAATAGCAAATAAAGAGCATAAGCATAAAATAGAAGTGTATAAAGCAGAAGGAAATCACACAATATCACTCGTAAATTCAGAATCCTGATGTCTTCTATTGATGCAAAGAACTTGGAGAGTTTTCTCAAAAAATTCCTAACCTCCTTTACAATAGAAATTTGATTAGTATTTATAGAGGATTTTGCCTCTTTCATTAAATACACATGAGAACAAAATGATCACAAATCAGGAACAAGAGTGAGGAAATTCCTCCTTGGAATCATTAAAAATCCATCCTTTAGGGGTAGTGATCCATCTTTCAAGGGAACATTCCTAGGAAATTAGCAACTTGGGCATCGGTGCATAGAGAATTAGGAGACATTCAATACCTTGGAAACGCACTCCCACCTTGGAAATCATGAAAAATACCCCTTGTGCTTCTATACAACTTTGTCCTTCACTTGGGATTCACTATTTGAGTTACTCGCAACCACCATTATTTAATGCTTGTAAAACCCCTCTTTTGGAGCTATTGAAATATTTGACTATATTCCTCATAGAACATGGCAAAACTATATAATTTGATGACTCTATTGTCATAACCGCTTCACCCCCTTTTGCCCTTTTGCTCAAAAACTAAATTTGCCATCCAATAAAAAATTAGCTTTGCTTGATCTTTTATTGCCTAGCACACTCATGTGCTTCTCTTCTAAGAATGTGTTTACCCATGAGAGGGGCGAACAAGATGTTCCCCTCTCAACTAGGGTAAACCCAACAATATTTTGTTCCTAAAGTATGTTTGCCCATGGGAGGGGTGAATGGGATGTTCACCCCTCAACCAGGGTGAATGCGATCGCGTTTCAATTTTGGGACACGTTCACCCATGGGAGGGGTGAACAGGATGTCTACCCCTCAACCGGGGTGAACACAACTTTGTCTTGTTGTGATTCTTTTTAAATTGTTGAACCTTACTTTAGCTGCCTTTTACTATTACATTCGCCCCAAAATAGGGCAAACGTGCCTCCATGTTCCTCTACTTTTTTGGCACTTTTGGAATTTTTCTAAGTTCTTCATCTTGATTTCTCCTTCCATTTTGTAGGCTTGAAAATACCTTGATTTTTCAGTGCACTTTGAATATAGTAGATTTGAATCCCAAATGAAATTTACATTTAATTTTTAAACGTTTATAATGTCAATGCAATGCAGTTTACATTTGCAAATAAAATAGTAACATAGGAAATTACTTTTAAAATATTGTCATATACAATAAAAAATATTCTATCAAAATACTCCAACAAAATTCCCAATGTGGCATAGTGCAAAATTACCAACAGTGGGTAAATGTACTTATAGGCTTGCCATTCTAGAGGGAGAGGAAGAACCTGAACCACTTAATTTTATACACTTGAGAGTATTTTATGCTTAATGAGATTTATATATATATACATGTCTAATACACAAAAACATTGCATTTCACACATTTAATTTAACAATAAATTGCATTCATACACTCCATTTCACAAATTGCATTTCATGCATTCCATCCACATTTCACATTTCATATTAGGGATCATTTATTCAGTTCAAGGTATTAATTGGTCCAATAAAGTTATGTTGTCTTAATCAGGGGTACTTTCACAACATCATCCACACCATCTCACCGAGTCAAATTATCATTTGTCAATCACTCATCCACTTCTAGTGTTTTAAGCAAGCCACAAATACATGTTGAGTTATTTTTAGGACCATTACACATATTCACTAAGAAAATCTTAAGTTCTAGGAATTGAATCCAAAAAATTCTTGAACCAAACATAATTTCACATCTTAAAAAAACATCTTGTGTCAAAGAGGGATAACACCATACTTGTGTTGTACCTTGAAGTGAACAGGGGAATTCCTTTCTTGTCCCATCATGCAACATAGTCCACAAAAATAGTGGTTTTCACCACTATCAAAATTCCAAAAATAAAAGAAATAGTAGGTAAAAATCCCTAAAAACTCTAAATATTTTACATGACACACCACATATAAAAAAAGTTGTAAGGATCATACTAAATTTTCAATCATACGGTTAGGTAGTCATCCCCAAAACTTAAATATAAAATTCTTGGACTATGGAGCTAATCTCCACCGGAGCTATAGATGCTTGACTGGCAATGGAGTACACTCATGCATGGCAACACATCTCTTTTAAAGAGACCTTTGACCACACATAAAGACAAGCTAGCTTCTTGGTCTTCTCCATAAAATGTTACACCCAATTTACTCAGTATGAGTTAATGAAATGACTTGCACACACATTGGTTCTTGATTACCTCGAGTCACTACCATGCTCATGATTCGATAAATGAATTCATTTCACACACATTTGGTTCTGGAGGACTTAGGTAGTTTTAGTGAGTTTTTTTTATACCACTAGTATATCTAAGTCTCTGCAAAATAGTCAATTTTCCAAATCAACATCCATATCTTCTTCCATATCAACATCCATATCTTCTTCCATGTCCAAATCCATGGCATTACATGAGTCTTCCATTTCAAATACTACCAGTTTTATGCCCCTGATTAAAAAATAATGATGAACATGCCCAAGAAAAATCTAAAACATGAATTATCATTAGAACACATGCATTCCTACACCATATCATATGCATTAATCATCCATATAGATTCACCATATCATATGCATTAATCATCCATATAAATTTGCATTCCACAAAAAGCATATACACAAGAGCATTCACACAAACATATAACACAAAAAGTAAAAGCCATGTATATATATGTGTGTGTACAAATATCGTGTATACAATGAGTGCCCAAAGGCTACATAAAATGGAGCAACAATGCTTATATACAAAAAGTGCATCTAAGCACTAGCTAATACCTCCAAGAGGACCCCTATGACCTAGAAGGAGCCCTAGACCTAGAGTTATTCCTAGACTCACTATGCCTAGTAGACTCGAATATAGATAAAGAAGGTCGATCTGGAAGCATAATATGATGCTCCATCAACCTATCCTCCAATGACTCGATATACCTCTATCAAGATCGAAGGTGCACTATGTCAATATTATGATAATTCTCCCTCTCTAGTAGCTCTACCTAAAGCTTCATGATCCTTTCCTCCTAAGCCATCACCATCGCATCCCACTCTACCACCAAATGCTCTAACCTCACACAATCCTCATTGCTCCAACTTGGAGGCCCATCCGGAGTCTCCTCCATATTGTCCATGTCTCTGCCATCTCCTCTACTCCCTGGAGCATACTTCACCACACCCTTAGACCTCCTCCTTTGACTATCATATCAAAGGCACCTCTACCACTTAGGATCCTCATTGATCTCCTTGACATCAGCCTCATCCCCATCTCCACTAGCTACTACTAGAGTTTGTGCCCATGGTGGTTGTGTAGCAAACCATGCATTATACTATGTAGTAGTCCCTACATCATCCACATTGGATAGATCTATCTCCTTGTCATCATCATAAGTCCACTTCATGCCTTAGCACATGGTAATCCTATCTCATCCTGATACCTCCTATAGAGCATTGGCTCATCAGGAACCCCCTACCTCAAGCTAAACTATCAAAGCACCCATGAGAATTGGATATACTCAGCCTTACTTGGATGCCTCCAAACCACCCACCTAGCCTTCCTAACCCATTGCAACCACTCTCCATATCCTATACACTTTGCACCCTATCATGGCCTCCATATCACTTGGGTGGATGTCAATCCAACCCATAGATTCTTGTACCACTGACTCATTCACAAACTATAACTTGAATTTACCTCCTCTACCACTGTCCATATCCCAATATAGGTCCACCCCTATCCTAGCCTATAGATGGTAGACCCTCTGATCAAGCCACATTGAAAAGCTCTCATCCCCAACACTATAGTAACAAATTGCATCCCAACCCCTTCCTCACCTACCTCCTCACCTCATCAATCTCCCAGTACATATGTGCCAATAAGGTAGGAGCACATGCATACACCTATGGTTTAGTGATCATATCGTTCACCAACCCTATGAGGTTCCAAGGGAACCTATAGTCGATACTATTTGAGACCACGATGTTGGCCAACATGAACATTACCAAAGCTGGTAGGGCATCCAATATCTTGTCCACATACATGGAAAAGTATGAAATACCCCCACATGTCACCAACACACTCTACTAGCTATCACCAAATATCTTCCTCATATTCGTTCCTCGATTGTGTCCAACCTCAACATGAATTCCCTCCACCTATAGCTTGAGGATGCGATATACATCCTCAAGTGTGAGGGTAATATCTCTAGTGGGGATCTAAAATGTCCCCCTATCTAGACCCCACCTCTCTACCAAGGCAGAGAGGTACCCCTCATCCACCCTTAGTACATCTATATGAGCTACCTCCGCTAGCCCCACAACCTCCAACCAATCCCAATCCTCACTCCGTAATGTCTTTCTCATCCTAGGGATGAGAGGTGAGAAATGGTGTCGAGCCTCCAAAATTCTAAGCTACAACACAACACAAAATATTTGTTGTTAATACATGTTCATAATTCAAAAAACATTCCAAAAAATAAAAAATAAAAAAAATAACAAAAACATAATTTTTTTGCACAAAAATAAAAATATCTTCAAAGAGGGACTTACCTTGGCAAATCATACTTCCAATTCAACCACACCTTCCACCACCATAGCTTCTATTCCCACCTCTCTCCATCTCACTTCACTCCACTCCACTCCACCTAATTCTCCTAGACACAGAGTCATAAATTCACAAATGCAATAATGGGCTATATTTTTACCCTATTGGCTATTTATAGCTGCTTCAGGCACCTTGAAATGCCCATGGGTGTTTCTTGGTGCATTGAAGCACACCATGGTGTTTGGGGAGTGCCCAAAAATTGGCGGGTATTTGCACATGAAATATGCACCAACTGATGTTTGGCATCAAAAACTAACAAAAACATAAAATCAATGCAAAACAGTGGCTTACCCCTACCAAATCACTTCAAATTTCATCCATGCATCCATTTCATCATATTATCAGGTTTTGTGAAGGTCCAAACTGATTTGGATGCATAATTTTACTTTATACCCAAAAGGCGCAAAATCACTTATCAAATTCCAAAGCACTCCAAAATGGTCTAAATTTTCACAAAACGACCATAATCATCATTCCCATAATCAATGCTTCATTTTTACATCATTTCCAATCATCAATCATAACATTTGTACATTTGCCAAGTTCAAAAAAAATTCAAGTGAACCTCGTATCTAGTGGTTTATTCTATCTACTTGGTGATTGCAGTGATTGGTATCCATGCAAGTCGATAAGATGAATAAATCACCATAAGGACACTTGGTAATTTTCATCATCCCATATCTCCTTGTTCAAAATCACAAAAACCTTTGGTACTTCACATTTTGAGTGAAATCATGCCAAGAAAAATTTGCACAAAAGTTATCATTGATGGCCTAGTTCGTGGGGCTTGAAACATGGATAAAATCATATTTTATCATTTTCCATTTCCTTGATAGTCATCATGGTGATTAGACTTAGCTAGGGTGATTGGTTCTGACCATAGGAATTACCTGATAGTCACTAGATGGCCCTTTGAAGTTGACTCTTTTTATTTTTGCATCTTCATATTTGCATATCAATGACACCAAAAGGTACATTCTTCAACAACATCGAATCACCCCAAATCTGGGACAACCACATTTGGTTTTGGCTTTCTCACAATGGGATACATCTTACATGATCATGGCATCTACACTTGGTAAAAATCCCCTTCAACCATTGGGGAAAAAATGGAATCATTTTACATCATTCATATCATCCTTTTACATCATTCATATCATCCACAATTACACCATTCATCCATAGAATTATTTGCACTTATTTTTCAATTGGCTCATAATATTCAACCACAAACTCATTTTCCAATTGATGGAGTAATCTATGAAATTATAATTCTTTTGTCTCCAAACTCATGTCCACATCTCAACAAAGTTGCTTCACCATCAAGCCAAAACAGGTGTCTCGTATTTTTACATCGTATTGTGTTTCACATAACACAGTACAAAAAGGGGCATCTGTAGACACCAAAATCTAGCCACTTGTCATCCATCTAGGTCTTCCCACCATTTTTACCCATTATTTACATATATTTATGTATATTTGTTTAATATATTTAAATATTAATATTTTATATTATATTTTTTATATATTTAATAAATGTATATATATGTGTAAATTAATCTCAGCCATCCATCTTGGTCTAATCCTAGCCATTCATCTACCTTAATCCATGCCACCTGCCCAGATTTAATCTCCATACTCCATCATGTTTTAATGTTGATCACACAAATTGTGTCATTGAAACCCTAATGTGCCCTAGGGAAGATTATAAATAGGAGTTATTTTGATGGCTCAACCCCTAAGTTTGAGTTTACCTAAATTCTAAGTTTTCTAGCTAAATCCCTTGAGTTCCTTAAGCCTTTGTGCCCTAAGTCCTCAAGTCCCCATCACTTTCCATTTTTTCCATCATCGCCCTTGCCCCTACATCTATCACCACATCCATCATCGCATCCCTTGTGTGAAGCGATAGAACCTACTTCAGCCCTTGAGTGCCTTCGTGCTACTCTCAAGCATCCCTCTACTACTCTCGAGCACCCCTCTACTACTCTAGAATGCTCACCTTCTATTCCCAAACATAGTTGGGAATTTTCCACCATTCCTGAGTTCTAGTGGGCATCTCAAACCCTATCTCTGCAAACCAATTAACCCTCAGGTGTCTCTAGGGCACCTGTGCACT
Organism: Wollemia nobilis; assembly: GCA_028583015.1. Lineage (NCBI taxonomy): Eukaryota > Viridiplantae > Streptophyta > Pinopsida > Araucariales > Araucariaceae > Wollemia > Wollemia nobilis. Next base: position 4,714,902 of record JAQPPZ010016703.1, on the reverse strand, counting down.
AGTTTTTCTACAACAACAATAAATATAGATTATAAAGTAATGAGTTCACAAGGTAAATAACTTTTGTTTAATATTAATTTCAATATATCTATATTTTCTCACCAAATTTTTATTTGATAGCTAGGGTTTTTATTGATTTTTGAGGGTCTCACATAGTGGAGCCCTCACAATTGCTATTAACCCTCTTTTGTCATTTTCTATGTGTAGATCTAGAAATATACAGGAATTTCGTAGCTACTTAATTTGGAGTGGTCCAGTCAATGGATAGTTGAAGCCCACTCACCCTTGTTGGGAGCAAAGATGAGCTTTGAAGACACCACAAGCATTATTGACTAGGGTTTCGGAGAACCCTAGTATATTGTATTAATTGTATAAAAATAAATAGTGTAAACCCCTATTTGGGGTACATTTTATTGTATTGAGATCCATCGACATTAATAATATAAGATATATTTTATTGTGCAATCTCTTGTATCACTATTTGTTCACTTTTTGTTATCTATATTTGGTGTTTTGCTTTTGTCTTCATAGATGCTGAGAAATTTTTTGGTCTGGTGGATTCTCTTCTTCAAGATTGATGTCTTTAAATGTTACTCTAAGTATATCTATTTGACCATGTATTAGCAATAGATCATACATACTTGCCCTGGAAGGAGTCTTCTTGAGTTCTTCAACAATATTATACCTGGTAGCTTTTGTTCCTTTTGGTCAGTCTCTTCAAACCTTTAATGAAATTGTTCAATTCCTTCTAGAATTTTCATTTTAGTCATATAGGGATACCTTAGCCTTCTTAGCACTTGTTCCTTAAGATCATCTTGTGTAGCACTTGCTTTCACTTGGTTCTAGCCTTGGAATGTCCTACATTGGTGGGTCCAGCTTTGGCTACTCTCCTACTTACTCTTTGTAAGGTTGAAAAGAGAATTTGAATGGTTGTATAATTTTTGGATCCACTTGTATTATTTCTAGATTTTATCAAGACTTTAATAGATTCTTCCTCCTTGGGTTGCTTGACTATCATGATTTGTTCTAGATCTGTCATAATGTTGATTGCTTCCTTCTATGTCTTTTTTGGTATTTATATTTTCTTTATTGTTGCCAACTAAAATTGGTTCTAGGATACCATACATGTGTCTATGTTGTGGGGATCATTTCAAGCCAAGCACCACTTGCTTTCATAAGAAGTGGACGTAGATGACATCTCCTTTAGTTCATTGTATGCAAAATTTGTTCATCTGGTAGTGTTATTACTAAAGGCTTCTTGATCCTTAGTGATAAAGGGAAACCTTTTGGGTTGATAACCCTCATGTCTCTTCTCCACATTCTACTTCTCTAGCATAATAAATTTGTTATTCATATTCTTCAATGTTGCCTTTAGCTCTAGTAATTTTGTATTTTCTTTATGTTTTGGAGCTAGCAAGAGAGATAGAGATGGTGTAGTAGGCTTAAGCAAAGATCTAAATGTTAGAGCTAGATAATATCATGGCATATTAGTGGTTAGAACCTATTGTGTAGGAAAATCTAGAAAGTATGGCATAGTGATCTTAGGAGAAAGTTTACCAACTAAGATGAGTGCATCTTCTAAAATAATTGCAACTTGAAAGACTTGAGAAAATCTCATCTCATTGGCTAGCCAGATCTAGAGGCCTAGATATGGGTCAAAGGCTTAGATGTAATAGATATATGCCTAGGTATGGGAAGTTCTAATATATTGAGAAATCCACTTCCACATTTTATTGAATATAATATTAAAATTAGTGATATTTTCTTATGGATACCTCTAAATGGAGGTAAACTAAGTAAGCAATAAAAATGGATCTCCTACCTAGTTGAATTCCAAGATGAATGGTTCAACAAGCTAAGCCCATGAAGTAATACTATTATCATCAAAGGACCTATACCAACTAAGATCTTTCCCTCTAAAGGATATGGCTAGTAGCTACACCATGATATCTTCATGTTGGATATTATGAATAGTATCAAGGGCGACCACATCTTGAAAATGCTCATATGTAGATTTATTAGTTCCATTAAAAATTGCTAAACCTTTAAGAGTAGACTAAGAGATTTCATGGATGTCTAAAATGATGAGGGGACCATTTCTATTCCACCTTGGGTAGATTTATCTAGCCATATTATCTAGGTGGGGACTATCAGGAGATTATTTAGAAAATGATTGTAACTGAACAAGAGTTTGAATACAAGGAACTCTAACTAGAGAGTGGGATTTACCTAGACTTATAATAGCTCTTTTATTAGGTAGTTTAATAAATTACATAGGTTCTTTGATCTTCTTAACCTTAAATCTCATTAACATATAATTTTAGAACTTATTCCTTTAACAAAGTTACCAAAGTTAGGTTATTTCAATAGTGGAGTCACCAAGTGAACATGTATTCTCTACTTGTGAGCTAAGGACTCTTCACTAGAATCTTAGGTCCTCCAAGTGAGTGAGAAAAACTACTTTGTATCACCAATAATGCATTGGTAGAAATAAACCAAATATATTTAGTCCCATAATGTATGCCAAAAAATCTTGTTCTCCAATATGCCTAATGGATGAGAGTGTGTTGTTTGACCTTGTTGGCATAGCAAAATGTGTAGCCAAATAACTCAACAACAAATAAAGGATGAAATAAAATCATATAATGAAGAAAATAATGTGTAGCTAATAAGCAACTAACAAGAAACAAAAAAATAATTTACCAGTAAAAATTTATACTTGACATGTCATAGAGCATAGACATGAAAAATGGAAGAAGAAATTCATTCACAATACATTCAACATTAAATTTGAGATATGTTCTTCTCCCATGGTTCTTCACACATACACATATTACAGAGTTGTATCTAAGAAAATAAAAACACACACAAAGGTACCATGTTTAGGGTTTTCCCATCTATTTTTAGGGTTTTCCCTCCCATATTTAAGGTTTTTCGACCCATATTTATGCAAACAACTAACAACATCGCAACATGTGTCTAGCAACTCCCAAAAACACAAATCTACTATTTTTTGCACACATCCAACAATCTGCCACTTGCTAAAAGACTAAGTAAATAAATAGAAGATTTCTTCTTCCTTATTCTTTAGGGTTACAAATCAAAATGAGAGAACTCCCATAAAATATCAATACCAAATTAACTTCTTGCTATCCAATCAATTTTTTTGTGCATTTGCTGCATTATCCTATATACCAATCTTCTACATCTTAACTTCTCTAGAATCCACCATCTCTCTCACATAATGAAATTTCACTTTAATGTGCTTAGTACTTGAGTGCAATTTAGGATTCACGATCACCTCAATTTCACTTTGATTGTCACACCATAAAGTAATGGAACTTTATTGAAAACCAATACCTCTACACACTACATGTAACTAGTATACCTCCTTGGATGCTTCTACAGTAGTAATATATTCAAATTTAGTAGTTTATTGAGCCACCACTTTGTTGAAAACCAATACCTTTGCACACTACATGTAACTAGGAAACCTCCTTGGATGCTTCTACAGTAGTAATATATTTGACTTTAATAGTTGATTGAGCCACCGCTTGTTGCTTTTTACTTCTCCAACTCACAACTCCTCTAAATAGTGTGAACACATATGCACTAGTATATTTATAAGTATCTACATCTCCACCATAATCAAAATATATAAAACCTTGTAGCTAATTAGTTTCTTTGCCATCATAACATATTATAAAATCACTGGTGCCTTTCAAATTTCTAAGAATTATCTTCATTGGAATTTAATGTTGATTACCAAGATAAGACATAAATCTACTCACAACTCCAACTACATGAGAAATATCTAGTCTCGTATACACCATTGCATACATCAATTTACCAAATCCACTTGCATAGAGAACTTTATCCATGACACTCTTCTCATCATCATCCTTTGGACACATATATTTTTGGTAATGCAACTCCAACCTGAAAAGATGTAGATACAAGAGTGCATTGGTCCATTCTAAAAAGAGTAAATAATTTTACAATGTATCTCTTATGGATAATCCACATCTTCTCACTAGGGTTTCTCTTCACTTCAATACCCAAGAAATAGTGTAATGGACTGAGGTCTTTCATGTCAAATTTTCTTGACAATTCAAACTTGGTATTCTTCATAATATCCTTTGAATTTTTGAAAATAATAATTTCATATACATATAACACTAGACTTAGATAATTATTGCCTTCACACTTTATATAGATACAATGATCAACATCACTTATTACAAAACCACATACAATCACAAAGGTATCAAACCTTTTACACCACTTCCATTGGGATTAATTCAACCCATATAGTAACTTTCTTAGCTTCCACTTACTTCAAACCCAACCAGTTTCTCCATATAAATGGCTTCATTGAGATCTCCATGAAGAAAAGTTATCTTCATGTCCATCTTCTCAATTTCCTAGTCATTTTCACTAGCCAATGCAAAGAGCAATCTAATAGACGCAATTTTTTGCCATGGAAGAAAATATTTCTTCAAATTCAAGCCCTTCAACTTGAGAGTATTCTTTTACTACTAACCTAGCCCAATATCTCTCAATTGAACCATCAAACTTGTATTTATTTTTAAACATCCATTTATAACCAATTGTCTTTCTACCCTTATGCAACAATTGCAAGTCCCAAGTCTTATTTTTATTTAGTGACTGCAATTCCTCTTCCATAGCTTTCTTCCAATGAATTGCTTCATCACTAGTAAGAGCATCTTGAACACCTAAAGGCTCATAACTCATGGAAGATAATGCAAATTTATTGTATTCATCATAACCAAATCTAATTGGTGCACTCTGTTGTCATCAACTTCTTCTCAAAGTTTACACTTCTTGAATAATATTAGAATTTTGGAGTTTCTCCTCATGTGCAGGTTGTTCTTCAATAACTTGAGGTTGATTAGACTCTTCACAACAATATCATTATCTTTTTGATGTTGCCAATTGCATGAAAATTCATTATTATCATGTGGTAACTCTAAATATTAAATAGAAATGGGATCTACACATAATGGTGGAACAATTTGTGGTTTATTTTTAGCTTATTGATTTCTCAAAGTAGTAGCTATATCAAATTGTTCTTGGTTATTTGGGGTTTTTTTCATAGATTCTTCTTTGTTGCAGATGTCTTCTTTGAATACTACATCATGGCTGAACACATGGTGATGTTGTGAAGGTATCCATACTTTGTAATATTTGATTCCATCACCATATCCAATGAGTACTCCTTTAATATATTTATTGTCTAGTTTTTTTCTATTTTCCTTGGGTACAAGAAAAAATACTTCACACCCAAACACTCTCAAATGAGCAATCGAGGGTTTGAATCCACTCCAAGCTTCCTCTAGTGTTATTCTACTAATAATATAACTAGGTGACATATTCTTTACATAGTTATATTAACATCCTCTACCCAAAACTTTTTTTCAAACCTACATCCTCTCTCATGCTTCTTGCCTTCTCTAACAATGTCCTATTGAGAATTTCTACAACTCCACTTAGTTTTGGCATATATGGAGTTATTTTCTTCCTTGAAATACCATGTACCTTGCAAAAACATTGAATTCATAGGAACAATATTCTCCACCATTATAACTTCTCAAAGCCTTAACTTTCTTCTTAGTTTATCTTTCAACTATAGCAACTAACTCTTTGAAGCCAATAAGAGCCCCAATTTTTTTTAAGAAATAAAACCCATGATTTCCTATAGAAATAATAAATGAAAGTAATAAAATACCTATATCCACCTAATTAAGAAACTTCAAAAGTTCCACAAATATCAAAATGTACCAATTCCAATATTTCCTTGGTTCTATAGTCACTAGAGGCAAAAAAGACTCTTTTCTAATTTTCTAAAATGCATGCTTCATAGAATCCTATAGAACTAAAGTTCTCTTTCTCTAATCCATGAACTATTTTCTTTGAACACGTCTCTTCACCAAGGTTTCCTAACCTCCTATTCCACAAAATCATACTTGACATCTTTGAATCTGAGGGTTTACTTGTTTTCATAGTGGTTGCATGTGTGCATGCAACTTTCAAATATGTTGCATCTAGCTTATACAATGTTCCAAGTATTATTCCACTTGCCAAAGTAATGGCTCCATGCATTAAAATTTAGTCGTATTTATTGAATGTAATATCCATTCCTACTTCAACTAGTTAGCAAACTGATAGAAGACTTCTTGTTAATCTTGGAATGTGTCTAACATCTAGGATACACTTAACACTCCCATGACTAGTAGGGGATTTTCATTTTCTTGACCAATTATAAAATGCTATATGTTAAGATTATTTTTTTGAATTAAGAGTAAGGTTTTATATTTTTCAAAGACATCCTTTAGGGGTTGTTTTGAGGGATTTGATTTTGAAGTCCATGTCTTATCCATATAGAAGTGCTTGAGCCATTTTTTGTTAAGTCAACTTTTCATTATTTACATAATGGTGGTAGGAATTTCTTGGTTTTCTATAGGTGTGGAGGCAATTTTGTGCATGTATTTTATGGATCTTATAGTTTCTCACTTGAATATAAAATACTATATATAGTTTAACTAAATGATTTACTTACTATGTAAGAAGGATTTAAGAAGTATATTTTATGAGAAAGTAATAGGTATTAAAGAAGATATTATGGATTTTATAGTCATAGATAATAAAAATTTAGAGTTACTCAAGATTACCTTGCTAATATATCTTTATTGTATAGGATTCTTAACCTATAATATATCTTATGTTTACCATGGGATATACTCCTATGACTTTTAATAATGTCTTTTCTCTCATGATGCATTTTGGTTTCTTTGTAGAATTATGGTGCACTTCTTAGTACATAAGCTTAGGAAAAGATGGTGTCTAAAACTAATGATTCTATATATAATCCTAGAAGTGATGAGTCCAATTCATTCAAGAAGAAGCCATTATGTGACTATTATAAGATATAGGTCACAGATTTAATTTTTTCCTAGCTCACTTTTAGAAGATTAAAGCAGAATTTTAATAAGTTTTGTCTTGATGAGAGACTTATTGATTATCTAGATAATGGAGAAGGAACAATTTATAATGTACATATTGTGATAGATTATGCTTAATGCACATGTACTTTTCTAAGGAGTATATTGTTGGTTTTAGAGGTACTCAACATATGACAAAGTATAACTATTTGATTAAGCTTCATGTTTAAGAGTTGGGATTAATATCCTTTCTATATATCACATTACTTGTACCAATAAGAAGGTTGATTATGAGGACCATATTTGAAAGTTGTAATAGACTAGGATTTCTTAGTTTTTTAGTTTAATTATTTTATAAAGTTTAAGTCAGAAATAATTTGCAAATACAATTCAAAATTGTAGGTTAGCAATGTCAACAAAGAAGATGTCAACATATATGGATGGAATAGTCATATGTTAGTATTTGTTAGCTTAGTCAGAGTTTATTTTTAAGTAACTTTAGCTAATAATATTTTAAATATGTAATATTCTAACAAGAAGATATGCTTAAGCTAAAGTTACTTAACAATAAACTATGACGAAGCTAAAAAATACTAACAAATGACTATGTCATCCCTATATGTGGACATTTTCTTTGTTGACATTGCGGATTTACAATTTTGCATAGTATTTGAAATTTATTTCTAACTTAATATTTAGAAAATAATAAAACTAATAAACTAATAAATCCTAGTCTATTACAACTTTCAAATGTGATCCTCATTAGTTGAGTTTTGGATAGATTTATGGGTTTTTAAGGACATGGATGATGGTTTAGAATTATTGGTTGAGGCTATTGTGATGAGACAAATTACATGTATTTAATATTGGACTTTGATCCTATTATTTTGATAACAAGTTATTATTTTGTTATGGTGGTGAAGGTGAATTATTTTAGTGCCTTTAGAACCAAAATAAGGGGCATACCAATTTTGAATCCTTGAGACACATGATTTGTCTTCACATGGTTTAGGGTATTGCATTAACCAGTCCTCTTCCAAGTTTTTGTGAGTGTGTATTTTAGGAAAATACTATCAAGATACCCTTGTTGAGGACAAAGTGTGATGTGAATATAATATTATAAAGTTGATTCATAATATGTGTGGTCTTATGGCTATTTTTATTTATTAAGTAATCACTACTTTCTTACTTTTATTGAATATGAGTTAATTTAGCATGTATCATTAAATCATAGGATTAGGCTTTTACCATGCTCAATTGTTTTAAATATTTTATGTGAAATAAGAAAAAAAAATATCACAGATAGAAAGTATGTCAAAAATACATTAAGAATTTATTTACTATCCATGGAATTTATTAATAGCACACCATTTGATGCACTCCATAGTAAAACGATATTATCAACCAAAAAAATATTATCCATTATAGAAATAGTTTATTGCATGTTTCATTTTGGATAGGTGGATTAAATAATTTTTGCAAAGGTAGCTCATTATGAAGTTTAAATCATGAATAAGACTTTTACTCATGCCATCAACATGAATCCTTTCAATAGGTTTACTAGGAATTGAATTTTTAATTCATTTTTTTGGGTTTTTGAGCCTATGGATTAGGACCATACAACCATTGAGTTATAAAATAAGCTTTAATTTATTCTATTTTATTAGGTATAAAATCATGTCAAAAAATTGTTACCATTTATATCCCATTTCCCATAAGGTCATTATAAAAAAGAATATTATTTTTATGAGTTATATTTAGTCACATATTTGGGATCACTTCCTACCCATTTTTAATCAACTTATCCATGTTAATTTTTTCTCTATGCCAATTTTCTTACTACATATTGTACTCTAGTTTCTAGTTCTCTTCATTATTTAGATGATTATCTTGGGTCTTATTTTGGATATTCTATGGATATAATTATCCCTTATAATGTGTGATTATATTACTTATATATCTTTATGTTTTAATGATATACAAGATCCTTCTATTTCTTTCTTGGATTCTCTTGATGTATTCCCTCCTCTTGAGTAGGATTATCTTGTAGACAATAATATACCCTAGTTTGTTAAAAGGTATTTATAGGTTTTAAAGTCTTTTATTTAGTAGAAATATCATCATAATCCCCCACCCTATGCATTTCTTGGCAATGCCAATGTTGATGGAGACCTAGCCACTTATAACTAAGCTAAGGGATATCCATAATGGAAAGTAACTATGTAGTCATATTATGATTCACTTATTAAGAATCACAAATTAGAGTTAGTGCCCTTTCCCACAAGAAATAATGTTAGTATTTTTAAATGGCTATGTAAGGCTAAGGATGGTGTAGATGCTTAGGTTGATAACCATAAGGTTTGGCTTGTTATAAACAGTTTTATTAGAAGAAAACAATTCATTACAATGAGACCTATGTCCTTATTATTTGCAAGGACTACATCCATATTATTCTCTCTCTAGTTGCTTCATATATTTGAGGTCAATCATATGGATGTTGTATTTTTATACAAATTCTTTGTATAATTGGTTATAAATCAATACCATAACTTGAAATAGGGCATAATCAAGGCAATAAAGTCTTAGATAAGGTATATGGGTCAATTATGTTGAATCAATATAGAGTGCAAGAAGGTCAAAATCAAAAGTGATAAAAGGACCAAACCCAAAATATTGATCTATGTGAGGCCATCTAGATATGGTAAGACTAATTTTCTATAGAATATTGACTTATTATGTTGATATTGAATTACTAGTAAGGAAGACAAAAATTAACCAAGTCTAATAACTTACTAGGACCAATTTATTCTATCCAAATTGTGTGTTTTTTATCCCCTTAGTCATTAAAATTGTATTAATATTAGATAACCAATGAAGTGATAAAATCAGTATTAGAATCAAAGATAGAAATTTATCTGATAGGATGCCAATTCATTCCAAATTAATGTCATTATGAAATCATCAATTTTATTGACCCACTTGATATAGTAGAAAATTAAATAGGCATCAAATTTCAGTGGATAATGACTAGTGGGCCAACCATAGATCATCATGTACATGAAATTCCATACCATAAAATTTTGTTTCATAGTCCCAAAATTTGCTAAGTGTCTATTGGAGTTTATTCACTTGCCACCAACCCATTTTAAGTTTTTAATTAGCTAACAAGGTAGTGTTGAACTAGGGATTTGTATTGACTACTATTTTTGTGATGTTAGAGTTAGAATATATTACATCATTTGGGTCATGTAAATGTACCACCTTTGGTACATAGTTAGAGTAGATATTACTTTAGGGGGAATTTAGATACTTACTTCAAGCAATGTAATAAATTTACAAGTGTCAATGTGCAAGGTGTCCACTTGTACAACTAGGTAGAGTGTTGTCCAAGGAATCTATTTTCCTATATAAAGAGCCTCATAATGATAGATCATAATACATAACATATAGATATCAAAAGCATTGTAGGAGAGTAGTAGATAGTGGTAGAGCTCCTGTATGGAGCACAATGTATTTATTTAGCTTATATTAATGGAGGACAATATCCTCCATATTGCATTGTATTTTTTCACTTTCTATTTATAGTATATTTTAGTTATATTACAAACTCACTTTCTTTCATATTATCAGGATCTATGTTAGATCTCTCTCACTGCATATATCCTTAAAAGCTAACAATGGTATCAGAGCTACGATGAATCAAGAATAGGAGAGCCTACATCCATCATAAGAGAAGTCTAGTAGGTCAATATAAATATGAAGAGTCACAAGTGATGACTGAAATAAATCTCAATTGTAGAAATTCTAAGATTATGTTTGGATAAAGTCTTTTCATAGAGTTACAAAAAAACTAGTGAAGACTGTGACTTAGTATCCATACCACTAGATTTACAAAACAACTAGTGAAGATTATTATCTCTAGATTTATAAGTTCTTTCATTCCAGTTTCTAACAACTTGTTGTAGGAAAATGAGATTCAAGAAAAATGTTGGGAAGATTCCTACAAGAGATTTAGGAAGAATATCTTCTTAGAATCATTCCACCACTTGTAGCAATAAGGAAGAAGACTAAAGATTTTAAAGACCTCAAGAAATGTCCCATTACAAGAGTTGCAATCCTATGAAGTATAGAAGTAAAGAAAAAGATCACATTATCCTTATAGCAGACTCAAGGAAGAAGAGACTCTAGAAGATGAGTCAAGGAGGAGATAGGAGATTGGTGATATTCGTTCAATATCAATACCTATAGAGTGCAGAAGAAGAAAAGACCAAAGAAACCTAGAAGAATAATAGGCCAGAGAATCCTAGAAAAATAATAGACCAGAGAACCCTAGAAGAAGAATAGGCCAGAGAAGCCTTGAATAAGAATAGGCCAAAGAAGCCTTGAAGAAGAAAAGTCTAGAGAAGCCTTTAAGAAAAAAATGTGAGAGAAGCCTTGAAGAAGAAAATACCAAGGAAGCCTTCGTCCAGAAAAGAAGGCCATAAAAGCCTTAATTTTGAAGCAAATTTTATAAAACAATTCTTTATTCAAAAGATAAAGTTCTTGATTTAGAATAAGACTCCAGATAAGAGTTCTTGAAGAAGACTCTAGAGAAGAGTCCAAGAAAGAGGAGATTGGTGATCTCCATAAAAGCCTATAAATTGTATAATAAATATAAAGGACCAACAAAATCCCATTTCAAAATCTAGAAGTAGCAAAATTAGAGATTCAAGAAGAAGAATATCATCACCAACACTTCCAAAATTAGAAGGTTGAAGAAAAGGTCTCAATTGGAAGACCAGAGAAGCTACAAGATAGAATATCTAGGAGAGGTCTTAAGTAGAAAAAGAAGAAGTCTTGTGGAGCCTTATTGTAGAGCTCATAGAAGCATCATTAAAATATTTCCTAGGAGAACTCGTTGGAGAGATCCACTACCAAGGAGAAAGCTCCTGATAGTGAAGGACTTGGGACGATTGTTGCCATCCAACAAAAATCCCAAGAGAAGAAGAATTTGGTAAGGAGTTCCAAATCCATAATAAGAATCTTGTGAATACCTCAAGATATTCAGAATCTTGAGAAGAATAAGATCTTGTTTGAAGTCAAAATTTGACAGGAATATTGAAGGAAAATTTATACAGAAGAAACCTACCAAATCCAGGAGATTTTAAGATTACCTATCACAAAAAGAATGCACAAGTTCAAATAAATGAGTTCTCTAAATTTATAGCATAATGTAGAAGATCATTGGAAGGATCAAACCACCAAATGTAAGGCTCGAGAAAAAAAGTTCAAGAACACAATTTGGTGAAGTAGGAAGCTATTCAAGATAGCCAACAAGAAGTTACAAATTCATCCACTACAAGGCAACAAATTGGTGAAACAAAACACCAAGATCTACATCATCTACAGAAGCTATTAAAAGTAAGTAACTAGGATTAAATTATTTGAACTTAAATTTGGGTTCATTATCAAATTCCATTAAGCACCATATTTGGATTAAAGTTGCAAGAAGAATGACTCATATTATAGTCTTCCAAAAAGTGCAAAAAGGAGAATTTATTTTAAGATATATTTTCACATTAATAGGAGTTGGATATTTTTTAAAGAAATAAAGTTATCATCTACCTATTATCTATATATAAAGCAAATAAGACTACATCCTAAAGTATTGATTGTAGTGGAATTTGCAGAATACTCATTAAGGGTTAAATTACAAAATATTCATTAAGGGTTATTTACTTTTAAGAAATACATAAGATTATTAAGTGTGTTAGAATTCATTCAAAGATTTTATTATCATTAAAAGTATGTTATTAATCCATTAATCACTATACTAATTGATCTTTAACTAATTACTCTCAAGAAATTAGTTTGTGTTGTTAAATACATAAACCTGTAGCACTGCATGGCCAAATGAAGCCACCAATACAAGAAAAAAGGTGGAGAAGGAAGCCATAATTAATATCCTTGAAGGAAACTTCAAATTGATACTTAATGAGTTTCAAGATTCAAGGAGAATATAAGGATTTCATTTAAGTGCAAAGTGTAAAAATCCTTGCTTCAAAATCAGCATCTCATTAGGTTGGATTAACTATCATTAAAATATCCAAGGATATATATTAAAAGATACAAGAACAATTTCATAAAAAGGTCCTTCATATTGGTGCAAATCTAACTACTACAAAGCACCTCTTTTATTCCTTCAAAAGGATAACAGTAATCCTATTTATAGGAAGTAGCATAGACATCATATTTTGTAGGTTGAAGGGTAGAGTTCAAGCAAGAGGAAGGAGCCATCGAAGAGCTCACACATCTAATAATCAAGGTGTTTAAAAACACCATTTCTCCATGTCCAATCCAACCCTAGAAGCAAGCATGTCACCTACAAAATTGGAGCTACTATAATAATCCATTACCATCCAAGTCTACGAATATAAAAGGGTAGCATATAGAGGGAGATTATCTGTGTAGAGGAAGCGCTATCAAACTCAAGAAAAAATGCTAGCAAACTGTTGTTATAAAATATATACAAACAATATATTATAGGCATAAAGATATAAAGGAAGAAGTGATATACCTAAGGTTTCTACTTGGAGAGAACAACCACCATTTAAGAGCACAATAAGCTACCATAGGACCACCATTTAAGAGCACAAGGATCTACCATAGGACCATCATTGATAATTCCATAGAACCAATAAGTAATATAGTTGGTGTCATTCGTTATCCTCATCAAGATAGCATGCAAACATAGAAAATGGAATGCTTATATTTCAAGAAACATAGCAAGCCAATGCACATTTAAAATATATAGGTAAATATAGGGTATCAACACCCATCGTTGGAGCATTCTAAGAAAGTTTTATGTGCACAATCCATGAGTGCCACTTGGCACAAGATATTTAAACATTCAATATTTGTAAATAAGCCAACGCTCACCCAAGAGGAGTTACAAGTTTTTTGGAGGTTACCACCAAACTCATCATTGCATACATTGGAATATCAATGCCTACTAAGTAATGCTCAAGTGACACTTGTCCAAAAGTCACAAGGAAGCAGTCCTATTTAAGGCATCCATATTGAAGAAGGAAAAGTTTCGAAGGTCAAAGAGAAGACCAAAATTGAATGGTGTGAAGCATATTCATAGGAAGAAGGTTAATTCAATCTCATGTACCATTCAAAGAAGAAAACCAGCATTTAAGAATCTATCATAATATTTTTAATTCAGCATATCATTCATGGAAGAAATACATCATAAAACCAACCATACCAGTATCCAATCCATAGAGGATAAGACAAAGCATTTTTTAAAGAAATATCAGTGTTGGTTATAGAGAAAAGAAGTGTTACGTAAGGGATAATTTAGCACCGATTAAAGAAGGTATTGACTACCATTTCAAAGTATTCAAATATGCCACCTCACAATGTCAAGGCAAAGGAATATGAAGGTAAATCCTATAATATTTATTGCTTGTTATAAACTAAGGATATATATGAGTTATAAGGGCACATTATATTTACTATTGCAATTCATTCACCTAGAATTAGTAATATATTAAGAAAACATATTTCAAAATACTTATATTTACAAATAATAAAGTAGGAGGAATAAGGATTTCAACTTAAAAATTAAAAACTCTATTATTGAAAATATTATATTGTTTTCTAATATTCCAAATTAGGAAGTCATAAGGAATACTACACCAAATAAATTATTGGACATTAGACATATTAAATGTCAAAGGTTATAAAGGAGTTCTATTAAGGAAAATCACGAGTTGGAAATAAATCAGCATACTTGTCTCAAATCATATTAAAGGGGAAAAATAAATCCAACCAATAGAACTTCATCAAATTAAAAAAGTGCTTAATTTTAATAGGAGTAATAAGGTGTAATACAAGTTGATTTTTTCTACTTACAAAATATTACAAAATCAACTCAAAATTGAACTAGTATTATCAAAAAACACTTTATCAATCATAAAGCATATCCAAAATCACTAGGGAGTTATAAGGTATTTTACAAAAATTTATAATAATAGCACTCATCAAAGATTATCAAGTACTTAATCCATTTGGAATCATAATGTTTCTACAAGTCCATAGGAATTCTACTAATTCACATCTCTTAACTAGGGAAATATAAGAAAGCCTACAAAAACCTAAGCTCTAAAAGGTTCTATCAAATACATTCCTAAAATCCTAAGGAATAACAAGAAACACTATCTTAAATCTATCAAGAAGGAATATGGATGAAATAATATGATATATTTTTATTAAAAAATAATTATTTCATGAAATGGAATTGTATTCTCAAAACTTAATAGATACCCTTGAAGGATATGAGAATCTATCAGTTAATGAAATGGAGAGATTCTTATTATTTATTAAGGAGGTAAAAGAGGGTAAATTTGAAGCATTAACTGGTTATCTTCATGAAAACCTTTTCAAGGCATGGTGGAATTAACAAAATATAGTTATATTCACATTCAAGGAATTTTTTATGATTTATCTATAATTAATCATTTATATACTCACTCAACACATGAAGCAAGCTATAAATACAAATAAATATTATTGTGATGATAGAATAACTTCTCATGAAGTAAAAATTCCACTAGAATAAATACAAAATCATAGGAGAAGGAGGAGAAAAAGGAAGAAAATATATGCTAAAAGAAATCATAATGGAGATAACATGAATAGAAAAGAAATCACAAGGATTGAACTAGAAAAGCATCTTCAATATACTGAAGAACCCTTAGCTACAACTCTCTTTGCATCATATGAATACACTAACTACTTTCTTAGTAAAGTTATAGTAATGAATGAAGGAGAATACAAGTTTGATTTTTGACTCAAAAAGAAGAAGATAAATATGAAACAGATCAAGGAGGATTATAGTGCAAAATTCCATTGATGAAAGAACCTGAGCAAGCCAAAGAGCATCCATAAGAAGAAGATCCATATTGAAGATTGAAATCTTCAATACCCAAATAATGTACTACAGGGGGATTTTAGAGTTAGAATATATTACATCATTTGTATCATGTAAATGTACCACTTATGGTACTTAGTTACAATAGAGATTACGTTAGAGGGAAGTTAGATACTTACTTCAATCAATGTAATAAATTCACAAGTGTCAATGTTCATGTTCTAATGTGCAAGGTGTCCACTTGTACAACTAGGTAGTGTTGACCAAGGAATCTATTTTCCTATATAAAGGGCCTCATAGTGATAGATCATAAGATGCAACATAGAGATATCAAGAGCATTGTAGTAAAGTAGTAGATAGTGGTAGAGATCTTGTATGTAGAACAATGTAATTATTTAGCTTATATTAATGGAGTGACCATATCCTCCATATTTCATTGTATTTTTACCACTTTCTATTTATATTATATTTCAATCATATTGCAAACTTACTTTCTTTCATCTTATTAGGACCTGTGTTAGATCTCTCCCACTGCATATCCTCAAAAGTTGACATGTGATACATCCCATTTCTAGATTCAACAAATTTAGAAGAGAGTGCAAATATATCATCATGATTCCCAACCTCTAAATTGAGGCTAACTCTCTACTCTCCATATAGAAATACTCCTACTCTAGCCTACACTAATTATATTAAAAATAAAGTGCAAAGAATAAAAATGCATAAAATATTAAAGATGTGAGTGGTTCAAATTAATATAGGTTTAAATCATAGCAAGATAATGTAAGTGATAAATCAACACATGATAATTCAAAAAAAATCAATGATCTTCCATTAATTAAGTATTAATTTGATAAGCAAATGACAATATGGGAAAGGGACAATGCCTTAATTACTATAAACTTAGCAAACTAGGAGTGTGGTACAACTATAGGAATGCAGAATGACTTGCTAGTTTCTTAATAATCTCATAATGCCAATTTCTCGACAATATTATAAGGTCAAATCATAATATGGATTTCATATAGTATAGCTCTAAATAATTAATACAATAGAGCCTTAGGATTCTATTTATAATTAGAGTTTACCCCTAAGTTACTTGGGGTGGGAAATAATTACTCCTAGTAAAATTAAATATTTAGGGGAATATTTAGAAAAATTATGCACCACCAAATATATATGCCTCTATTTATGTGTATAATAGTATTAGGAGGCTTATAAAATAACTTCATGCATCACAAAATGCTAAATTATCACTCTCACAAGTTTTGCCTTTGTTGGAGTATCTTGCATTATCTGGTACATGCTAATGTACCCCCATGGTACCTTCATGGTACATATTTAAATAATAGATTAGGTTGATTCATAGTTTAAATTGTGAGTTATATGTAAGTGTGAATGTGTAGGAAATGCACAAGTGTCATGTGAGTTAGTGTGAAAGTTTAAGCTGAGTCTATGTGCACAAATGTCTTATATGTAAGAGTGAAAATATGTAATGTAAATATGTGCACAAGTGTCTTATGTTACAGTGTGAAAGTTATAGAAGTGAAACAGTCATGTATAGGTATGCATACAATATAGAGTCATTTTTTCATCAAGTCTGCAAGTGTCAAGTAGAGAAGCCAAGAGTCATGAGACTTGGCATATGGAAAGGAATAGTTAAGTATCCAAAGATTCATACTTCTATGGCTATATTATAGAGGTAATACTCTATAATAGATATGGGAAGATATCATACATATCACACTATGAATATCATAGAGAATCACTATCATATTTGTAATAGAAAGTGGAGTAATAAATATTGCATACATTTTGAGCAATTAGTATTGTATGTTGTTCTTCATTCATATCACATGAATGATTAAGGCTATTACATTCATATTGTTGTTTATTATTAAATATTATTCGAGTTATTATGAGCCGTATTCTACATGTTAATTTGCTCATGTTATTCTATACTTGTCATATTATTGACCTCATCATATTGTGGTTATAGTATATTCAATTTTGTAATGTTTAGCTTGTGATATTTGTATTATAGCTATCACCAAACTCTATCTATATTGATAGAGCTCATTTTAGCCACTATTATAAAATTGATATTATCTAGTCTGATAAAGTTGATTAAAAGTCTATCCAATTTGAAGGTTGTGAGACTCAAACTTTATTTTAAGGTCAGTAGAAAGGCTAGAGTATTTCCATGATTGAAAAATAACCAATGAATACTAGGACTCAGCTATATTGATAGGTGAATCAAATTTGAGATAGTTGATCATTCTGGGATATTGCAAACCCTTGATATTGAATATTGAAGGCATAATCAACTTTTAAATAGTTGATCATTCAGAGCCATAGCCAACCCTTGATACTGATAGAAGATTCAAGTACATAGATATCCCTTAATATTGATAGAATACTTAGGGACATTCAATGTCACCTTGACATTGATAGAAGATTTTGGAACATTCAATGTCACTTTGACATTGATAGAAGATTTAGGGATATTCAACATCAGCTTTATAGTATAAAGAAAAGTGTTGTAGTAGAGATTAATATATTGAGTAGAAAAAATGTGAGAAGTTTCCTACAAAGGATAGAGAAGATTTTTAGCTTCTAAGTGCAAAAAAAAATATAGAAATGGATTGATAAGCATTCAAAGCTTTCGAAGAGAAAGAAAGAAAGTAGAGTAGAAAGAAAGAATATTTAGGTCATAAAGAGATATATCTTGACATAAAAAAATGTTTTAGGTCATATAGATATTGACCTTGACATATTAAGAGGTTTCAGATCACAAAGATATTGAACTTGACATATAAGAGGTTTCAGGTCACAAAGATATTGACCTTGATATATTAAGAGGTTTTAGGTCATAAAGATATTGACCTTTACATATTAATAGATTTTAGGTCATAGAGATATTGACCTTGACATATTAAGAGGATTTAGATCACAAATATATTGAACTTGGCATAGGTTCAAAGAAACCATTATAAAAAAAGAAAAGAAAAAGATTCATGTCACGTAGACCTTGACATTGATGAAAAATATCTATATAGAAGAGAGCAAGTGATTATTATAAAGAAATTGAAGAATAGAGACACTTTAAATAAATAGTTCCATATAGAAGAATTGAGGTCCATAAATATAATTGGATAGAGGTTTATTTAAGAGGAAATAAAGTAGTCATTGTTAAAATAAGGATGTTCTTATAGATGTAGAAAGCAATCATACAAAGAGGCTTAAGGTCAAATAGAAAGAAGTTTGTAAGCAGCTATATTCAAAGAATAAGAGAATATGGATCAAGATATATTCAGAGAAAATAAGAACCTAAGATATACAGAGTAAAGGAGAGCATGAGACATATTAAAAAAGGAAAGGATTAAGATATAAACTACTTAGAAGCTGAGATACATAGTGCATAATAGAAATGACCCTGCATTCAAAGCTAATATAAGAGGCTTGAGATAGAATAATTGTAAGGCCCTTGTTAGAAATAATAAGGCAACCCATAAGGAAAATAAAATTGTTTATTATAGATGTGACATCAAATTTTTAAATAATAAGCAAAAGAATGAGAAGGTTCAACCAAAATAATGGGGTAGTTCAAGCAGAAAGAATAGGATATCACAAGCATAAGGTAAAAAATTGGATGATACTACCCAGGTGTTGTAGGTGAGTTGGAGAGGAGAGGGCAATCCTCCAAGGGAGGTCCCAGGTTCAAATCTCCACCCTACCAAAAAATCTGAATTGGGTATCTAAAATCCAATTGATAATGTTGGTGCGGGCAGGGTCGGGTGCGACCCCCGGGTGACTTTGATGGTGTAGAACTCCCTGTTCATGGTCTCTCAGACCAAGGCAGCTCCGCAAGGGGTTTTTAACTTAAAAAAAAAATGGGATGATACTTGATATAATAATGTGGTATCCCTTACAAAAGGAAGAAAGGTTATTTATCCATATTTGAGTAAGTTTACACCCGATGATCCTAATCTACAACAAACAAGGAAAAGAAGAAACAGCAATATTAATATAGACTAACATAACTGAGCAAGTAGCATGTTTGCTATCATAAACTAGAGTTAAAAGGTATCAATATAAAGCATGCAAACGAATAAGAGAGCCAATGCATATATTATTTAGCTAAAAAATACAAAATAAAAAGGCTTTCAGTCCAATTCATAGTTTTCACAAAAGCTATAAGCTATCAGGGTAGTAAGCTAAAGAACATAGACTAGAGTTATAGGATTATCTTCATCAATCCAAAATAATTCTAGAAATTCTAAGTGTATTGCTTCTCAAGAGAAAGGAAGCTAAAGTGTTTCCTATAGTCAACACATTTTGGTAGTTACATAGAAATATTTACCACTCTTGATCTCTCAAGAGCAATATGGTTTTGTGCAAGGTAGACAAATAATAAATGGAATAATAACCATGCATGAAATACTCCACTCGATCAATAAATAAAGGAGGCAAGAATGCTACTTAAGATTTATTGGAATTATAAAATAACTTGATATCATTCTATTGAAAGGGCCTTGCTTAAATAGCAAGTGCTTACAATCTGATTTATTGGATCATAACTAACTGAGCTAATCTCAACCATACAAATTATCCTAATAACAACTTAGGATATAATTTATTATTCTAACACCCCACTTAAGTGGTACTAGGATATACTAACAACCCCCTTAAGTGATACTAGGAGGTAGCAAAAAACAACAAAACTAAACAAGTGGTATATCCACAAGTATGAGTCCTAACAATAAGGCCTGATAAGGTACTCATGTACAATATATGCATAAGAAAACTCTGCTAGAGAGATGAAGAAAAAACCATAAGGGAGAAAACCACCTACCATAATAGAAGAAGAAGAAGGAAGATGTGCATGGAGGATGGAGAGGAAGGAATATGTCCTCTTCAACCCCCCTAGGACAAATTCCATCAAGAATCCTGCAAAGGATCCATCAGATGTCTCAAAAAAGTAGAGACTCATCGCCAAAATGAATGAAACCATACTCCCATATTGGTGCTTGTGACACAAATCAAGGCTTTGAGCCATGAAAAAAGGTCACTAAAGAAAAAAAACCCCTGAAACCAAAGTGTCTCACAAAAATAATATTGTGAAGATAGTGTGGAAAGAACCACAAGGATCACAAGGAATATCTAAATCGACTCCACAAGCATAATTAGTGGTTTCCACCTATATGAACATAATGGGTTCATAACAAGATCCAAAAAAAAGTGGAAAAACAACTTACTTCAAGGGAATCTAAAAAATAAAGGGCACCAATATAGCTCTTGAATGTGTCCTTATGGTGATCTCCTCATCCTACCAAAATGCATGGGTAACCAGCCGCTGCAACCGCTAGGTGATATAGAGGAGATGACTAGATACTAGGATCATTCTAATAAATATTTGGGAGTGTCGGGTTCAACCGAGAATGCACTCCATGATACAACAATTTTGAGCCACAAAAAAGTGTGGAAAATAGTTTCAAAACTGAAAATGGACACCACCAATGTGTCTGTCTCGTAAAAACCTTTCTGATGACTATAAATACCCCTATGATCAGGTATTAATTTGGCATTTTTTTGCAGGAAAATGACAAACTTCTTTTTTTTCATATGATAATATTCCAAAAATTGGAATAAAAAAATGATTTTTAAAATTTCTCTCTCAGCAGAAAAAATATATATATATATGGGCTAACATTACTTTCATAAAAAAAGCTAAAACGTAAGAATTGCCCTTGCCCATTAATAATAAAAATACATGTGCCTATTAGAAAAGTATGGTCTTTTTTTTATCTTTAATATGTACCACACACTATTCCCCTAGCAATAGCTCCAGGAAATATTCAACAATAATTTAAAAGTGCCCTTGCAGCTGAAAGGTACCAAGGTCAAACTCCATGAAAAGTTCCTCCTGAAGCCATGGGTACAGTAAGCACGCCACCCACCAATGGAGTTTGAGACACAACACGTGTCATCAATTCACCAAATAAGATGTCACGATATCTAGAGGTTCAAACTTTCTAGAGGAACAATATCCTGACGAACAAAGCTGCATAGAAAATATAGAAAACAAGTAGCTTTCTTTGGAAAATAGGGAAAACATATCAATTATTTTTATTGCACCGTTTGTTTCAAGTTTTCATCTACGATGTTCAAAATACAAATAAAATCATAGATGAAACAAAAGAACCACCACTAGGATCACTGGCAACTCGAAACATTAGCCGAGGGCAACCATATCAACATCAAAATTTAATGATCATGTGTCCTCTATGTCGATACTACAACAGCAAAATAGGACCTTCCATTTAAAAAAAAAATCTCCCCTATTTTCTTTTCAATCCAGTAATCTCTCAACGGTCTCATGGAAAAAAAATGGATTCAATGAAATATTGTTAGCGTAGTGGTTTACTCATCTATGAAGATATCAAGCTCAGGAGTAGTCTACTCATTATAGGCTTTGGTCAAACACCTCGACGATCATGACATACTTCCTCCAAACCTTTCGGTCGGTGTGATCTCCATTCAGTGGGTGATAATTAATAGAGGCATGATATTATTTGTATGTCCACTTTTTTCTTTTAACATTAGAAAACAAATTAATTCACATGGAATCCATGATGGTGTCTATCTTGGTGCACCCATCATCGATGCTTCTTCACCTCGTATTCATCCTTAAGCTCCACGAAATCATAACTGCAAGTTTTTCAATGGGCATGTTCGACGTTGGCCTCTTCACAGTATAGCTCCTCGAGTTGGAAAATATAGAAACTGATCAAAAATCAAATGGTCAAAGTGTATAGGAGGAAAATGAATGCACAACAGGTCAAAAAAACTTGACGACTAAACTTCCATAGCTCCTCCTTGTTGACACACGCTAAAACTGCTACACACCAACTATTATTGCATCTGCCTTCATCTTGCTACTAGGAATGGCAGAAGAGCGAAAGATACAACCCCCCAAAAAAAATCTTCTTTCTGATAAATAATTGCAATGTTCAATCGAAGGGGTTGGAGGAGAGTGTGATCTCCATAAGCTCGTTGAAGAGTCAAGCATCGCATCAAGAAAAAAATGGTCATTCGCTTATAGTGTCGAGTCACTTTGAAACTAGTAGAAACCTTGACATTAATATTAAAACTTGCTTTTTCTCCTTTTGTGGCTTTCTTGTGATGTCAGACTGCATCTATCTCTTTCACTATTAAGCTCAAAGAAAACATATATGTGTCTTCAACGGATACAAATCCACTATGGCACTATGGTCGCTAGACGTGAAGAGAACCACAAAAAAAACATCGAAACCTCCAAGTCACTGTCAAGAAAGAGCTATTGGGTTTGAGACACATGCTAGAATGGAAAAATACTCAAACAACAATATCCTATATGAAAATTCAAATATTTTCCACTACAGTCGACTTCAACTTTCAAATATAGCCCGATGGCAAGTTGACAGGTTGTCACAAGAAAAAAAAGTACTTTCATTGACATCAGCAATCTCGTAGATCATCCATGAATCTCGCCATCATTGGACTATGTGTTGTAGCATGCCATAGATGTTAGCACCTCCACGGATCATAAGATCTCACTTCCATCCAAAATTACAGTCTTCCTCCATAGAATAGAATTCTACACATGCCACAATAACATAGAGCCAAATATTATTCACGTCCACACACAACCCACCAAGATTCGATCCCACCAAAAAACTATCACCGCAAGAGAAGCCTCTACTCCTTGCTACTATTCACAACATGGTCATTGGTGTAGGTTATGAATTCATGTGATGTTGTCTGAAATAGATTCTGCTCCATCGTATGCACACTTACTACCAACATGCAACTTGAGAGATCGGGTGCTATTAACAGTCCCTTCGAAGCATCTACCTTGATTGGTAAAAGATGTCCAAGGATTAAAGAAATTTCATTTGGTGAGTATATCTACAAAATATACAACAGTAATATCCTTCCTTGCTAGGCGTAAGCATCACATCGAGGTGATCTAGGATTTGCATTTAGACTAAAAAACATCTCTCTGGAGCTACTTTTAGGCAAGAAATATGGGCAGACAAAAATAAATAGTCCATAATAAATCACTATCGTAGTTTCACGTCCAGGGTTTCCTTATCAAGTGCTACCACGTCCTCCTTCACCAAAGAGTAGGTGTTTTATCATAGTGGATTCTTTTTGGCAGCCTCCCACACACTCTAAAAACTTGCAAATGGCCTTTAAATAGGAACAAACAAAGACAGGTGTTGGGCGCCTTCTCCATGAAAAATGTGCACCAAATTCTCATCAGCAAATTTTTTGATGTTACACTTTCTCCCTCAAATAGTTTGGACAATCACATATTTCCACGTGGACTGTGGCTATGGCAGGGACTGGCTTGAAAAATCCTTAGATTTCTTTCCTATCTTGAAATAGAAGTAGTTTTTTTCTGCATAGATGCCACCACAAAAAAATATGGATAAGCACCATTCAAATTGGAGAGATCTACAGCATATTTTTTTGTTCTTTGCACCAGGTTTTTGCTCTGCCATAACGTTCGGTTCGTCACCACTGCAAGAGCACTACTCCTTGTAAAAATATTTTACCACATACAACCTCCCTTAACAAATAAGTCATCACCATTCATATCAGCACGTGTGACTTCATGAAAAAAATGGAGAAATACCCAAAAAAAATTATCTAATGAGTGCCATGATAAATTCATTCAGAACCATTTGAATAAGCATCACATTAAGGGTGAGGTCCCACCATAATTACCACACATCAGCACCACGAACGGTGTACCAAAACTAGCCAATCTAAAATTATCGATGGAGGAAGATGGATACATAGATTTTTCTCCAATTTTCCACCTATATCAATGGACATTACATGATCTACGATAATCACAAAGCCGTTAAAATTGGTAGTAACAGTACCATTTGTTTAGAAATTTTAACAGGAACCAAGTGTCACATATTGCATGACTAGTTGCAACGTAGATCAACAGAGATAGAGGATGATAATATCACCATTAACAACACCAACCGTTATCACGATCAGAGCACTAGAAATTTTCTCAAACTTTGTAGTAGACTCGCCCCTCTGTGGAAACCCAGTCGGATGACTCAATGTCAGGAATTGTTGTATTCATCAAAAAAAAACCTTTGCTAGAGAAAATTAAATTTGGCATTGAAGGTCTGTTAATAGCCATGTGGAATTGGAAATATGTTGTAGCATCGATTGCAAGCTCATACGGCATCGCAAAGACACCACCTCCACAACCATAGTTGATTTTTCCAAACAAAGCTTTATTCTTTGAGAAAAATCATGTCAAAAAATGGATTGCATTCACGCTCTTCTATTCGCGTCTCCATAAAAACAATTTTTTCATTTTAATAAAAATTAGCTTGTAGACAAAAATTAGCTTATCCCAGGTGAAAAATTGTTTCATCTAGGAAGAAGAGCATGCCTTGTTGCTTGGCAAGATGTCTTCACCATTGCTTACTCTGTATTCCCAATAGCACTCATTGATCGAATATGGGGACTGGATCATGTGCTTGGGAACGGATGACCTGAACAAGGATGGGTTCTTCCATACAATCATTGAAAAATTGCAAGAGCAGCATCATATGAATGACACTATTAAAACAAGCAAATCACGCTAGCGGATCTAGAATATGCGGAGCGGCACAAAGATCATGAGGGGTGAAAAAATATCATGAAGCTACTGTGAATTAGGGATATCCATTACATGTTATGGAAGTGACTCATCAACACACTTTTTTGTAGGCTAAGAAGAAATATAGAGTTCCCATCGATGCCACTAGTGTCTAATCAATGTGTGATAAATATATTTTGGCTTCACTGGATACACCGCAAATGGTGATTTAGATCATCCATCTATATATCTCCTCCTTCTTTAGAATCAAAACATTCACAAACCCTAAAGCGGAGAGGGGGTTGATAAAACAACAAAATCAAAAGTTTGAATGAAGCATCGCTGGCACAAGGGCCATGTGATCTGCTACATTAAAAAGAAAAAAAGGCCCAGATCGTGGAGAAAAAAAAAGCTCCCTAGATCCAAAAAAATTGTCTTGATCTGCAAATATATGCCAAAAAAAATATCGAGCAGCTCAAAAATCTACTACAAGAGTCCAAAAAAATCATTCACCATTTCTCGCTAGCTTGCAGCAATAGGATGCCCATGATCTGGATCCGCATGAGTGACGAACTACAAAAATAATTTCACAACCACTAGATTCCTTGGACACCTAAAAAAAACACTCTAAAAAAAACTAAAAAATGACCTCCCAAACTTTAAAAAATTTTAAACCATATGGTTTCTGATCCATCAAAATATGGAGAGCATACTCCCTCGGTAAAAAAAAAATAAAAAAATTGGGAGAAAAAAAAAGAGGGGGATTTCCATGAGGGAAATCCCCCCATGAGGAAAATCTCCTTAGGCTCACAGGGCAAGGAAAGCCTGCTCTGATACCATGATGAAATTATGAAATAACTTGATATCATTCTATTGAAAGGGCCTTGCTTAAATAGCAAGTTCTTGCAATATGATCCATTGGATCATAACTAACTAAGCTAATCTCAGCAACACAAATTATCCTAGTAACAACTTAGAATATAATTTATTATTCTAACAAGATTGACATAGAAAAATCTTATGATAAACTCAATTGGAGATTATTATATAAGATACTAGAGAAATTTGGTTTTTAAGAGAAGTAAATGAGATGGATTCAAGTGTGTACATCAATAGCTAGATTTCCTATTTTGATCAATGGGGATGTAATTTGTTTCTTCCCATCACAAAGAGGATTAAGACAAGAAGATCCAATTTCCCTTTACCTCTTTAATTTAAAGGTTGAAGCATTAGGAATATTTGTCAAAGCTATAAAAAGGAGAAAAATATATATGACATCCTTCTTAGTCTTGACTATGAATCAATGACTCATCATCAGTTTGTAGATGATACCATCTTACTTGGAAAGGAAGAGGTTGAGTAAATGAAGGTACTTCAATTGTATGAGACTACTTCCCATCAAAAGGTAAATTTCTAGAAGACTAAAGTATTCTTTCTTCACACTCCAAAAAAGAGAGAAGAAAATTGCTAAGATTTTGAAATGTCAGATTAGCAGTTTACCATCAATTTATTTGGGGATGCCTTTATTTATTAAAATATTAAAAGTAAACTTTTGGAATAGGATTTTGGATAGAATTGGTAAAAATATTTTTGGATGGAAAGAAATAACATTGATTCAAGTAGGTAAATTACAGTTGATAAAAACAACACTCCAAAGCCAACCTATCTACAATGCACTAGTTTTCAAAATGTCATTTGCCATAGCAAAACAAAATGATCAAATATGTAATAGATTCCTTTGGTCAGGAATGGAGGAGAAGAAAATAATTTCCTTGGTTGCATGGGATAAGGTTTGTAAAAGTAAATTGTTGGATGGACTTGGATTGAGAAAAATAAGTCTTGAGTAAAGCCTTAAGAGGAAAATTGGGCTAGAAGTTATGCCAAAATAAAGGATCTAAATGGACTTATATTTGTAAAGAAAAATATCTTGATAACTCCAACTCCTTTCTAAGAGTGGAAAACCTTCCAAATGGGTCTACATTTTGGAATGGGTTGGTAGGTATTAGGAAATATTTTAAGGATCATCTATCATGGGAATTCAAAGAAGGATTAGGAGTCTTCTTCTAGGAGGATGCTTGGTTAAGGAAAAACCATTGATTAGGTATGAGGATATTAAGCAAGGGGTACAATGGGCAATGGCTACTCAAGGAAAGAAAGTAAGTGACTACCTCAGAATGATTGAGGAAGGAAGGAAATGGCATGTTCAGGAGGCTCCAAACTAGAAAATAGATAAGCAATTGGAGGTATTAAGATATGAACTAATAAAAATTTGACAATTATGGACAAGAAGACAATCTAGTATGGAAATGAGATAAAGGAGGTGAGTACAAAGTAAAATCTACCTTTAAACTATTGAATGATGCCACAATGGATGGATGCCCTCAATTATGGAAAAAGGTATGGGTAAAAGGGCTTATCCCAAAAATATCCTTCTTCCTTTGGACTGTTGCTCATAATAATATTTTAACCTTAGATAATTTGTAGAAAAGGGGTTTCCAATTTCCAAATAGATGTATCTTATGCTACAAAGAAGAAGAAACTATGGATCATATTTTCCTACACTATAATTTTGTGAGAACAATTTGGAGTAGATTGTGGAATGACTTGAGAATTCAATGGGTAATTCCTGCCTCCTTGAAAGACCTCCTAATCCAATGGGAAAGGAATTCAAGTAGGAATATACTAAATGAATTTTGGATCTTCATCCCTCCACATTTGATTTGGGTTGTGTGGAAGGAGAGGAATCTCAAAATTTTCAAAACCAAAGCAAGATGTGTATCAACTAGTGAAGGCCTATGTATGTGATAATTATTTAGTTTTTTGACCCCCAAGCATAGGAAAGGAGATAGAAATGACAAATGTTCTACAATTACTTTCTTGTGTTGAGGTGGAAGGTGATGATGAGATGGATATGGCTTAATCATGGTGTTGGATGTGACTCCCAAGATAACATGATGTATAATGATGATGAATTAAGATGTAATAATGATTTGGTACAAGAATGGTTGAAAGGACATTTGAACAAGACCTATTGGTATGTTGTGAATGATACAGACATGATTTTTTCCAATAAGAAAAAGAGGTATATAAGTTATAGTTTTTGGATTGATGTCTATAATATAACTAATTTTTAATGCTTCGGTTTTGCTAGGGATGCGTTTTAATTTTTCATAAAATTTTGTTGTAAATAGGTTTTAGGAACCCTATATAGAAAACCTGCCTCTTTAGTTACCTAATAAA
Source organism: Wollemia nobilis (assembly GCA_028583015.1). Lineage (NCBI taxonomy): Eukaryota > Viridiplantae > Streptophyta > Pinopsida > Araucariales > Araucariaceae > Wollemia > Wollemia nobilis. The sequence continues at coordinate 4,686,125 of JAQPPZ010016703.1, read as the reverse complement.
AAAAAAGTAAGTTTTGATTAAAGTCTTTTAAGTGCTTATATTTGGAGTCATAAGATTAATAAAAGTAGGGTTTGATAGTTTTTTTATTTATAAGATAAAGAGGTTAGGAATATTTGAATGTGTTATTTTTTAATAAGTTTGGAGTAATAAGATTTACAACTAAGTTATTTAATTTTTTTAATTTTTTAAAATTTCAAGTTTTAAAATTTTAAGTTGGTTTCATATTTTGAAAAAAATGAAAATTAAAAAGTTTTTTGAATTGTTGCAAATTTATTTATTTGGGAGATAAAAGGTTTCGACTTCAAAAATTAGGAAAATATAAATTTGAAACATTTTATTAGTTTCTAATATTAGGGAAACATAAGGAACTACTTCATAGGATTTAAATTAGAAACTTTGAATTGTTTTTTAAAAAATTAGGAGATATAATGTTGTATACTTTAAAGGAAAAAAAATATATAAATTTTATGGGTATGGAGTCTATGATGAAAAAGGAAAAAGTAGATGTCATAAAATTTGGGGTTAATAATCTAATTGAAAATTTTGAAATAAAGATAGATATAGTTTCAAATTTAATATTTATTGAAGCCATAGAGGAAAATTTTGAAACATTTGAATGTTATTTACATACAAGACTTATTAAAGCAATTGATTATTAAAATAATAATATTATGCTACCTATAGATATAAGTAGCATAATGTACATGGCATTAATTTCACTTAATATTCATAAATATGAGATATTGAAACAAAAAGAGTTGATTGAAACTCTTAAGAAGAAAGTGGAAATAGATGGATCATTTCTAGAAAAGATATTTCATTCTTCATGTAGTATTGATATTCCAAGTTCATCTAACTCAGGAATTTATTATGATGCTCTAAGTGAATGTTTAGAAGTTACTATATAGGAAAAGAAATAATCATATGATTCTAAGGACAAAGGCAAAGGAAATATTCTTATGCAAGAATCTAATGACAATGAGAGAGTTCAAGAAACTTGTAATCTTGAAGCTACAAATATTGAAGAACATGAAGTTGATGATGAACTCAAAGTAGAATTCAAGCAAGAAGATGAACCTGCTAAAGCTAACGTAGAATATCACATACATTGCAAGGTAGATTGAAGATTGAATACAAAGACAAAGACAAAGACCATGATTAAAGACTAAAGTCTTCAATAACCAAATAATGTAATACAAGGGGGTGTTGGAGTATATTACATTATTTGGTACATGCTAATGTACCCCCATGGTACCTTCATGGTACATATGTAAATAATATATTAGGGTTGAGTCATAGTTTAGAGTGTGAGTTATATTTCCCCTTTTATGTAAGTGTGAATGTGCAAGAAATGCACAAGTTTCATGTGAGTTAGTGTGCAAGTGTAAGTTGATTCTATGTGCACAAGTGTCTTATATGTAAGAGTACAAATATGTAATGTAAATATTTGCACAAGTGTCTTAGATTAGAGTGTGAAAGTTATAGAAGTGCAAAAGTCATGTAGAGGTGTGCATACATTATAGAATCACGTTTTCATAAAGTATGCAAGTGTCAAGTAAAGAATCCAAGAGTCATGAGACTTGGAATATGGAAAGAAATAGTCAAGTATCCAAAGAGTCACATTACTATGGCTATATTATGGAGGTAATACTCCGTAGTATATATATGAATATGTCATGTATACCACATTATGAAGATCAAAGAGCATCATTATCATATTTGTAAGAGAAAGTGAAGTAATAAAGGTTGCATACATTTTGAGCAATTAATATTGTAAGTTGTTCTTCATGCATAGTACATGAATTATTAAGGCTATTACATTCATATTATTTCTTATTATTGAATGTTATTTGAGTTATTATAAGCCTTATTCTACATATTAATTTGCTCATATTATTCTACTCTTATCATTTTATTAACCTCATTATATTGTGGCTATATTATATTTGATCCTATGATATTTAACCTATGATATTTGTGGTAGTATTAAGGCTTAAAAAGCCATCAGCATTTGGATCCATACCTTTGTTTTCATCCCTCTATTGGTTGTAGAGTTATTTTCTCTAGTTAGTGAGTAAATCATTGCCTTTGCTAGTGAATCACTAGTTATCCTTGGCTTTTTCATTTCCTAGAAACAATTAGACCACTTTATAAGTGATTCACTTCTAAACAAATTAGACCACTTTGTAATGAATCACTCCTAAACGAATCAAGCATAATCAACACCTAAGTTGGACTATAAAACTTTTAGAGGGTCTTGGAAAGTTTTAAATATTTTATTCACTATTTTGTGTCCTTATAAAATTGTATTTATTAAGGTAATTTCAAGGCACTACATTTATGGTGACTTCAAGGGGCATAGGATTGATTGGAAAGAGATCCTAGATCCTACATTTATCCTTGGGTACAAAGTTAAAAATTTGAAATTTTTATTACAAAATAGTCAAAATTAATTCTCCTCATCTAATATTTTGTGGTAGCAATCAAAATAATGTTTACCACTTTTCATTGTCTAGTAGTTAGACTAAGGTAAGTTTCTCAAATTTCTCTATTTTTTCTTCAAATGAGTTTTTTGCAACTACATATCCCTTGTTGGTCTAGTCCTTTTTCTCTTTAAACATAGCATCAATAATTTCATCATTGATGACCTTCATCTATGGGTCAAATATGTCAAGTATTAAAGTAGCAACTATTCCTACATTTCTTTGGTTATTTTCTATCCTAGGATATTTAGGGGTGACAAAGTACTTCAACAAGCTTGGGGACTGTCATTGGGAATCTAGGATTTTATTCTTCTTGATTAAATTACTTCAATCCATCTTGAGTTACTATGTCTATGATGCGGACATGGAGGATAGAAGTTTTTATAATATTCTGGCATTCACCCCTTATAAATAATTGTTCTTCTACTTGTTCAAATATTTCCCTTAATTTTTTAAGTCCTTGCTTTGCAAAGCTAGTAAATTAAAAGTATTCTTGTACATTGTATACCTCTATCCTAATTTTATCTCAAAGGGAACTGACCCATTGGATGTCATGGACCTTCTTAAGATATATAGTTTTCTATATGTATGTTGAAGTTGTAAACTCTACAATATTTTGATCCTTTAACTTTAGGACCTCCTAGAGTTGTTCTATCTAGCTCTACCCTTATGTGAGTTATTTTTAAATGTTCTCATATACTATTCATTCTTTTTATATTTAGAAAATTATAATTTGAGGTCCTTGAACTGCTTCTTCAGTTGGCCCTTTTCTAAAGTGTCCCTTTTTAGGGCCTTGTTCTCCTATTAGATTTGATCTCTTCACACTTTTAGTTTTGTCAATTCTATTTCAAGATCTTGATTTTTTAGACTAATTTATCCTTAACTACTAGCTGGACAAATTTAATTATCATGCCAAGTGTGAGCTATTTTTTTAGGTTGACCCATTTGGTATGGATCCATCTAGTTTTGTTTTAACTCAAATATTTTGGTATTCAAGTCAACAAGAACTCTCACCACCTTGGAAGGATCAGACTGTGTTGTGTCTATAATATATATATTATCCTCTTTATAGCTAGTTGTGACTACATGAGTATTGATTCTTTGGAGGTTTTTTCCTTAAGATGTTTATTCTCCTTCTTTAATTTTTTTCTTTGGTTACAAGGATATCAAATATCTTTGTGATGTATGTCTCCTCTAGCTTACAAAATATTTTCTGCATAAAGACTAGACTTGGCCTTATAACTATGATAGTTTGAGGGGTTGCTCTTATAGACTCAAACTCTTGATATGGGAAGGTAGGAATAATTACAAATAGTAGGATTTACCTCACTTGAGGTGGTGGATGAGGAAGGTATGTGGATGGGGAAGGTAGAGCAAGTAAATTTAATTACATGATTATGGAAGAAAATTGATTGGAAATAGAGGGAGTGGGACATGATGCTAATTGCACCATTGTGTTAGCTAGAAATGATATTATGGATGAGGATATGTTTGATGGTGGTGATGTGGTATATGGAACTAATTTTTTTGTATTGAATACTTTAATGGTAGGTGATTGGAATGAAGTAATAGGTGTAGTCCTAAGGGTGATAGAGACTATTGGAGGTAGAGTGCCTTTAAGACAACTATGGAATACACTCATGTAGAGTGAGATAGGTGTAGAAAAAATGGGTGAGGAAAGAAGAAGTTAAAATAGAAGAAGAAATTATAGAAAACAAAGAGCAATGGATGGTAGAAGAGACATGGAAGTGGTTATAGAAGTGACCATAATACTGGTCATTCCCAAATCAAGAGGAGATCCTCATTGAAGGTATTTTTACCTCCTAAATCTAGGTGATCTACCATTATTTTCTTTATTCTACCATGACCCTATCAAGCATTGTTCTGTATTTTTTAATACATCTTTTTAATTTGATGGTTATCTATCTTAATATAAATATGAGTACTACCAATGTTGTTAGTTTTGTTAAAAGGATTAATTTTAGCATTGGCTTATGTGGGTGAATTTTTGCTTGTATAAACCCACATTAATATTTTGGTAAACAAGATGATTAATAGCTAAGAAAGGCAATTTTTTGGGCCTAGCATAGCAATTATTTTATGTATGTCATCTAAGAGGAATGACAAATATCAAGCAAATACATTATGAGACTTGTTGAAGGCTTTGCATATTATAAGATAAGAAAGTGGACCCTAATATCAGGGGTAATTTTCTTTACACCCGCCTACGTCTGCATTCAAAAAAAGGAGAAAGGTCTAAGGTTACAATAAAATGGTTGTGTCGGGCTTGGCAAAAAAGTGGGTTGATGCCAAAATCCAAAGGAGTTCCATAATCCCATCACAAAAATGCATAGAAAATGGCTAATTGTTAGACTTGGTAGAAAAGTGGGTTGATGCTGGCTTTGGAGAAGTCCTAAAAACCCATCACAAAAATGCACAAATAATGGTTAAGTGTCAAACTTGGTAAAAAACTAGGTTGCTGCTAAATTTTGGATGGGTCTTAAAAACCTATCATGAAATCACTTAGTGGAGAAGTGGGCAACTACCAAAATTCATACGAGTCCCAAAAACCTATCATGAAAGCACTTGGTGGAGAATTGGGAAGCTACCAAACTTTATATGTGTCCCAAAAACCCACCAATGCTTAAGATTTTGGATGGGTCCCAAAAACCCATCAATGCTAAAAATTTCACACGGGTCCCAAAAACCTATCATAGAGGAAAGTAAAGAGACATTAGGTAGAATTTCATGTCACTATTGAACTTTAGATAAATCCCAAAAGTCTACCAATACCAAAAATATACTCTTCATCATGGCATAAAGAATCTATTATGGGGAGAAAATTTTGCGAGTCTAAATATTAAAATACATAGCATCTAACTAGAAAAGAGAGCTCAACATTCATTCTATAGGTAGTGGATGGTAATTTGACATCATAGGAGTGATCAACATCAATATTCAAGATACACAATTTAATCATCCACTACTTTCATGCACATGCAAGTAGACATCATGGACCAACAAAATTGTCAAATGTGTCAGATAAATCAATGGTTTATATGCCACCATTAGCATCCACTCCCATGAAGCATTATTATTTATTTATAGAGCACATGCTAACAGAAGGAACATCAACCTAGTCACTCCCCTGATACAACAACATTCCATGATAGAACATCATGATCATTAGTAATAGAACCCATTGTAAAAACTATATATATTAGAATGAAAAGCATTGAAAAGGATCGACTCTTTAGATTTTACAACTTACATCTAAAAGTTTCTATTATTTAAGAAATACAAGTGGATTGTTTTTTGGCCTCCATATTATCTCATGTATATATGAGTATTTTTTTGCTTATTTCTACCAAAACTGGTTGAATGATTTAGCTTTAGTTCTGCAATTTGGATTCTATGCACTTCATTCCCTGGTTCTGGAATTTACTTTCAAATAGATGTAATTAATTTTAAGTGAGATACAAAATTATTTGGTTTGTTAGGTGATCTATGTAGTTTATTTTTATGGTTTAATTTTAATAATTCATGTGTTTTTATGTGGCTAAATCTATACCCTTATAAGTTCTAGCTTCAACTATATTTATTTCTTTTACCACCTTTTTCACCCCCATTAATTTTTAGCAGTTAGCTAAGACTCCCAAGGAACTAGCCTTCTCTAAATATTGATCAAAAAGCCTCATAATGTAGGATCATTCAATTTTGTTCAAGTTCTATGGGTGCACAAACCTTTCCATAGGTATATTTTATTAATAACAATTTTTGGCATGCTCGATGGGATACAAGTTCCACAATTTGGATAAATCAAGGTTTGGTTATACTGCTTTAATCACATTCTTTCAATCACCTATTGACTCCATATTGTTATAAATAGAGTATATTACATTATTTGGGTCATGTAAATGTACATTCCTCAGTACATACTTAGGAAATTAGGTTACTTTATGAGGAAGGTATCTAGTTACTTCATGCAATGTTTTAAATGCACAAGTGTTAATGTGCGAGATGTATTGTGCAAGGTGTCCACTTGTACAACTAGGTAGAGTGTTTGCCAAGGAACTTATATTCCTATATAAAGACCATAGATGTAGAAGATAGATATCAAATTCATTGTATCAAATTCAGTGTGTGGTAGATAGGTAGTAGGGTAGTGTGTGTATGAGCTATAAACTCAAAGCTCATTCATGGAGCAGTAGCTTATATCATGGATTGTCCATTTCCTCCATAGCTACTATTATAATATTTTCATCATTTCTATTTATAACATATTTTAGTCATCTCATAGATTTAATTTATTTCTTTTTGCATCTTGTGATTACTAACTCCCATTATATGTGGTATCAAAATCTAATAGTGGTATCAGAGCTATGGTAGATCAAGCCATAGTAGGTCTATAGTAAAACCACCATTATTATTGACCCTAACTATTTAATACTTTACAAATATTATTATCTTTTCTAATTTTCTAAATTTGGTAGTCATAAGGTCTTCTACTACAAATTAATTTATTGGAAAAAAAAATTAAAATCAAATCTCAAAGGACCATTATAAGAGGTTTATCAAAAACATTTAAACATTGGAAATTATAATATTTACTTGTCTCAAATCTTATGAAACTAAGACAAAATATCCAACATTAAAACCTATTGAAATCTATAAAAAATGATTATTTAAATAGGAGCAATAAGGACAATAGAAGTTGATTTTAGCATTTACAAAACTATACAAAATCAACCAAGATTGAACTATAACTTACAAAAGTACTTTATATCTTGTCGAAAAGATACTAGGGAGCCATAAGGTATTCTACAAAACTTGGTAATATCATAATCTATTGTTTATCAAGTTGCAAATCCAATAGAAATATATAAGCTATCTACAAAACCTACAAATCCTTAAGAGTACTCATTCTCATTACTAGGGAGACATAAGTAAGCCTACAAGAATCAAGTATTAATATTGGTTTTATCAAATCAAGCTTATATACTTCTATCAAGGATAATATCTTTAGAAATACCTTCAATAATTAATAATTATCTAATGAATTAGAATACTACTCTCAAAACTTAATAGATACTCTAGAAGGATATGAGTATTTATCCTCTAGTGACAAAGGAAATTTCTCCCTATTTCTTAAAGAAGCTAAAGAAGGTTAATTTACAACATTGATCAGCTATCTTCATGATTTCCTCTTCAAAGCATGGTGGAATTCACAGCGATTAGTTATATTCTCACCAGAATAATGTCTGATGATGTATCTATCTCTAATTGTATTTATACTTAATCAACACAAGAAACAAGATAACAATAAAGAAGAATATTATTATTGTGATGATATACTAACTTGTCATTAAGAAAAAACTCCATCAGCACCATTCCAAAATCAGAAAATAAGAAGGAAAATAAATAAAAGGTATATTAAAATAAAACATGTCATCATGAAGGCAACCAAGATACTTGCAAGGAGACCAACGAAGGAGGAACACAGTGCAAGGTCAACTAAAAGAAGGATCTACAACTTCAGCCTATTTTTGCATTATTTGCAGACTAGAGCAACTACTGAAGAAGCCAAAGATCATTCCCAAGAAGAATATCCAATTCAAAGCCATCATATGGAAGAAGATCCACATTGAAGACTAAAGTCTTCAATACCCAAATATTGTAATACAGGGGTGTTAGAAATAGAGTATATTATATTATTTGGGTCATGTAAATATACCTTCCTTGGTACATACTTAGGACATTAGGTTACTTTAGGGGGAATTTATCTAGTTACTTCATGCAATGTAATAAATGCACAAGTTTAAATGTGCAAGTTGTAATGTGCAAGATGTCCACTTGTAAAAATAGGTAGAGTGTTTGCTAAGGAACCTATCTTCCTATATAAAGTCCATAGATGTAGAAGATAGATATCAAATTCATTGTATCAAAGTTAGTGTATGGTAGACAGGAATTAGGGTAGTGTGTGTGTGAGCTCTAATCTCAAAGATAATTCATGGAGCAGTAGCTTATATCATGGAGTGTCCATTTCCTCCATAGCTACTATTGTAATATTTTCATCATTTCTATTTATAGCATATTTTAGTCATCTCGTAGATTTACTTTATTTCTTTTTGCATATTGTGATTACTATCTCCCATTGTATGTGGTATCAAAATATAATAGTGGTATCAGAGCTACGGTAGATCAAGCCATAGTAGATCTATAGGGAAACCACCATTATTATTGACCCTAATTTTTTTGAGAACCTAACACGTCATTGGACCAATCACTATCAAAATTTCTTAGAAGATTCTAGGTGGTATAATTAGGGAGAGTTACAAGTGAGGACTAAAATATTATTTTCAAAAATACTAATATTACATAGGTCTAGATTCTTTCCACAGAGTTGAAGGAAAACTCATGAATACTAGGACTCAACATTTGATCCACTAGGTTGATGAATCAAGTAGTGAAGCTCAGAGATCTAGAAATACTTACCTAAAATTTTATTTTATTATAGGGAATTAATACTCAGATGATTGGGATACCTCCTACAATAGAAGTCTAGGAGACCTTAACTTCATTACCCAAATGTCGGAGTGCCTTCATAGTGTAGAGATTAGTTGTTGTAGATAGGATAATACTTCAGAAGAAACTTCTAGAAAAGAATCATGGTGAAGTCTGGAGACAGGAGATCTCCATTGATAGATTTAAGAACTTCATAAGAAGAAAAATAGCCATTGAAGCCTTGATCCAAAATAAAAGGCCATAGAAGCCTTAATCTAGAAGAAAAGGCCATAGAAGCCTTGATTTAAAATAAAATGTCATAGAAGCCTTGTATTTGAAGAACAGGCCACATAAGCCTTGATACTGAAATAGGACAAAAATACATGTATCTTAAAGAAGATTCTAGAAGAGAGTATCTAATTCAAAATCATATTTTAGTACTAATGTTATTGTTGCAGGTAAAGGAGATCCAAAAATTTGGAAAAGCTTTCTACAAGAAAGTTAGGAAGAAAAGCCTCTTCAAAATCAATCTAGTATTTGAAGCTAAATAAATCAGGAGGAGATCTCATTGAAGAACTTCCAGACTAGGAATAAGAAGAAGTACTAGGAGATTCCTACTCGAATATAGAAGTAGTATAATAATATATCTAGGAGAATATATCAATCCCAACACTTTTAGAAGCAGAAGGTTGAAGATAAGATCTCAAGGAAGACCAGAAGAAGCTATAATATCAAATACCTTGACAATATCTTGATGAGCATCCAATAAAAATCTATGAGAGCCTTACTAAATCAAAGAAGAACTCACTAGAGAAATCCACTACCAAGGAGAATCCCCTGATAGTGAAGTACTCAGGATAATTATCACCATCCAACAACAAGACCAAGAGGAGGATAATTTAGCAAGGAGAGACAAATTAAGTAGAATAAGAATCTAGTGAATACCTCAAGACATTCAGAATCTTGAGAAGAAGATCCTACTTGAAGTTAGAATTTGAAAAGAAGGCTTGAAGGTAGAATAAGCTTATCAAATCTAGTGTATTTTAAGATTACCTCCTATAGCAAGAGGTCACTGCTTTAGAGATACAAACTTCTCCTAATAAACGGTAGAAGGATGAGATTACAAGAGGAGATCAAAGTCACCAAATCCTAGCCTCGTGAAAGAAATTTTGAGACCATCAATTTGATGAAGAAGGAGCTATTCAAAATAGTCTACAAAGAGCTGCAAGATCCTACTCGATGTAGCAACTTGGTAATCTTAGGCACCAAGATATGCATCATCTAAAAAAGCATAAAATGAGCTACAAAAGTAATCATAAAAAGGTAAGCAACTATCAATGCAAGTAGATTCATTAGTTTTATTACTTATCAAATTTATTAAATCACCTTAATCCTAATTCATGTTGCAAAAAGGATATTTATATTACAGTCTTCAAGTGTGCAAAAATAAAGGTTCTTTTTAAGGTTCATTTGCACATTAGGATTTGATTAGATTTTAGAATTTCAATAATCTATCAACTAGCCTATTATCTACTTTGGAAATAAAAATAAGACTATCTCCTAATATCTTGCTTATAATAAATTTATATAATAATTCTAGAAGGTTCATTTCAGATTATTCTTTATTAGTTGTAGTGAATTTATTAAGTGCATTTTCTTGAGAGTAGATTGGAGTGATAAGGTGTAATTTGTTAGTGCATTAAAAGTAGAATTTGTTATATTAATTTGCACTATTATTACTCTCAAAATAAATTAGTTTTGTGCTTTGAAATAAAGGCTACAATATCTACTTTGTATCAAGTTTCTAAAGACACTCTTAATGCATATAAACCTGCAACTCATAGTGGCCAATAGAAGCCACCAAAATTGGTTAGTACAAGCAAAGAAAAGCTAACCAAAAATAAGCTTCAATGATTGAGACTTGGTGAGTCTCAAATCCAAAGCACTTAGGGTTAGTGCAACTAAATGAAAGATTTTTTCTATAGCATTTACAATGCTTAGATTCACCATAAATCATCCAAGCAAAAAGGGTAAGGAGTCTAGCCAAAGAGACATCCCTTAATCCCTCATTTTTCACTCATTAATATACTACAAAAATAAAATCTCAAACCTACAAAAGAGTGCAATAAAAGGGCTCTATATACATGTAAATGTTACATGGTATCACACTTCTACAATACATCAAATGTAGAGAAAGGAATAAATTTAAAGGTGCCATAATAGGCACAATAGGTATAGGAAAAAGGTAGCCAAAAGAAGGGCCAAAGTATCAAGCGTTCTCCAACAATAAAAGGGAATTCTCTCAAAGAACACATCTGCAAGACAAAGGAATATTTTATGTAAATGATAGAAAACCTACTAAGGTTTTTTATGTAAGCCAAAGAAAATATATCACAAACATTTACGTAAACCATAGCAAGGATAAGAAGCTATTTACATAAAAAAAAATGATAGAGCACATCCAATGTTCATATGCATCAAGCTTCACCTTTATCAATGTGAATACAGAGCACAACGAAGGTATAAGCACAAATAAGAAGAGTAGATGCTATATTGGGAATAGCATCAATAGAGGGTAGCAAAAGAGCTACCTCATATTCATTTTAAGCTCCAAGGTGGCTCACGAATTACCTGTAGAAGAGAATATGTTGCTTGTTGCTCAAGAAATCAAAGCAAGCTAAGGAGGAAGATAATTGAAGGAGTTATAATCTTCTTCTTGGAGGTTTTACATTGAAAATCCCATGCAAGAGGAGTAAACGCCACTTGGCATAATATTCCCTAATGGCTATCATATTTCTAATGCTCAAGATATGAACATTGATGAGTTACAAGTGCTCAAAGCAAGTTTAAAATGTTACAAAGGAGTAACTGTTGGTGCAGTAGTATTACAATAAGTGGCAGTGCTATTAAGAAACATTGGTTCTACTTTTCCATCATTGACTACCATTAAATGCAGCGTAGAGAGAGCGAAGGACAGCATTTTAAATCTTATATTCATAGTGTGAAGTAGACAGCAAAGTGTAGTCAAAGGATAGGAGGAATAGCATAGTCAATATGTTTCTAAGCGCAATGTGGAAGGAGAGAAAGGATATTTTAAGGCTCCATAGAATAATTTCAGCATATATTCTCCATGCATCTAAGAGCAAGCCATACTGTTTCTCACACAACCATATCACAATTGGCCATTTAGATTCGTCAAGTCAAGCACCACAGAAAGGGTACACAAAGGACTGTTATATACTATTATATTTCAATAAAAACCAGTGCCATTCAAGTTTGAAATCAAGGGGCTAATGTAAGATAACTTTATCATTAATATTTCTTTCAAACATAGGAGATATAAGGTTATAATTTCAATGATAAACTTTAAGGTTGAGAAAGCAAAATACATAAGAGATAACTTACCAAAAATAAAAATACTATTTGTAAACTAACCAAGGAGATATAAGGTATTCTACTTAGGTTGAACTACTTAATACTTTACAAATACTATTATATTTTCTAATTTTCCAAATTTGGGAGTCATAAGGTCTAATACTACAAATTGATTTATTGGAAAAAAAATTAAAATCAAATATCAAAGGGCCATTATAAGAGGTTTATCAAAAACATTTAAACATTGGAAATTATAATATTTACTTGTCTAAAATCTTATAAAACTGAGACAAAATATCCAACATTAAAACCTATTGAAATCTATAAAACGTGCTTATTTCAATAGGAGAAATAAGGACAATAGAAGTTGATTTTAGCATTTACAAAACTATACAAAATCAACCAATATTGAACTATAACTTACAAAAGTACTTTATATCTTGTCAAAAACATACTAGGGAGTCATAAGGTATTCTACAAAACTTGGTAATATCAGAATCTATTGTTTATCAAGTTGCAAATCCATTAGCAATATATAAGCTATCTACAAAACCTAAAAATCCTTAAGAGTACTCATTCTCATTACTAGGGAGACATAAGGAAGCCTACAAGAATCAAGGATTACTATAGGTTTTATCAAATCAAGCTTATATACTTCTATCAAGGATAATATCTTGAGAAATATCTTAAATAATGAATAATTATCTCATGAAGTAGAATACTACTCTCAAAAATTAATAGATACTCTAGAAGGATATGAGTATCTATCCTCTAGTGACAAAGAAAATTTATCCTTATTTCTTAAAGAATCTAAAGAAGGTTAATTTACAACATTGATCAGCTATCTTCATGATATCCTCTTCACAACATGGTGGAATTCACAAGGATTGGTTATATTCTCACTAGAATAATGTCTGATGGTGTATCTATCTCTAATTATATTTGTACTTAATCAACACAAGAAACAAGATAACAATAAAGAAGAATATTATTATTGTGATGATATACTAACTTGTCATTAAGAAAAAACTCCATCAGAACCATTTCAAAATCATAAAATGAGAATGAAAATAAAGAAAGGGTATATTAAAAGAAAACATGTCATGATGAAGGCAACCAAGATACTTGCAAGGAGACCAATGAAGGAGGAACATAGTGCAAGGTCAACTAAAATAAGGTTCTACAACTTCAGACTATTTTTACATCATTTTAATATTGAAGCAACAACTGAAGAAGCCAAATATTATTCCCAAGAAGAAGATCCAATTCAAATCCATCATATGGAAGAAGATCCACATTGAAGACTAAAGTCTTCAATACCCAAATATTGTAATATAGGGGGTGTTAGAAATAGAGTATATTACATTATTTGGGTCATGTAAATGTACCTTCCTTGGTACATACTTAGGACATTAGGTTACTTTAGGGGGAAGTTATCTAGTTACTTCATGCAATGTAATAAATGCACAAGTGTCAATGTGCAAGTTGTAATGTGCAAGGTGTCCACTTGTACAACTAGGTAGAGTGTTGGCCAAGGAACTTATCTTCCTATATAAAGGCCATAGATGTAGAAGATAGATATCAAAGTCATTGTATCAAAGTCAGTGTGTGGTAGATAGGTAGTAGGGTAGTGTGTGTGTGAGCTATAAGCTCAGAGCTCATTCATGGAGCAGTAGCTTATATCATGGAGTGTCCATTTCCTCCATAGCTACTATTGTAATATTTTTCATCATTTCTATTTATAGCATATTTCAGTCATCTCGTAGATTTACTTTATTTATTTCTGCATCTTGTGATTGCTATCTCCCATTGTATGTGGTATCAAAAGCTAACAGTGGTATCAGAGCTATGGTAGATCAAGCCACAATAGGTCTATAGGGAAACCACCATTATTATTGACCCTGAGTTTTTTGAGAACCTGACGCGCCATTGGACCAGTCACTATCAAAATTTCTCAGAAGAGTCTAGGTGGTAGAATTAGGGAGAGTTACAAGTGAGGACTAAAATATCAGTTTTAAAAATACTGAGATTGCATAGGGCTAGAGTCTTTCCACAGAGTTGAAGGAAAACTCGTGAAGACTAGGACTCAACATTTGATCCACTAGGTTGATGAATCAACTAGTGAAGCTCAGAGATCTAGAAATACTTACCTGAAAGTTTCTTTTATTGTAGGGAATTAATACTCAGATGATTGGGACACCTCCTACAATAGAAATCTAGGAGACCTCAACTTCATTGCCCGAAGGTCGGAGTGCCTTCATAGTGCAGATATTAGTTGTTGTAGAGAGGAGAATACTTTAGAAGAAACTTCTGGAAAAGAATCATGGTGAAGTCTAGAGATAGGAGATCTCCATTGATAGATTGAAGAACTTCACAAGAAGAAAAAGGCCATAGAAGCCTTGATATAGAAGAAAAGGCCATAGAAGCCTTGATCTAGAAGAAAAGGCCATAGAAGCCTTGATCTAAAAAAAGGCCATAGAAGCCTTGATATTGAAGAACATGCCACATAAGCCTTGATACTAAAATAGGCCATAAATACCTTTATCTTGAAGAAGATTCTAGAAGAGAGTATCTAATTCAGAAGCATATTTTAGTACTAATATTTTTGTTGTAGGTAAAGGAGATCTAGTAAGTCGGGAAAGCTTCCTACAAGAAAGTTAGGAAGAAAAGCCTCTTCAGAATCAATCTAGTACCTGAAGCAAAAGAGATCAGGAGGAGATCTCATTGAAGAACTTCTAGACTAGGAAGAAGAAGAAGGACTAGGAGAGTCCTACTCGAATCCAGAAGTAGCAAAATCAGAGATCTAGGAGAAGATCTCAATGCCAACACTTCCAGAAGTAGAAGGTTGAAGATAAGGTCTCTAGGAAGACCAGAAGAAGCTGCAAGATCAAAGACCTTGACAAGGTCTCGATGAGCATCTAGTAAAAGGCTAGGAGAGCCTTTCTGAAGAAATCATCAAAGGAGAACTCACTGGAGAAATCCACTACCAAGGAGAAGCCCTTGATAGTGAAGGACTTGGGACAATTATCACCATCCAACAACAAGCCCAAGAGGAGGAGAATTTGGCAAGGAGTGCCAAATCCGAGTAGAAGAAGAATCCAGTGAAGACCTCAAGATATTCAAAATCTTGAGAAGAAGATCCTGCTTGAAGTCAAAATTTGACAAGAAGACTTGAAGGTAGAAGAAGCTTATCAAATCTAGGAGATTTGAAGATTACCTCCTATAGCAAGAGGTCACTACTTCAGAGATACAAACTTCTCCAAATCTACAGTAGAAGGAGGAGATTACAAGAGGAGATCAAAGTCACCAAATCCTAGGCTCATGAAAGAAAGTTTGAGACCATCAATTTGGTGAAGAAGGAGTTGTTCAAAATAGTCTACAAAGAGCTGCAAGATCCTACTCAAGGTAGCAACTTGGTGATCTTAGGCACCAAGATCTACATCCTCTACAGAAGCAGAAAAGGAGCTACAAAAGCATTCAAAAAAGGTAAGCAACTATCGATGCAAGTAGATTCATTAGTTGGATTACTTATCAGATTTATTAAAGCACCTTCATCCTGATTAAAGTTGCAAAAAGGAGATTTGTATTACAGTATTCAAGTGTGCAAAAATAAAGGTTCTTTTTAAGGTTCATTTGCACATTAGGAGTTGATTAGATTTCAGAATTTCAATAATCTATCAACTAGCCTATTATCTACTTTGGAAAGCAAAAGAAGACTATCTCCTAATATCTTGCTTATAAGAAATTTATAGAATAATTCTTGAAGGTTCATTTCAGATTATTCTTGATTAGTTGTAGTGAATTGATTAAGTGCATTTTCTTGAGAGTAGATTGGAGTGATAAGGTGTAATTTGTTAGTGCATTAAAAGTAGAATTTGTTAGATTCATTTGCACTATTATTACTCTCAAAAGAAATTAGTTTTGTGCTTTGAAATAAAGGCTACAAAATCTAGTTTGGATCAAGTGTCTAAAGACACTCTTAAAGCACATAAACCTGCAACTCATAGTGGCCAATAGAAGCCACCAAAATTGGTTAGTACAAGCAAAGAAAAGCTAACCAAAAAGAAGCTTCAAATATTGAGACTTGGTGAGTCTCAAATCCAAAGCACTTAGGGTTAGTGCAACTAAAATAAAGCTTCTGTTCTACAACATTTACAAGGCTTGGATTCACCATCAATCATCCAAGCAAAAAGGGTAAGGAGTCTAGCCAAAGAGACATCCTTAAAACCCTCATTTTGCACTCATTAATCTGCTACAAAAATAAGAATTTCAGACCTACAAAAGAGTGCAAGAAAAGGTGCAATAAAAAGGTTCTATATACATGTAAAGGTTACATGGTATTGCACTTCTACAATACATCAAACATAGGGAAAGGAGCATATTTAAAGGTGCCACAATAGGCACAATAGGTACAGGAAAAAGGTAGCCAAAAGAAGGGCCAAAGGATCGAGCATTCTCCAACAACGAAAGGGCATTCTCTCCAAGAATGGATCTGCAAGACAAAGGAAGATTTTATGTAAATGACAACAAGCCTACCAAGGTTATTTATGTAAGCCAAAGGAAATCTATCACAAATATTTACGTAAACCATAGCAAGGATAAGAAGCTATCTACATAAAAAAAGAGGATAGAGCACATCCAATGTTCAGATGCATCAAGCTTCACCTCTATCAACGTGAACAGGGAGCACAATGAAGGTATAAGCACAAAGAAGAAGAGTAGATGCTACGTTGGGAATAACATCAACAGAGGGTAGCAAAAGAGCTACCTCATCCTCGTTCGAAGCTCCAAGGTGGCTCACGAATTACCTGTAGAAGAAAATACGTTGCTTGCTACTCAAGAAATCAAAGCAAGCTAAGGAGGAAGATAATCGAAGGAGTTATAATCTCCTTCTTGGAGGTGTTACATAGAAAATCCCATGCAAGAGGGTTGAGTGCCACTTGGCATAATATTCCCTAATGGCTATCATATCTCTAACGCTCAAGAGATGAACGTTGAGGAGTTTCAAGCGCTCAAAGCAAGTTTAATATATTACAAAGGAGTAACGGTCGGTGCAACAACGTTACAAGAAGAAGTGGCAGTGCTCTCAAGAAATGTAGGTGCCACTTGTCCATCATTGACTACCCTTAAATGCAGTGTAGAGAGAGCGAAAGGATAGAATTTACGTCCGATATTCATAGTGTGAAGTGGAGAGCAAAGTGCAGTCAAAGGATAGGAGGAATAGCACAGTCAATCCATTTCTAAGCGCAGCGTGGAAGAAGGAGAGCATAGGAGCATTTAAGACTCCATTGAAGAAGGTCAGCATATACTCTCCAAGCATCGAAGAGCAAGCCCGACAACCATACCACACTTGGTCATTCAGATTCATCAAGTCAAGCACCACAGAAAGGGTACGTAAAGGACTATTATATTTCAGTCAAAACCAACACCATTCAAGTGTGAAGTCAAGGGGCTAAGGTAAGAGAACTATCTCATTAATATTGCTTTCAAACATAGGAGATATAAGGTTATAATTTCAAGGATAAACTTTAAGGTTGAGAAAGCAAAAGACATAGGAGATAACTTACCAAAAATCAAAATACTATTTGTAAACTAACCTAGGAGATATAAGGCCTTCTACTTAGGTTGAATTATTTAATACTTTGCAAATATTATTATCTTTTCTAATTTTCCAAATTTGGGAGTCATAAGGTCTACTACTACAAATTGATTTATTGGAAATTAGAAAAATTAAAATCAAATCTCAAAGGGCCATTATAAGAGGTTTATCAAAAACATTTAAAGGTTGGAAATTATAATATTTACTTGTCTCAAATCTTCTCAAATCGAGACAAAAGATCCAACATTAAAACCTCTTGAAATCTAGAAAAAGTGCTTAGTTCAATAGGAGCAATAAGGACAATAGAAGTTGATTTTAGCATTTACAAAACTTTACAAAATCAACCAAGATTGAACTATAACTTACAAAAGCACTTTATATCTTGTCCAAAACATACTAGGGAGTCATAAGGCATTCTACAAAACTTGGTAATATCAGAATCTATTGTTTATCAAGTTGCAAATCCATTAGCAATATATAAGCTATCTACAAAACCTAAAAATCCTTAAGAGTACTCATTCTCATTACTAGGGAGACATAAGGAAGCCTACAAGAATCAAGGATTAATATAGGTTTTATCAAATCAAGCTTATATACTTCTATCAAGGATCATATCTATCATGGATAATATCTTGAGAAATACCTTCAATAATGAAGAATTATTTCATGAAGTAGAATACTACTCTCAAAACTTAGTAGATACTCTAGAAGGATACGAGTATCTATCCTCTAGTGACAAAGAAAAGTTCTTCCTATTTCTTAAAGAAGCTAAAGAAGGTATCTTTACAATATTGATCAGCTATCTTCATGATATCCTCTTCACAACATGGTGGAATTCACAAGGATTGGTTATATTCTCACTAGAAGAATGTTTGATGGTGTATCTATCTCTAATTGTGTTTGTACTTAATCAACACAAGAAACAAGATAACAATAAAGAATAATATTATTATTGTGATGATATACTAACTTGTCATGAAGCAAAAACTCCATCAACACCATTGTAAAATCATAAAATAAGAAGAAAAAGAAAATAAAGAAAAGGTATATTAAAAGAAAACATGTCATCATGAAGACAAAACCAAGATACTTGCAAGGAGACCAATGAAGGAGGAATACAATGCAAGGTCAACTAAAAGAAGGGTCTACAACTTCAGCCTATTTTTGCATCATCTGAATATTGAAGCAACTACTGAAGAAGCCAAAGATCATTTCGAAGAAGAAGATCCAATTCAAAGCCATCAGATGGAAGAAGATCCACATTGAAGACTAAAGTCTTCAATACCCAAATATTGTAATACAGGGGGGTGTTAGAAATAGAGTATATTACATTATTTGGGTCATGTAAATGTACCTTCCTTGGTACATACTTAGGACATTAGGTTACTTTAGGGGGAAGTTATCTAGTTACTTCATGCAATGTAATAAATGCACAAGTGTCAATGTGCAAGCTGTAATGTGCAAGGTGTCCACTTGTACAACTAGGTAGAGTGTTGGCCAAGGAACTTATCTTCCTATATAAAGGCCATAGATGTAGAAGATAGATATCAAAGTCATTGTATCAAAGTCAGTGTGTGGTAGATAGGCAGTAGGGTAGTGTGTGTGTGAGCTATAAGCTCAGAGCTCATTCATGGAGCAGTAGCTTATATCATGGAGTGTCCATTTCCTCCATAGCTACTATTGTAATATTTTTCGTCATTTCTATTTATAGCATATTTCAGTCATCTCGTAGATTTACTTTATTTCTTATTATTTTGCATCTTGTGATTGCTATCTCCCATTGTATGTGGCATCAAAAGCTAATATTGGTATCATATATACGATAGATCAAGCCATAGTAGGTCTATAGGAAAACCACCATTATTATTTACCTTATGTTTTCTGAGAACCTAACGCACCATTGGACCAATCATTATCAAAATTTCTTAGAAGATTCTAGGTGGTAGAATTAGGGAGAGTTACAAGTGAGGACTAAAATCTCAGTTTTAGAAATACTGAGATTACATAGGTCTAGAGTCTTTCCACAGAGTTGAAGCAAAACTCATGAAGACTAGGACTCAACATTTGATCCACTAGGTTCATGAATCAACTAGTGAATCTTAGATATCTAGAAATACTTACCTGAAAGTTTCTTTTATTGTAGGGAATTAATACTGAGATGATTGGGACACCTCCTACAATAGAAGTCTAGGAGACCTCAACTTCGTTACCCGAAGGTCGGAGTGCCTTCATAGTGCATATATTAGTTGTTGTAGATAGGAGAATACTTCAGAAGAAACTTCTAGAAAAGAATCATGGTGAATTCTAGAGACAGGAGATCTCCATTGATAGATTGAAGAACTTCACAAGAATAAAAAATACCATAGAAGCCTTGATCCAGAATAAAATTCCATAGAAGCCTTGATCTACAAGAAAAGGCCATAGAAGCCTTGATTTAAAATAAAATTCCATAGAAGCCTTGATATTGAAGAACAGGCCACATAAGCCTTCATACTAAAATAGGACAAAAATACCTGTATCTTAAAGAAGATTCTAGAAGAGAGTATCTAATTCAAAAGCATATTTTAGTACTAATATTATTATTGCAGGTAAAGGAGATCCAGTAATTTGGGAAAGCTTTCTACAAGAAAGTTAGGAAGAAAAGCCTCTTCAAAATCAATCTAGTATTTGAAGGAAAAGAGATCAGGAGGAGATATCATTGAAGAACTTTAGACTAGGAAGAATAAGAAGGACTAGGATATTCCTACTCAAATATAGAAGAAGTATAATAATATATATAGGAGAAGATATCAATGCCAATACTTCTAGAAGTAGAAGGTTGAAGATAAGGTCTCAAGGAAGACCAGAAGAAGCTATAAGATCAAATACCTTGACAAGGTCTATACGAGCATCCAATAAAATTCTATGAGAGACTTACTGAATAAATCATCAAAGAAGAACTCACTAGATAAATCCACTACCAAGGAGAAGCCCCTGATAGTGAAGTACTTGGGACAATTATCACCATCCAACAACAAGCCTAAGAGGAAGAGAATTTAGCAAGGAGTGCCAAATTCAAGCAGAATAAGAATCCAGTGAAGAACTCAAGACATTCAAAATCTTAAGAAGAAGATCCTACTTGAAGTTAGAATTTGAAAATAAGGCTTGAAGGTAGAAGAAGCTTATCAAATCTAGGAGATTTTAATATTACCTCCTATGTAAGAGGTCACTGCTTTAAAGATACAAACTTATCCAAATCTATAGTAGAGGGAGGAGATTACAAGAGGAGATCAAAGTCACCAAATCCTAGGCTCGTGAAAGAAAGTTTGAGACCATAAATTTTATGAAGAAGGAGCTATTAAAAATAGTCTACAAAGAGCTACAAGATCCTACTCGAGGTAGAAACTTGGTAATCTTAGGCGCCAAGATCTGCATCCTCTACAGAAGCATAAAATGAGCTACAAAAGTAATCAGAAAAAGGTAAGCAACTATCAATGCAAGTAGATTCATTAGTTGCATTACTTATCATATTTATTAAAGTACCTTAATACTAATTAATGTTGCAAAAAGGATATTTTTATTACAGTCTTCAAGTGTGCAAAAATAAAGATTCTTTTTAAGGTTCATTTGCACATTAGGATTTGATTAGATTTTATAATTTCAATAATCTATCAACTAGCCTATTATCTACTTTGGAAAGTAAAATAAGACTATCTCCTAATATCTTGCTTATAAGAAATTTATAGAATAATTCTTGAAGGTTCATTTGAGATTATTCTTGATTAGTTGTAGTGAATTTATTAAGTGCATTTTCTTGAGAGTATATTGGAGTGATAAGGTGTAATTTGTTAGTGTATTAAAAGTAGAATTTGTTAGATTCATTTGTACTATTATTACTCTCAAAATAAACTAGTTTTGTGATTTAAAATAAAGGCTACAAAATATACTTTGTATCAAGTGTCTAAAGAAACTCTTAATGCATATAAACCTACAACTCATAGTGGCCAATAGAAGCCACCAAAATTGGTTAGTACAAGCAAAGGAAAAAGCTAACCAAAAAGAAGCTTCAATGATTGAGACTTGGTGAGTCTCAAATCCAAAGAACTTAGGGTTAGTGCAACTAAAAGAAAGCTTTTGTTCTATAGCATTTACAAGGCTTGGATTCACCATCAATCATCCAATCAAAAATGGTAAGGAGTCTAGCCAAAGAGATATCCTTAAGCCCTCATTTTGCACTCATTAATATACTACAAAAATAAGACTCTCAAACCTACAAAAGAGTGCAATAAAAGGTGCAATAAAAAGTCTCTATATACATGTAAATATTACATGGTATTGCACTTCTACAATACATCAAATTTAGGGAAAGGAATAAATTTAAAGGTGCCATAATAGGCACAATGGGTATATAAAAAATGTAGTCAAAATAAGGGCCAAAGGATCGAGCGTTCTCCAACAATGAAAGGGAAAACTCTCAAAGAACGCATCTACAAGAAAAAGGAATATTTTACATAAATGATAGAAATCCTACTAAGGTTTTTTATGTAAGCTAGATGAAATCTATCACAAACATTTACGTAAACCATAGCAAGGATAAGAAGCTATTTATATATAAAAAATGATAGAGCACATCCAATGTTCATATGCATCAAGCTTCACCTCTATCAATATGAATACAGAGCACAACGAAGGTATAAGCACAAAGAAGAAGATTAGATGCTACATTGGGAATAGCATCAACAGAGGGTAGCAAAAGAGCTACCTCATCCTCATTTGAAGCTCCAAGGTGGCTCACGAATTATCTATAGAAGAGAATATGTTGCTTGCTGCTCAAGAAATCAAATAAAGCTAAGGAGGAAGATAATTGAAGGAGTTATAATCTTCTTCTTGGAGGTTTTACACTGAAATCCCATGCAAGAGGACTGGACGCCACTTGGCATAATACTCCCTAATGGCTATCATATCTCTAATGCTCAAGCTATGAACATTGAGGAGTTACAAGTGATCAAAACAAGTTTAAAATGTTACAAAGGAGTAATGGTCGGTATAGTAGTATTACAAGAAGTGGCAGTGCTATTAAGAAACATTGGTGCCATTTTTCCATCATTGACTACCATTAAATACAGCGTAGAGAGAGCAAAGAACAACATTTTAAATCTAATATTCAGTGTGAAGTAGAGAGCAAAGTGCAGTCAAAGGATAGTAGGATTATCATAGTCAATAAATTTCTAAGCGCAATGTGGAAGGAGAGAAAGGAGATTTTAAGGCTCCATAGAAGAAGTTCAGCATATATTCTCCACGCATCAAAGAGCAAGCCAAACTATTTCTCACACAACCATACCATAATTGGCCATTTAGATTCATCAAGTCAAGCACCACAAAAAGGGTACACAAAGGATTGTTATATACTATTATATTTCAATAAAAACCAACACCATTCAAGTATGAAGTCAAGGGGCTAATGTAATATAACTATATCATTAATATTTCTTTCAAACATAGGAGATATAAGGTTATAATTTCAAGGATAAACTTTAAGGTTGAGAAAGCAAAAGACATAGGAGATAACTTACCAAAAATAAAAATACTATTTGCAAACTAACATGGGAGATATAAGGTATTCTACTTAGGTTGAACTATTTAATACTTTACAAATATTATTATCTTTTCTAATTTTCCAAATTTGGGAGTCATAAGGTCTACTACTACAAATTGATTTATAGGAAAAAAAAATTAAAATCAAATCTCAAAGGGCCATTATAAGAGGTTTATCAAAAATATTTATATATTGGAAATTATAATATTTACTTGTCTCAAATCTTATCAAACTAAGACAAAATATCCAACATTAAAACCTATTGAAATCTATAAAAAGTGCTTATTTCAATAGGAGAAATAAGGAAAATATAAGTTGATTTTAGCATTTACAAAACTATACGAAATCAACCAATATTGAACTATAACTTACAAAAGCACTTTATATCTTGTCAAAAAACATACTAGGGAGTCATAAGGTATTCTACAAAACTTGTTAATATCAGAATCTATTGTTTATCAAGTTGAAAATCCATTAGCAATATATAAGTTATCTACAAAACCTAAAAATCCTTAAGAGTACACATTCTCATTACTAGGGAGACATAAGAAAGCCTACAAGAATCAAGGATTAATATAGGTTTTATCAAATCAAGCGTATATACTTCTATCAAGGATAATATCTTGAGAAATGCCTTCAATAATTAAGAATTATCTCATGAAGTAGAATACTACTCTCAAAACTTAATAGATACTCTAGAAGGATACGAGTATCTATCCTCTAGTGACAAAGAAAGGTTCTCCATATTTCTTAAAGAAGCTAAAGAAAGTTAATTTACAACATTGATCAACTATATTCATGATATCCTCTTCACAACATGGTGGAATTCACAATGATTGGTTATATTTTTCACCATAATAATGTCTAATGATGTATCTATCTCTAATTGTGTTTATATTTAATCAACACAAGAAACAAGATAACAATAAAGAAGAATATTATTATTGTGATGATATACTAACTTGTCATTAAGAAAAGACTCCATCAGCACCATTCCAAAATCATAAAATAATAATAAAAAGAAATAAAAGGCATATTAAAATAAAACATGTCATCATGAAGGCAACCAAGCTACTTGCAATAAGACCAATGCAGGAGGAACACAGTGCAAGGTCAACTAAAAGAAGGATCTACAACTTCAGACTATTTTTACATTTTGAAGACTGAAGCAACTACTGAAGAAGCCAAAGATCATTCCCAAGAAGAAGATCCAATTCAAAGCCATCATATGGAAGAAGATCCACATTGAAGACTAAAGTCTTCAATACTCAAATATTGTAATACAGGGGGTGTTAGAAATAGAGTATATTATATTATATGGGTCATGTAAATGTACCTTTCTTGGTACATACTTAGGACATTAGGTTACTTTAGGGGGAAGTTATCTAGTTACTTCATGCAATGTAATAAATGCACAAGTTTCAATGTGCAAGTTGTAATGTGCAAGGTGTCCACTTGTAAAACTAGGTAGAGTGTTTGCCAAGGAACTTATCTTCCTATATAAAGTCCATAGATGTAGAATATAGATATCAAAGTCATTGTATCAAAGTTAGTGTATGGTAGATAGGAAGTAGGGTAGTGTGTGTGTGAGCTATAATCTCAGAGTTCATTCATGGAGCAGTAGCTTATATCATGGAGTTTCCATTTCCTCCATAGCTACTGCTATAATATTTTTGTCATTTCTATTTATAGTATATTTTTTTCATCTCATAGATTTACTTTATTTATTTTTTCATATTGTGATTGTTATCTCCCATTGTATGTGGCATCAAAAGCTAACACATATAAATAGAAACCTGGATTTATAATATGTTGCCTTATATCCCATTTCATTAGAAGTGATGAGCACCAAAAATGCTCATTTTTATGCATGTGTTAATGGGTATTGTATGACATATTTAACACTAGAAATACATTTTTGTATAATTATTGCATATATTTAATAGAAAATAAAGTATTATGCTTGACTGATGTTTTTAGTGGAAAATTTGCGTAGATGCATTTTTTTGCTAATTCTTTTGCATTTTTGAGTCAACGTCCCATTCAAACCTAGAAATGCATGAAGAATATAATATTTTGAAGTACGAAGACATCTTAAAGAAGATTGTAGCAAATAACATAGGCACCTATATTATGCTAAGGATATGGTGACTACTTCCCACAAGGAAGTAGATACCTATATCCCAACAAAAGTGGGTGTCTATATCCCGACGGTAGGCATGTGTCTATTTCTTGATGGTAGGCAAGTGCCTATATCCTAATGCTTATATCCCAGTGGTAGGAAGGCACGTATATCCCAATGGCAGGAAGGCACCTCTATCTTGGTGCCTATATCCTAGGGGTGGGTAGGCACCTATATCCTAGTGCTTATATCTTGGTAGTAGATAGGTGCTTATATCCCACCATAGGTAGACACCTACATCTAGTGGGAATATAGGCATTATATTTAGTGTGTTGATTGGTTGACCAATTGACCACACAATTTTTAAGGAAGTTATTGCAAAAACTAAGGGAGCATCATTCTTATCTATGAATGATTAAATTTAAAAGGCCACTCTTTTAATATATGAAAATCATAGCTATGCATGATTAAATTTAAATGGCCACTCTTTTAATAGATGAAAATCATAGCTATGCACAAACCCATCATAGAAAATCATAATTTATGGTTAAAATAGAATAAGGTATTTTTGTAACAATATTGGTTGCGTTCTATATAAAATGCAGGCCATTCCTAAGAAGAAAAAATTTTGAATTATTTTATTTCTTCTATACTGCATAATTTATAAATAAATTTTATGAGTGTTCTTTTATTCACATGGACAAGGAGTAATTTTTATGTAATCAATCGAGCGTACCACCTGCGAGAGCTTGGGCCCACTCTAGGCAGTAATACTCCCCTATTTTTATTTTTGTTATTTTCAATATTAAGTGTGTTTATTTTTCCACAATTTATTTTTAGTCGTGTGTTTATTTCCTACATTTTATTTTCGTAATTTTAATTCAGTTTTCCTTTCAGTTATTTTAATTATACAAGTGTGTTAATTTCTTGTCCATATTTATTTTCCAACATGTTTGTTTATTCACTTTATTTAAATCTTTACAAAATCATATTTCATCATTTCACATCTCCTTGATAGTCATCATGGATACTGGCCTTAGCTAGGGTGATTGGTTTTCATCATAGGAATTATCTGACAGTCACTAGTTGGCCCTTCGAAGTTGACTATTTTTATCTTTGCATCTTCATATTTGCATATCAATGACACCTAAAGGCACATTCTTTAGCAGCATTGAATCACCCCAAATTTTGAGTAACCACATTTGGTTTTGATTTTCCCAAAATAGGTTACATCTTACATGATCATGGCATCTACACTTGGAAAAAATCCCTTCATCTGTTAGGGAAAATATAGAATCAATAATTTACATCTTTCAACAACTTTCTTCCCACCATTAGGGCAAAAAAAATATCACATTTACATCATGCATATCATCCACAATCGCACATTCACTCACACAAACATTTGCACTCATTTATCAATTGGCTTATGAGATTCATCAGCAAACTCATTCGCCAATTAATGGGGTAAGCTATGCAAATCAAAATTCTTTTATCTCCAATCTCATATCCACATCTCAACAAAGCTGCTTCTGCATCAGGCTAAAATAGGTGTCTTATTTTTGCACTACATTATGTTTCATGCATCGCAATACAAAAAGGGGCATCTATAGATACTAAAATCTAGCCACTTATCGTCCATACAGGTCTTCCCATAATTTTTACCCATTTATTTATATATATTTAAGTATACATGTTTAATATATATTAAAATATTATATTTAATATATATTTAATAAATGTAAATATGTGTGTGTGTAAATTAATCTTAGCTATCCATATTATTTTAATCCCAACCATTCATCCACCTTGATCCATTTCACATACCCAGATTTAATCTCCACCCTCCATCACATTTTAATCTTGACTACACAAATTGTGTTGACAAAAGTCTAATGTGCCCTAGGTGAGATTATAAATAAGAGCCATTTTGATGGCTCAACCCCTGGAGTTTTCCCTAAGCAATCTATGTCCCTGAATTCCCTAGAGTTTGGTTCTAATTCACTTGAGTTTTTAGAGTGCCCTGTGCAATCTAAGAAGTCTCCATCATCACCCTCCCCTTCGTTTCTGCTATCACATCCATCATCACATCCCTTGCCCAAAGTAGATATGCTTCTACAAACCTCACCTCACGCCCCAAACACCCGTCTGCTACTCTCGAGTGCCTCTGGGTACTTTTCACTACTCCCAAGCACCGTTGGGTGATTTCCACCACCCCCAAGCACCCACAGGTATTATTTCTACCACTGAGCACCTATGAGCATTTTAGACTAAATTTCTATAGCCCTACTAACCCTCGGGTGTTGCTAGGGCATCACCGCACCATTTTCCTACAACAACCACTACATACTAGATAAAAAGTGAACAAGGTAAATCTAGTATTAATTTATTTCATTTTATGTATTTTCATATTATATTCACTTTCTTTATATTGCATAGCTAGGGTCTGTATTAATTCCTGAGGGTCTTACACTGTGGATCCCTCATAATTACTACTAACTTGTTTGCTATATTTTATGTATATATCTGGAGATAATACACCTACATTGTGCAGCTGCTTAAGCTGGAGTGGCCCAGTATTGAATAGCACAAAGCCCACTCACTTCTATTGGGATCAAAAGTGAGTTTGAAGACACCACCACCACTATTCACTAGGTTTTTGTAGAACCCTAGTATTGTAATATTTTGTATCAAAAGAAATTAAATTCTTTATTATAACATTGGAGATTTTAGGCTCCCCCCATATCAATAAAATCATCTCTTTTGTGCAATATCATTTCTTCAATTCATTTATCTGTTATATTTGGTTTTTCCCTAATGGTCTAGTTCATGGGACTTAAAACATGGATCAAATCACATATTATAAATTCATATCTCCTTGAAAGTCATCATGGTGACTAGCCTTAGCTAGGGTGATTGGTTTCGATCATAGGAATTATCTGACAATCACTAGTTGGCCCTCTAAAGTTGACTACTTTTATCTTTGCATCTTCATATTTGGATATCAATTACATCCAAAGGCACATTCTTCAACAGTATCGAATCACCCCAACTTTGATAAAACCACATTTGGTTTTTATTTTCCCACAATGGGATACATCTTACATGATCATGGCATCTACACTTGGAAAAAAAAACACTTCATCTGTTAGGAAAAAAAAAATCAATAATTTATATTTTCCAACAACCCCCTTCCCATCATTGGGGTAAAAATGGTATCACATTGACATCATGCATATCATCGACAATCGCACCATTTTCTCACACAATAATTTGCACTCATTTATAAATTGGCTTGTGAGATTCATCCGCAAACTCATTCACCAATTGAGGGGATAAGCTACGCAAATCAAAATACTTTTGTCTCCAAGCTCATATCCACATCTCAACAAAGCTACTTCTGCATCAGGCCAAAATAGGTATCCTGTATTTTTGCACTGCATTGTGTTTTACACAACACAGTACAAAAAGGGGCATCCGTAGACATCAAAATCTAGCCACTTATCGTCCATCCAGGTCTTTCCGCCATTTCTACCCATTTATTTACATATATTTATGTATATTTGTTCAATATATTAAAATATTAATATGTAATATTATATTTTATATATATTTAATACATGTATATATATGTGTGTAAATCAATCCCAACCATCCATATTACTTTAATCTTAGCCATTCATTCACCTTAATCCTTGCCACATACCCAAATTTAATCTCTACCCTCCATCACGTTTTAATATTGATTGCACAAATTATGTCATTGAAACCCTAACGTGCCCTAGATGAGATTATAAATAGGAGTCATTTTGATGGCTCAACCCTTAAGTTTTCTAAGCAATTCATATCCTTGAATTTCCTAAGTTTTAATCCTAAGTCGCTTGAGTTTTTGGAGTGCCCTAAGAAATCTGATAATTTCCCATCATCACCCTCGCCTTTGCATCCACCACTGCATTCATCGCCACACCTCTTGTCTAAAGTAGATCTACTTTTGTAGACCTTGCCTCACTCCTCGAATACCCCTCTGCTACTCTCAAGTGCCATTGGATTTTTTCTACCACTCTTGAGTATCGTTGGGCACTTTCCACCATCTTTGAGCACCCACAAGTATTTTTTGTTGCCACCAAGTGCCCACGGGCATTTCAAAACATATTTTTGTAGCCCAAGTTAACAAGGTAAATCTAGCATTGATTTATTTCATTTCATGTATTTTCATATTCTGCTCACTTTCTTTATATTGCATAGCTAGGGTCTATATTTATTCCTGAGGATCCCACACTAGGGAGCCCTCGCAGTTTCTACTGACTTGTTTTTTGTCATTTGTGTAAATATTTGGAGATACTACACCTTTATTATGTAGCTTCTTAAGTTGGAGTGGCCCAGTATTGGATATCACGAAGCCCACTCACTTCTATTGGGATCAAAAGCAATTTTGAAGACACCACTAGCACTATTCACTAGGGTTTCGAAGAACCCTAGTATTGTAATATTTCGTATCAAAATAAATCAAATTATTTATTGTAAAATTGGAGATTTGAGGCCCCCCTCTATATCAATAAAATCATCTCTTTTATGCAATATCGTTTTTTGGTTTCATTTATCAGTTATATTTGGTGTTTCACTTTTGTATCTACACATTGCTATACTGGAGGATGTTTGAAGAGTCCCTTGATTTGATAAGAGAAGAAAATAGTAGGTGATGTGGTGAAAAAAATATCAATGTAAAAATCAAGTGCAATGGAGCAAAAGTCGAGGCAACGAGCAATGTAAAAATCCGAAGGCAATGGTCAACATGGGGTGTGAAATTTAGCAATGGAAGTTATGAATTAACTTTAATTTAAATTTAATTTAATTATTGATGATTGGATTAAATTTTAATTAAATAAAATTTAATTTAATCTAATTATGGGTTTATGGATGGTGAATGGGCAATGGTCAATGGAGACATAAGTGATGGATTAAATAAATAAATAAAATTGTAATTTAATTTAATTATGGTTTTATGGATGATGTGAATGGGCAATGATCAATGGAGAATATTTAATTTAACGCATAATTATGGTATTTAAAAATAAGTGTGATATTAAATATTGTAATTTTAAATTAAATTAAATAAAATTTAATTTAATTTAAAAATTTCTCCAAGGGAAAGGGAGCAACGACTATTGTGGAATGACAATGGCTAATTTGATGGCAACATGGGCAAGTGGCAAGTGGCAAGTGGCAGGCATGTTTGACCAGTTGTAACGGCTAGAAACCAACACGGGGTGAGAGGGGGAGACCATGGGGGTGCACGGGCTGGGGGAGGCAGATTGAAAACTCAATGAAAACCATCATCTAGAAGGATGGAAATGGGGCCTAAAAATGGGCAGTTGGTGCTGAAAATAGAAATACATTACCGAAATGTAGGAAAGACAAACAAGTGCCATGGGGAAGGATCTTGACACTGAGGAATATTGTCATAACAGATCGATGGAATCTTGAGAACAGTGCTAAAAATGTAGATCTGATGACTGAACAAGAGATGCATGAGAGTAGCAATGATGTTTGGAGCTTCGTTGTCTAAAAAATTTTGTTATTGTTGACCTTCTTCATTACAGAGATGCTAGAAAATTTTGGTATGTTCTTATTTTAGGAGATTAGAAGTAGATAAAAATTCAATATTATGAGCAACATCATCTAAAAGTCGAACAAGTTTTCCTTCAGAAATTATTTGAACAATATCTTCTTTCACAGCAGGAACATCAGCAGTAGTGACCATTTCGGTGAGTCTAGCAACTTGGATCTATTGAATTTCAATAGTGAGATCTCTTAGCTAGTGTGCTTTGTTGATAAGAAGAATTTTAGCTTGGATCTATTGGATTTCTATAAAGAGATCCCTAAGTCGGTGAGAGACCTCATTGAGCAAAAGCTCAAGGTTTGACATCATGGTGTTAAACATGGAAACTATAAAGAATGTAGATCAAACCAAGCAAAATCAAAAATACTACACAACAACGTGAGATGAGGATCGAGGATTAGAGGGATCCCAACTATGAATAATATCAAGTACATAGGTTGAGTAGATATGTGAATAGAAATGGTTGTGGAAAGTAAATATTGGGCATATTGGCCTCACTTGTGCTAGAAACTACAAAAAGAAATGTAGATCAAATCAAAAGAAATTTAAAATACTGCACTGCAGTGTGAACTGAGGGTCAGGAGTCAAAGGAACCCCAATTGAGAGTTTTCAATAATAGGAGGGCTCAAAAGTCTTCATGATAAGCATTCTCCCATCAAGATCTGGGGGTTGGATTTCTCATTCCTTTTTGAACTACTTTGGTCTCAGGAAGAGGATACTTTCCAAAAACCCTTGCACCTTAATCTGATACCAATTATGTGGGAAGAACACTCAAGAGGCAAACATGAGAATGGCACAATGAAAACTCACAATTGCATTCAAAAAAAATATATTTATATGCATGTATGCCTTTACAAGGAGGCATTTAATATGCATGATTCGTGTCAATATTAAATGCAATACAATACTAATCCCTATCACTATTTTTGTTTTACTTTATCAAGTTATTGTTTTAATTATTCTTATTTTTTTACTTCTCTTGATAAAATTATTGCTTTAGATCCTTCTTATCACTCTCCAAAGCCTCTAATTCCTTCTTTAACTAATAATTTTATCTTCATTTCTTAGGCTTATATATTTTTATTTCTAACATCGATTCCAAATATTAATTTTTCTTTTTGTTTCCTTGTTCTTACTAAATGACCTATATATGCTTCATTGACATGGATAATGTATTCTAATTTTAATTATACTAACCCCTAAGGTCTTCCTCTATGAATTTCTAGTAAGGTTATCCTAGTTGGGTAGTCTGATTGTTCTCTCACTAGACTACTTGTATTCAACTAATTTGCTTCTTCCGATAGTGTCAACTTTCCTTCCTTAGCCATGTATGCCCTTAATGGAATAGGCCTTAATGATGATATGGAATCACCTAAAATAATCATATTTATTTTCTCTATAGACTTACATAGGTTCTATATACTACTTGTATCCAATGGACTTGCTTCTACCAATAGTGCTTGCTTTCCTTCCATATCCACTTGTGCTCTTAATGGAATAGGCCCTAATGATGGTGTGGAATAACCTATAGAAATATTATTTTTTTCTCTCTATACTTGTATAGGTTCTCTTCTATTACATCCTATTTGCCTTATCATAGCAACAAAAGTGTTTATATAGGCATACATGTGGTAGATGGAGATATTTTGGCTCAAAAGACTACTTTAGTTTTTGTATACATTAAGATTATCATAAAACCATGTTGGATTATAGTTTACAATGTTTCCTTAGTAGATGAACCTTGGGTTCCTACTTACTAAGAAAAGTTAAAATTAAATTGCTTGTAGGTAGGATAGGTAGACCATGTACAAGGTGTCATGTTTGAAGTAATTTAAAATGAAAGAAATATGTTAGATGTAGGAGTGGAATTAATTAATGGTAATGGTATAGTGATGGATTGGATTATTAAGTGAGGATGGATAGACTAATGAAAGTGGACACAAATGTAGTGGATGATGATGATGAGGGTGATGTAGTAGGAGAGGGTTTATATAGAGAAGTGAATAGTACCTCTTTCCTACTATGGGAATGATTGCACTTGGTTATAATGAAGTGGGTTCAATAGAAGAAGTAGAGATAGTTGAATAAGTGGGATAGAGGAAATGATATATTGAAAAGAAAAAGTGGAAATAGAGGAATAAGATGGTGGAGAGGTGGATTTAACTATGGTAAGGGAAGTAGTTGTTATTTGATACTCTAGAATAGCATTTTTTGTATAATTCACTTCTTCCTTGGAGGAGATATATATTACATATTATAGACCTTTATTTTTAGTCATAGAAACACATGTATCACTCCTTCATGACCTTTATTCTCAATCTCCATTAGTCACTCTCCTTCAATACTCATCATCTTCCATCTCCATTTCTAGTGGGCTTCAAGGAGCTTATATTGGAATGACAACACTTTCCTACCTCTTGTTCTTAATGGTTATCTTTGGGGAACCTCTCTTATAAAAATACCTCTTTTATTTGATTCTGTAGTTGTAATCTTAATTACATATATTACTTTAGAAATGGTAAATTTAATTGCTAAAATCTAGGGAGAAGAGGCCTTAAATAATTGTTATAATTACCTTTTCCTATGCTCCTCTTCAGGATGACATGTCTTATTCCTTGAAAATTTTATCAAACATTCCTTTCATGACCTTTAATTGGCCTTTATTACTAATTTTATATCTCATTCTTCTATATGGCATGAAAGTTTAGTGAGGTTATTCTCATTAGATAGTCTAATGGTTCTCTCACTAGACTATTTATATTCAACTAGTTTGTCTCTGCCAACAATGTTTACTTTCCTTTCTTAGCCGCTAGTTTTCTTAATGTAATAGGCCCTAATGATGTTGTGGAATCACCTAGAGTAATATTTTTTATTTTCTCTATATATTTTTATAGGTTATTTTCTATTGCATTATAGCTCCCTTATCCTACTAGCCAAGTGTTTATATAGGCATATAGGTGTCATCTTGAGATATTTTAGCTTAAATACTATCTACACTAAGCTTACCATAAGACCTTGTTGGGTTACAATTTATAATATTTCCTTGGTGAACTTAGGGTGCCCACTTACTATGAAAAGTTAAACCTAAATTACTAAAATGTTGGAGAGGTGGACCATGTATAAGGTGTCATATAAGAAGTTATTTCAAATAAAATAGATATGATAAATGCAGGAGTGGAAGTCATTGATGGTGATGGTATAGTGAATAGAGTGGATAATATAATGAGGATGGATATAATTATGGAAGAGGACACAAGTGTAGTAGATGGTGATAATGAGGGTGAGTTAGTAGGAGAGTTCTCATGTAGAGAAGAGAATAGTGGATCTATTTTCTATTATAGGAGTGATTAAACTTAGTTGCAATGGATTGGTTGCATTAGAATAAGTGGGGATAGTTGAATAAGTGGAAATAGAAGAAATGAGAGATTGGAAAGAAGAATATGGTGGAGTAATGGATGTAACTATGGAAAGAAAGTAATAGTTACTTGCTCTACTAAAGTAATATTTTTTTTATATTTCACTCCTTCCTTGGTAAATATAAATGTTACATCTTATAGGACTTCATTGGTAGCCATTTTAATACTTGTACCTCTCCTTAATGACCTCCATTCTCAATATTTGTTAGACCCTCTCGTTCAATACTCACCTTTTTCCATCTCCATATCTAGTGGGATTCAAAGAGCTTATAGCTGAATAATGACAGTAAAATTTCTCTTCTTTTTAATGGTTATATTTGGGAA
Source organism: Wollemia nobilis (assembly GCA_028583015.1). Classification (NCBI taxonomy): domain Eukaryota; kingdom Viridiplantae; phylum Streptophyta; class Pinopsida; order Araucariales; family Araucariaceae; genus Wollemia; species Wollemia nobilis. Next base: position 4,651,107 of record JAQPPZ010016703.1, on the reverse strand, counting down.
ATCCCTCTCATTAGAAGCACCTTTTTGATGTGCTTATATTATATTGACTCTAGATCTTACTTAAGCAATGGTATATTTACTTACTAAAACTTAGGGAGAAGTATAATTGTTTTTTCCTATGTTCCTTCTCTTTAGGGTGATATTTTTCCCATTCCTTGAAAATTATTCATCAAAAATCCCTTTCATGACCTTACCTTGACCTTTATTTCTAGTTTTATATCTCATTCTTTTGAATGCCATGCTTTCTTTATAATCCACCCATGTTTTCTCTTGTTAATGATGTTATTAATTGAAGATTCACATTTCCATTTGTGTAGCAGTCATATTTTAGATCTAAGACTTCTATTTGTATGTGTTATTTATAAAATTATAACCACTAAAAAATATTTTTCTCCATTTTTTTATACTTATATTCTCAAGCTTCTTCAAAGCCTAACTTAGCCAATGCAATTACTTCTTCTAGGTTGTGCTCTTATTCAATGCTTTGAATTTTTTTATGAATTATAGTAGGGATATTTATTTCTAATAGTATGTATATTAATAACATATCAAGGTCATAGACCCATCTATCCTATAGCTTCTTCAAACCAAGCCTCCTTAATCTCTTTTCTAATTGGTTTGTGTAACCGCATCCTAAGAATGTTATAGTGAGATAGCTCTTGTTGGGGTTAAATATGCTCATATTTTTCTATCCCTTTCTAGAATTTTATTAATTAACTCCAATTTATGGACCACCTCCATTTCCAAAATGGTTTCTAAAATGAATACGGATAATCTGATAGGTTCCTTAGAAAAATTATACATTCTAAAAAATTCAAGATATCCCCATATAGAAATTTCCTTATTCCTTTCCTCTTGTTTGTAGCAAAGTTATTTCTTTAGTTGAAAATATTTAGATCTCCGCTTATATCTTATTCATAGGAGGATTGTATATATACAAGTTTAAGTCATAATTATACAAATATTTTCCTTTATATGGGATATTTGTATATTTGAAAGCTGATAATGGTTAGCTTTTTAGTTTTGTTTGACCCATATCCTAAGTAGGAAACCATTCATTATTTTCATTAATTATTATCCATACTAAATATTAGGAATAATTTAATTCCTTAATATTCTCCAAAAAAATTAATTGGTGATTCATTTTTCAAGATATATAACTTACATAGTCTAGTAACATTCGGTATCTAGCAACATCTTGTACCATATGAAGCATGCCAACTACTCTTCATTAACAATTTTATCTATCTCTATTCCTAGCATAAAATTTATAGTTGAGAGGACACATTATGCATGCTCTTTAAACATGCCAAATTTTAAAGGAAGTTTAAAACTTTTGAGCATCTTCTAGCCTTTATAGTTGCTACACAAAAAGCATCCTCCAATTAATCTTTGTCCTTCCTATTTTAAAATTGTAATTGTGATTGAGCTTGATAATAAATCCACCCATTATTCCTCTCATCATTAAACATTAATTTTTTAATACTCCCCAACACGATGAGGATAGGGGTTTCTTTTGAATATGAGAGTAAGATAGCTTTAACTTCTTTGTTATACTTATGTGTACAAATATGAATTTTTTAGGGCAATCCTAAACTTAAGATAGTCAAAATTTCCCTATTTTGGAGCTCCATATACTTTTTATGATCCATGAGTCATTGGAATTTATGTTGTCCCTCCTTAATCCCTATATCTTGAATTTCCTTGGGTTAAATTTTAAGTTTCCCTCTTTCACCTTGTCATACTAGATGTGAAATGACTATGTTATTGTATGTATCTTCTTTCCTTTCTTTGGTGCTTCTAAGGATCATACCTACTCCTTTTTTGTGTTCATTGGATCCCATTATTCCTCCTCTTAGAATGTCTCCTATGCTTCTTCATTTAACTCCTCTTCTTTGGGAGACTCAATCAATATTACTTTAAGAAATTTTGTGTTAATTAGTAGGTTTTTCAAACCCTCTATTGGTGATCTATTGTTAGTAGAAGCTCCCTATTGAAGAACACAAGCTTATACTGAGAGGGGGGTGAACAGTATAAGACCACTTTTTACTTTTCTTTCCCAAACAATATTATGCAATGTATAGATAGCAATATCAACAAAAATAATCAAAGCAATGCACAAATCACCACACAAAATAGAGACACCACAATTTACGTGGTTCACCCAATGTGGGCTACTCCACGGAGAAAATATTTCACTAAAATTTTCTCAATCAATCTCTTGGGAATCCTTTCCCTATTACAATGTTTATGGACCTCTGTCCAAAGGAGACACCAATCCCCTAAATCAAGTTTATGGATCTCTATCCATAGGAGAACTCCTTCTCCTCTACTCTAGATGGTGATCCTCTAGAAGACTACTGCCTCCACTACACTGGCTTGTGGATCTCTCTCCATTGAAGACTCTTATCCCCACTCAGAAGACCTATCCTCACTGCCCTAGATAATGGATCTCTATCCACTGGAGACTACTATCCTCTCTACTTTGTCATCTCCAAAGATCTGTCTCAAATCTGCTCTAAACATAGTCCTTTGATCTAGCACAAATATTCTCAATCTCTATCTCTAGTCTGGCACAAATCTATCCTCAAATATTCACCAAAATCTATCCTCAAATCTTGCTCAACAAGTCCACATAGAACTTGCTTAAATATGCTCAACAAGTATACACATAGAACTTTCTCAAATATGCTCAACAAGTCCACATAGAACTTGTCCAATCTACTCAACAAGTCCACATAGAACTTGCTCAAATCTGCTCAACAAGTCCACACAAAACTTGTCCAATCTGCTCAACAAGTCCACACATAACTTGCTCAAATCTACTCAACAAGTCCACATAGAACTTGCTCAAATCTTCTCAACAAGTCCACATAGAACTTGCTCAAATCTATAATAATATTCTAGAACTTGTTCAATTATCAATAAGTCCTCTCAAGAACTTATCCAAATCTATATTGTAAGATTCCACAAAATCTCACACAAAAATCAGTCCACAAGTCTCCTCAAAGACTTACCTCAAATCTGCTCAACAAGTTCACACAGAACTTGTCCAATATCATAGAAACATAAAGAGAATTGTTAGAGACTCAATATGTTCTATATTAATCACAATGCTCAATTACTTTCTCAACTCAAATCATAATATAGAATAGTTTGTTTTATGGAACTTGAACAATCACTTCACACATCCACTTGACTAGGCTCAACCAACTCTACTCAACCAATCACTCAATGAAACAACCCTTTCTCACAAACCCTAGTCCAAGCATATAAACATCAACTCAAAATATTTTCAACAATGCTCAACAACAAATCTCACATAACAATGATACTCATGTTCTCTTCAAACCCTAGTTCAAGTTCTTCACTCAACAACTCACTTCAACAACAATGCTTATGAAATAACTCTCACATAAAAATGATACTCATGTTCTTTGCAAACCCTAGTTCAAGTTCTTCACTCAACAAATAGCTTCAACAACAATGCTTATAAAATAATCCTTTATTCCAGAAAACCTTGAAGCATTATCTCAACACTCTCAATAGGAAATCCTAATCAAGTCCTTTTCACTCCAAACTTATTTTCCAGAAAACCAATCAATCAACTCAACTATGGAAGAATGTGCTCATACCTTTTTCTTGATGATGAAGGGATCTCATAAATCTGCCACAACAACAAACACTCTTTTGCCAAGCTCAAGAAGTTATAAGATGATAAACTCCCTCAAAAATTACAATGTAAATATCAAAACATATACACCTTATCACTCCATATTTAAGGAAACATTCTTCAACCTTTACAAAAAATTAATTCACCAAATACACCTTATAATCTCCCAATGATAATAATAATCAATGACAAGAATAATGTTAATGCAATATTCTTTCTCAAAAATAACTCTATGCAAGAAATCCCTTTTATCCTTTAAATCCTCAACAAATCAATGTGACAAACACTTTATTCAAAATAAAGCTAACTCCTTATTCCTCCAATATACCAAAAATAATAATCAATATAAAAACTTTAAGCAACCCTTTTATCTCCCTAAGACCTCATGTCAAACCTTAGGCACATAAAATATTACACACAAAAATTAATACCTTTGCCTTGCCTTGGAAGGGATTCGAACTCACGGTGCTTCCTCAACCAACACCCTAGCCATGGCTCCAACCATCATGCGAGCTAGGCGCTCGCTTGGGGAGAAGAGGGCACCATGTGCTCCAAAAACTCCCCACCTTGCTTAGCATAAAATGTGCGCCTTTCCTTTGGTGCTCTCCAACACCAATGCAACCACCAAAATGTTATCGCCATATTTCGAATGCAGGTCTCCTAGCACCCAACACTCTAACATTGTCCTCTTTGCCACTAGGCCACGCTGCCTAGTTGGTGCTTGGTCAATTCACGTTGTTCCTCTTAAATGTTATTCATTGGCGCTAAACACATTAACCACTTCACATATTCCACACGAGTCAACACAATTGCACGCATACATTAATCGAGCAAAAGGATAAGTTTTAATGCCTTTTAGGCATTGGTATTTATAATGGTTTTCCTCCTTTATGCAAAACGTCGACGCTCGAATTTCCTCCAATGTATTAGACGTCGATGCTTGTTTATCCCTTTGACCTTATTAATTTATAAAATATTTAAATTCATTTGAATTTAAATTTTATAAATTACTTCTTTAAAACCCTTGGTTTTATTTAGGCCACCTTTCATTTTGCAACTTGGTATAAATAATATTTATTTATAAAATTTAAATTCATTTTGAATTTAAATATTTTATCAAATAAATATTAAACCTTCCTTTAGCTTTGCAATAAACTTTCTTGGGTTTTTATGAAAAACCTTTTAACTTATGCTTCCACATAATATTAAAAATATTATGGAGCCCTTTTGCCTTTAACCTTACCTTTAACCTCTGCATTGTATTATGGAGCCCTTTTGCCTTTAACCTTGCCTTTAACCTCTGCATTGTTCCTCTTGACCTTTGACATTATTAGAAGCTTCTTCCTGGATATTAATGACAACTTTATTTCTTGAAAAATTCCTTGACATCAATGACAACTCGACTTAATGACTCAAAATATCCAACAATCTCCCCCTTTGTCATTGATGGCAACCCAACTTCTTTTTACTAAAAACTTGGTTTTTCCTTTGTTCTGCTCCCCATGGGACATTGCTCCCCCTTGCTCAATGCTCTCTCAAATACCAAATCTCTCCCCCTTACTCAAATCTCTCCCCTTTGACATCAATGGAAAATGGTCACCTTTGGGGCTCGGGGCTAAGAATGAGCCTCTTAGCTTAGCCCCTCCCCCACCTTCTCTTGAGGTGGTTAATTCTGGGGTGGGAGTATTTCTACTCCCAGAAAGCACTATTCTTTACCTTTATCCTCTTTCCTTCTTATCTGATCCTTCTGATTCCTTTGACTATTTCTTTCCATGTCCATGTTCCTGTCCATGTCTACATTCCTATCCCTGTTCTTGTTCCTATTCCTGTCCATGTTCCTATTCTTGTTCATATCCATATTCCTATTCTTGTTCATGTTCCTATTCCTGTTCATATCCATATTCTTGTTCCTATTCATGTCCATGTTCTTGTTCCTACTCCTGTTCCTGTTCATGCTTGATTCTGGAATGTCTGCTCTACACCACTTTGTTGTGTGACCATCATTATTGCACTTATAACACTTAATGTTATTATTCCTTGGAGGTGCAAATATCTTAGGATTTCTCCTAGTGAAGCCATACCTTCTTCTGTCATGAACCCTACAATTCATTGCCTTGTGACCAAACTGATTACATGAGTAGCAATACCCATGGAAAAGTTGTTTGTTCCCATATTCCTATCTTTCATGTGTCCTGCACTATGAAGCCATGTGCCCAAACCTATGACATGAAAAGCATCTTCCATTGAAGCCTCCTTGCCTTGACCTCATTGGTCTCCTAGTCTCTCTTGACCTATTCTAATTGTTGTTCCATATGTATCTTCTTTGTGCATTGTTCCTATTCTTTTTGAACTCTCTATTGTCCAACTCATCCTCAGATGTCTCACTCTCTTTTACATTGTCTTCTTCTGAAATATCTTCATCTGAAGTTTCTTCTCCTCCAAAACTTGAGGTTGACTCTCCTTCCCATTTATTTTGATCCTATCCAAATCCAAGACTTGTTTTTCTTGATGTAGGCTTTTGTATCTTGATGAACTTATCTAAGTTCTTTGAGCTATTTTTGAATCCTTTTAGCTTGAATTTGGAGTCTTCTAAATCTTCTCTTAGTAGTGCCACTTCTTGTGCTAACTTTTCACATTCTAAGATCTTTGCTTCTAACTTATCCTTGAACCTTTTTGCCTTAGCCTTTGATTTTTCTAAATCCTCTATAAGCAATCTTCTCTCTTCATCACATTCTTGAAACTGAATTTCAAGTTTAGAGTTTTTCTTTCTTACCTTCTTTACTATTTCAAGAGCATAAATAAGTTCTCCCTTGAGATCATATCCATATTTCTCTGAATATTCCTCTATTTGTTGACCTTTGTCCACATCTTTATTTTCTATTGGCTTATCTTCTATAGGATCACCTACTTCTTCTTCTAATGCCATTAGAAGGTTTTCATCTGGTCCTTCAAGTGCATCCTCATATTCATCATCACTGAAACTATAGCCATCCCTTGTACAATCATCTTCAAGATGTCCAAAGTTACCACATCTAAAACACTTGAGAATTACTGGAGTCCTTTTCTTAACTTGTTCTTTTTCTTCAATCATAAATAGGACTTCATCTCTATCATTATCTAAAAAACTAGCATCACTATCACTTGAGTACTTACTTGCATTATCCACATAGTAGCTCCTCTTTTGCCTTTGGAAGAACTTCTTTCCTTGTCTGCTTTATCCATCCTTGCTTTTCTTTTGGTGCCTATATCTTTTTGATTCCCTGTTCTTGTGATCCTATATCTCTTCATCATTGTTATTCTTAGCTTCTTGATAGTCAGTTGCATAATTGCCATACTTTCCATAATTGAAACATTTAACAGATTTTGTATCTCTAGATCTTCTAGAATCCTTATCTCTTCTACCATAATTAACTTCTTCATCACTGGATGACTCATTGCTTGATTCTGACTTCTTACCCTTTGTCTTCTTGATTGCTTTGAATGTTGCTTCTTTCTGGGGAATAGGATCTTTTGTTCTTATCTCATGTGTTGTAAGAATACCAAGCAACATATCTCTTGTCAAAGTATCACCATCCATTGACACTTCTATAGCAGAAACCTTTTCACTGAATCTTTTTGGAAGAGTTCTTAAGACTTTATCACAAACATCTGATTCATCAATCTTCATTCCAAGTCCTTGCATAGCATTAACAACCTCATCAATTCAAAGTAGATAAGTACTAATGTTTTCCTCATCCTTCATTCTTAATTCTTCAAATTGTCCTTTGAGATTTTGCATCTTTGCTTTCTTGACACATTTATCTCCTTCATATATATTTTGCAATTTATCCCACATTTCTTTTGTAGTTTGACAATGCATAACTTTCATAGACTTTGTTCTATGCAAACCTCTCAAAAGTGAATTCATTGCTTTTGAATTGTAATGTTGTAGGAGCTTACCTTCCTTATCTATAGGAGGGTTAATCAAGGGATCATATCCAATTTCAACTACTTCCCAAATTTCATTGCCAAGTGCCATCAGGTAGATCTTCATTCTCATACTCCAATATATATAGTCACTTCCATCAAATACTAGTGCTGAATTATCCGAGGACATATTCTTAGAATCCATTGTGTTCTTGTTAGCTTTTCCTTCAAGCTATTAAACTCTTCTGAAGGAACCCACTCTGATACCAATTGAAGAACACAAGCTTATACTGAGAGGGGGGTGAACAGTATAAGACCACTTTTTACTTTTATTTCCCAATCAATATTATGTAATGTATAGATAGCAATATCAACAACAATAATCAAAGCAATGCACAAATCACCACACAAAATAGAGACACCACAATTTACATGGTTCACCCAATGTGGGCTACTCCACGGAGAAAATATTTCACTAAAATATTCTCAATCAATCTCTTGGGAATCCTTTCCCTATTACAATGTTTATGGACCTCTGTCCAAAGGAGACACCAATCCCCTAAATCAAGTTCATGGATCTCTATCCACAGGAGAACTCCTTCTCCTCTGCTCTGGTTGGTGATCCTCTAGAAGACTACTACCTCCACTGCACTAGCTTGTGGATCTCTCTCCACTGAAGACTCTTGTCCCCACTCAGAATACCTGTCCTCACTACCTTGGCTAATGGATCTCTATCCACTGGAGACTATTATCCTCTCTACTCTATCACCTCCAAATATCTATCTCAAATCTGTACTAAACATAGTCCTTCGATCTAGCACAAATCTGCTCAATCTCTATCTTTGGTCTAGCACAAATCTATCCTCAAATATTCATCAAACTCTATCCTCAAATATTTCTCAACAAGTCCACATAGAACTTGCTTAAATCTTCTCAACAAGTCCACATAGAACTTGCTCAAATCTGCTCAACAAGTCCACATAGAACTTGTCCAATATGCTCAACAAGTCCACATAGAACTTGCTCAAATATGCTCAACAAGTCCACATAGAACTTGCTCCAATATGCTCAACAAGTCCACACAGAACTTGTCAAATCTTCTCAACAAGTCCATATAGAACTTATCCAATCTGCTCTACAAGTCCTCTCTAGAACTTTCTTAAATTTGCTCCATAAGTCCTCTCTAGAACTTGTTCAAATCTTCTCTACAAGTCCTCTCTAAAACTTTTTCAAATATGCTCAATAAGTCCACATAGAACTTTTCCAATCTTCTCAACAAGTCCACACAAAACTTTCTCAAAATATGTATTGTAAGCTTCCACAAAAGCTCTCACAAAAATCAGTCCACAAGTCTCCTCAAAGACTTACCTCAAATCTGCTCAACAAGTTCACACAAAACTTGTCCAATCTCATAGAAACATAAAGAGAATTGTTAGAGACTCAATATGTTCTATACTAATCACAATGCTCAATTACTTTCTCAACTCAAATCAGAATATAGAATAGTTTATTTTATGGAACTTGAACAATCACTTCACACATCCACTTGACTAGGCTCAACCAACTCTACTCAACCAATCACTCAATGAAATAACCCTTGCTCACAAACCCTAGTCCAAGCATATAAACATCAACTCTAAATATTTCCAACAATTCTCAACAACAAATCTCACATAACAATGATACTCATGTTCTCTTCAAACCCTATTTCAAGTTCTTCACTCAAAAACTCACTTCAACAACAATGCTTATAAAACAACTCTCACATAGCAATGATACTCATGTTATTTGCAAACCCTAGTTCAAGTTCTCCACTCAACAACTCACTTCAACAACAATGCTTATAAAACAATCCTTTATTCCAGAAAACCTTGAAGCATTATCTCAACACTCTCAATAGGAAATCCTAATCAAGTCCTTTTCACTCCAAACTTATTTTCTAGAAAACCAATCAATCAACTCAACTATGAAAGAATGTGCTCATACCTTTTTCTTGATGATGAAGGGATCTCATAAATCTACCACAACAATAAACACTCTTTTGCCAAGCTCAAGAAGTTATAATATGATAAACTCCCTCAAAAATTACAATGTAAATATCAAAACATATACACCTTATCACTCCATATTTAAGGAAACATTCTTCAACCTTTACAAAAAAATTAATTCACCAAATACACCTTATAATATCCCAATGATAATAATAATCAATGACAAGAATAATGTTAATGCAATCTTCTTTCTCAAAAATAACTCTATGCAAGAAATCCCTTTTTATCCTTTAAATCCTCAACAAATCAATGTGACAAACACTTTATTCAAAATAAAGCTAACTCCTCATTTTATATTAAAACAATCCTTTTATACAATTAATATCACCCTACCAAAATTAATTTACCCAATATTTAAAATTTTTCAACTATAAAACCCTAATTATACTATCAAAATCCCTTTTCCTTTCTCTACAAATCAATTACAAACACTTTTTCTAAAATAAATCTAACTCCTTATTCCTCCAATACACCAAAAATAATAATCAATATAAAAACCTTAAGCAACCCTTTTATCTCCCTAAGACCTCATGTCAAACCTTAGGCACATAAAATATTACACACAAAAATTAATACCTTTGCCTTGCCTTGGAAGGGATTCGAACTCACGGTGCTTCCTCAACCAGTGCCCTAGCCGTAGCTCCAACCACTATGCGAGCTAGGCGCTCGCTTGGGGAGAAGAGGGCACCACGTGCTCCAAAAACTCCCCACCTTGCTTAGCGTAAAATGTGCACCTTTCCTTTGGCGCTCTCCAACACCAATGCAACCACCAAAAGGCTACCACTACATTTTGAACGTATGTCTCCTGGTGCCCAACACTCTAACACTATCCTCTTTGCCACTAGGCCATGCTGCCTAGTTGGTGCTTGGTCAATTCATGTTGTTCCTCTCAAACGTGATTCACTGGCGCTAAACACATTAACCACTTCACATATTCCGCACGAGTCAACACAATTGCACGCATACATTAATCGAGAAAAAGGATAAGGTTTAATGCCTTTTAGGCATTGGTATTTATAATGGTTTTCCTCCTTTATGCAAAATATCGGTGCTCGAATTTCCCCCAATGTATTAGACGTCGACGCTTGTTTATCCCTTTGACCTTATTAATTTATAAAATATTTAAATTCATTTGAATTTAAATTTTATAAATTACTTCTTTAAAACCCTTGGTTTTATTTAGGCCACCTTTCATTTTGCAACTTGGTATAAATAATATTTATTTATAAAATTTAAATTCATTTTGAATTTAAATATTTTATCAAATAAATATTAAACCTTCCTTTAGCTTTGCAATAAAATTTCTTGGGTTTTTATGAAAAACCTTTTAACTTATGCTTCCACATAATATTAAAAATAGTATGGAGCCCTTTTTCCTTTAACCTTACCTTTAACCTCTGCATTGTATTATGGAGCCCTTTTGCCTTTAACCTTGCCTTTAACCTCTGCATTGTTCCTCTTGACCTTTGACATCATTAGAAGCTTCTTCCTGGATATTAATGACAACTTTATTTCTTGACAAATTCCTTGACATCAATGACAACTCGACTTAATGACTCAAAATGTCCAACACCTGTGTTCATATTTTCCATTAGAGACTATTTTGATTGAAGAGAATTGAGAAAAGTGGAAATATTTGTAAATTTTTAGAAGAGGGATATGTTTTTAAAGTACATGATTTGCTTTCTTATAGATGAATTAGAGGATTGGGAGACTTAGAAAGTTTTATTTTAATTAGAGGGTTGAGATAATGGGCTTGTAGATTAATTGATGCAATAGCCAAGAAAATTAATTTCTCAATGATTTGGGCAAAAAAATTTGCTTTGGTATTTGTGGTAATGCTAAAGTCTAACAATAAGTTGATTGAACAAGTAAACCACTTGTTTAGAGACTTAGATAGAAAAACAATTTAAACATCATAATGCCATGGATGAGAAGTCTTCAAATGGTGATTGAGTGATGACTAAGTAGTGACAAAAAAGTAATTAGGACTACCAAAAGTGGTAATGCACAAGGTGACTACAATAGATATTACACAGTAATTAAGATAGAGACTGGTATTTGTAAGGAAAATAATAGTGAAATAGATAATTGTGTCTCAAATGACTGGTCATATTCATCTCTCAACATACTCGAGTAGATATTTTTATTTGAAGTAGGAAAAACATAGTTTCCTAATGTTCCCTTCTTAAGCTTAGGTTTCAATGATATACTTGGCTATTTATGTGGTCAATAGTTAGGTTGTGAGGAATTAGGATTTTTAGCAGTCAAGGGGTGTAAAGTATGGAATCAAATAAGAGCTACATAGGGAATTTTGGGATTTTAAAGCACCAAAAACCACCTAATCCACGTGCACAAAACAAATGCACCACCTTCAACATGTCATGGATGGGATGTTTTATTTTTTAATATTTTTTCTATGTGCAAGCAAATAATTAGCTTTTATTGATGTCATAATGACATAGACTCCCTTTTGCATGTTTTTCTCCTAAGCCTCTGGATCATTCCCATCTCATAATTATGTCATTATATTATAGGTAGATCAAATGTTTGGATTCATGTCATCCTAACTTGGCACTATTTTATTGCTTTATTGCGTGATTATTTATCTTGCAAGTAAATTAATGATTGTTAGCCTTGGCAAAAAAAATTCAAATCGATTGATCACACCAAAATCAACATGATGTCATTAATGTGCATGTGGATCATTTAAATGTGCTAGCATCTTCGTAAAGTATGCTACTTCCTCTACTTTTATTCAAGATGATGTTTATATCAATATAATATCACCTTCAAGGAAGAGAATTACTTGATTATTGACCTGGTCATGCAAAATAATAAGGATCACACTCACATCAATATGATGGCATTCAATATAGGTAGATTATTTTTTACAAGAGAATCATCTACATGTAAATATGGAAATATTTTGATTCTTTCTTTTTCTTGATCATGCCCACATCATCATGACATCACTCTTATGAAGAGAGAACCCTTGAACCTTACATGCAAATCTCTTGTTTTGTGAATTGATAAAGAAAATTGAAATTTCCTCATTTTCTACTTGCTCCATCGACTTAATCAGTTCTTGTAAAGAGATGGAAAGAAAGAAGGAAAATGGAAACCTATGATTACTTCTCAATATTTTTACCTAGTTACGAAAGGGAATATATTCTTTTCTAAATTATTATTATATATGGTGAAAAGTAAACTAGAAGAAAAAAATAGAAAAGATATGGGATAATACAAATTTGTAAGTATTTATATATGGTAATTTATCCTAGTTGGTTTAATGTTCTTTATATGATATCTATTTATTTTAATGGGTAGTGGTAATATTTCTAAATTTGTCATCCCATATGTATTAGCTTCTCTAATCTTGACAATTTGGTAAATTCCACTTCATATTGAGTGAAACTTATCATGCTTACCAGGTTTAGCCTAATATTCATTCCATGTAAGCATGAAATCACCCCTCATTAAAATAAACATTTGTTTCCCTCTTGTCAAAAATATAATTTACTACTACTTGATGATGGATTAATTTCTTGAATGCCTTGTTTTGCTCTTCTCTAGAAATAATAAAGTTACCATTCTTGCTTGCATTGATGTGATAACAGCGTTTTCTATTTATAATCGTTGCAATATTTAGGGTAAAGGAAGGTTGATATTGATCAATAACATTACTTAATTTTTGAATACAAGCTTATATGATGAAGTACCAATGTAGGTTTTTGGAGTGATGTTCTATGCCCAAAGCTCCCTCTTCAATTTTGTGTCAATTTATTTATGATTCAACAATTATCCTTTTCAATATTCAAACCATATTTTTATATGTAGATTTAGATAAATATTTTCCATGGGGATAATAATATGAGAATTTTTTTCATATAAATTTATACTCTATTGTAAACTAAACAATTTTTTCTTTATAACAATGTTACAATTGTTTAACATCTTTGTGAAGGAATAGGGCATTTTTTTTAACATCTCATATTTTAGGAGTTATCTTCATGAAGGGTTGTTGGATTTAGCTGATTCTTGGACCAATTTGTGTAGAATTTGAAGATCTTTAAAATGAGTGATCATATGAATGAATCTAAGAAATATTGAGGGAGATACAACCCTTTGAAGTTAGCCATCTAGAATGAAAAACAAAATTACAAATATATGTTAGCTAGGGTTTTTTATTGTGGGAGGAGCAATGGAGGGCTAGGACTTTAGTAAGCCAAGACAATTTATTTGGGCATAGAATTGTTTAGATAATTTTCTCTTTCCCTTCTTTATCTTAAAAATTTTGCATGCAAATTATTTTAAATTTTTTATCAAATTATATTTGATATAGGATATTCTAGTAAATTTTAGTAAATATTGAGATTTATTTTTCTTCCCATGGACCAATTTATAGCTAAATCCTTATAGACATATCTAGTAGTAGAGGTTAGCGAATGCACAACAAAGGATCGATATTCGTTGGTCAAAAATTAGGTATTTTTGGTATATTTAATGGGTATTGGCTAGGGGCTTTAGCCTTGAGAAAATGGATTAATAGAAATTAGAAGTCTCTAGGAGTGATTCTATATTTTCTTCCTAAAATTTTATTCCTAGCCATTTTTTATTCTAGAGCAAAAGAGATAGAATCCTAAAATGGGTTCCTTGGTTTATGGGAAGAGTAGGACTCTTCCTTACCCACTGGTATGAAGGTTTTTCACTTGAAAATGTAAATCTATCCCTAGTACTAGTCTAGTTTAGGATGTATGGGTTTCCCATTGAATTTTGGGAAATGGATACATTCAAGGCAATAGGCAACACTCTAGGATAATTCCTTGAGATTTTAAAAACTACAAAATATGGATTATTGGCTATTTATGCTCAAATATTGGTCATGATTGATATAAGTAAAGCTTTACCAGAATCAATCATTCTTAAGTATGGGGATAATATGTGGATCCAAACCATAGATTATGAAAACATGTCTTTTATATGTAGAATATATCATGAGGTGGGGCATACTAAGAGATCATGCCCTAAGAAGATTCCAAAAAAATTATATGTAGAAAACCCCAAGAGAAACTTACAAATGGATATGGATGAGGATGGTTTTCAACTTCCAAAAATGAGATCTAGACAAATGAAAGCAAATAAAAAATGGAGACTAGTAAGGAAGGATGTTGGAAGAAATATCAACTCTTTTGAGGCTTTAGACTATGAAGAAAAATAGATCAAAGCTTAGAGGACATAGTACAACAAGTTCAACATATTAACAAGGAACCGTTTATCCAGTATGATCTTAATTTAGGGATGAATATTCTTGATGAACCTAAGGAATGTATCTCGTTATATTTTGAAGACTCTCTTAAAGTAACGTGCACCATTTAGGAGAAAAAATTGGTAAATAACATGCAATATTATATGTTAATACCTCTACCATTAATAAGGAAATTACAAAAAATAAGCAGGACAAGTTAAAAGCTTCTATAGTAGAGCTAGGATAGGATAAATCTGATGAAAAATAAATTTGTGAAATAATATTGAGGAATATAATAATAAAACCTACTCCTAATATGGGTAAGTAAAAAAGAGGAAAACCCTCATATTATTAAGCGATATCCAAGGAAGCAAGAGCAAACATAGAGAAATAAACACAAACTAAGTTGGTTGAACTTCTCTTTACCAAATAATAAAATAATATTGGTAATCCATAGGCAGGGCTAGTAGTCCCTAATGAGTCATGATTATCATATCATGGAATATAAGGGATGATAATTCCCCTTTAAAGAAAAGGTGTATCAAGGACATTTTTTTAAGTAATAAGCTTGATATATTTGTATCCAGGAAACTAAAAGGACAAAAGAACAAGTTTCTAAAACTATAAAAGCAATATGGATGAGATGTGAATGGGATGCTATGGATTCTAAAGGAGTGATAGAGTTAATTCTAACTTGTTGAAATCCTATTAGAACATCGTATGTAACCATTCATAAAACAAGGTATTGGATAGCCTCTTTAATCATATGTTACTTTGTAGATATTCATTTCATCCTTATCAATGTCTATGAACCTACAACTCAGTCAGGAAGATTAGAATTTTGGAGTGGGATTCAAGCATTTATGAGAAGTAAAGGCCAATGAACTCAATTCATGATCATAGGAGACTTTAATGCCATCAAGCTGGATGAAAATTTTTGGGGAATTAGGGAATTAACCCAAATTATAAGATATTTTTAATTTTTAATCAAAACAATAATCTATGGGAGGTCGATTTTGAAGAATATAACTATACATTGACCAAAAATAGGAGATTCCAAAACCTAATATCAAACAATAAGATAAATGCATACTCTCAAATCATTGGTTAGATTAAGGGACTTATGCTAAAACTAATATCTTGACAAGGATTGATTTATATCACTAGCCAATAAGAGTTAAAATGGTGGTAAGTGAATTCAAAACATATCATATTTTAAATATGAGCAGATGTGGGAATACCATCCTCATTTTATTGATATGATAGCACATACATGGAATTATTTAGAAAATGGTGGGTTATTTTCACTTCCAAAACAAATCAAATCAATAACATC
This sequence comes from Wollemia nobilis, assembly GCA_028583015.1. Classification (NCBI taxonomy): domain Eukaryota; kingdom Viridiplantae; phylum Streptophyta; class Pinopsida; order Araucariales; family Araucariaceae; genus Wollemia; species Wollemia nobilis. Next base: position 4,634,893 of record JAQPPZ010016703.1, on the reverse strand, counting down.
TAGATTAAAATAATGGAATAAGAACACTTTTGGAAATATTTTTGAGAATAAAGAACTACAAGATAAAATTCCAAAATTTTAAAAATGTGATCATAATAATCCAAGTTTAGAGGAAATGAAGTTGCTTAGTAAACATCATAACATTTTGAGTAAACAAGAGAAATTTTGGAGATTAAAATCAAGACAGACTTGGTTAAAAGGAGATTAAAACATGAATTTATTTCATAGGATGGTTATAGTACAGAGATCAGCTTCCAGAATTAGTAGAATTAAATCTATAAAAGGGGTTTGGATTGATGATCAAAGTGAAATAAAAAATAAGGTAAGGTCTTTTTATCAAAATATTCTAGGAAAAGAGGTGTATGAATTTCTTAGTAACAAACTTCTACAAGAAGTACCTTTAGTTATAACAAATGAAGACAATGGGAAATTGATGGAGCCTATTACTCTAGAAGTTCTTTTAGCTCTTTTCTCTTTTAATAGGGATAAATACCTAGGTCTAGATAGGCTCTCTACAACATTCGATCAAAATAATTAGGATATAGTAGAGGATTCTTTTGGTGTAGTGGAATAGTCTAAGGTAAAACAATACATACCTTATAGAATAAGTGTAACATATCTTACCCTAATTCCAAAAAAGAAGATGTAGAATTGTTTGATACTTTAAGATTATCTCCAAAGTGAAAGAGATTCAGTTTAAGACCACTGTTAAGAAAAATTATATTAGAATATCAAGGAATATTTGTGAAAGGGAGATAGATTTTGGATGGGATCATTGTAGCTCATGAAGTTATGAATCTGGTAGCTTCAAGATAAGAGAAAGCAATGATATTAAAACTTGATAAGAGTAAAGCCTATGATAGAGTTAAATGGGATTTTATTTTTTCAGTATTAGAAAAGTTTAGATTTGGAAATAAGTGGATTATATGGATTAAATTTTGTGTCTCTACAATTTCATACTTAGTTTTTGTCAATGGTTTAGTAACAGAACCATTTAAAGCCAAAAGAGATCTTATATAGGGAGATCTTCTATTTCCATATTTGCTCATAATTATGGTAGAGGTTTTTAGAAGGAAATTGAATAATAATAACAAATATGGTTTTATACGTGCACTTAAGGCTAGTAACATCGACAACATCACCCATAAATAGTTTGTAGATGATACAACCCTTTTTGGGAAGGCAAGAATAAACAAGGCTAGAGATTTGAATAACTTAATAAAGGAATACAAAATAGAATCAAGGAAAAAAGTTAATAGGAAAAAATCCAAAGGTTATTTCCTAAACACCCCAACTAACATCAAAATAGGGATATGTAGGTTACTTCAAATGGAAGAGGCAAATTTTCCAACAACTTATCTAGGGATGTCTTTATTTGAGGGGAGAATGAGGATAGAATTATGGAATCCAGTTATAAGTAAAGTTTAGAATAAACAATCAATATGGAAAGGTATATGATTATAATTAGTAAGAAGAGTGCATCTAATTAAATTAGTCTTGAATATATTACCTTTGGGGGTAACATCGAATGAAGGGGCTAGGGTTTCTGGGCGATGTGTGAGGTGGGTACGTGATGTTGAGAGGGAAGGAATCTCGATGACGTGGGAGAATGCCTATGATTGATAGTCAAGGTTCAAGGGTTAGTACGGGTGATATTGAGCCAGGAGATGAATTTTTTATTGATTGGGTGGGAGATTCTTCATCGAGAGAGACAAAAGTGAAGTTTGGAGAAGTTTTACAAAGGTTGTCATGTGAAAGGTCCCATGAGAACTTCGCAAAGCTCAAGCATGATGCTTCATTGTCGGTATTCAAAAACCCACTTTTCTTTGGCAAATCGTTCAAAGAAGACATGAAAATTTTTGCTCTAAAAGAGTTATATAAGTCGTTGAATGAGAAATTATATGCTTCAAAGAAAAATGCATCTGGAGGAGGAGATCCATGGCTACCTACAAAAATCTATGAGCATGATGTTGCAAAATCTAGAAGCAAGTGGGTAGACATGGCTGAATAGGTCAGCTCACAGGTTGCAGTGACTAAGAAAAATATGGATGGTTCTAAAACAGACAACAAAAAGAAAATATCTACCGCTCCTATCAACAAGGTTCATAACCTTGACCCTACTTTTTTGCTGAGTCTGAGTAAGGTTGTTTTGCAGTCTACAAATGATTCGAATACACTTTCTTCTGACCAAGCCTCACAAGGTAAGGGTGGGGAAGATAGGACATTTATTGAGGTGTTGAAGGAAGCGCATGAAGGGGACTTGATGATCAAGGATTTGGATGCTGAAAAGTATTTTTTAGGAAAATATAGAGGCAAAAAAATTCATTTTAGTGAAGGGTTTGGTCATTTAAACTAGGATGAACTAGAGGAGGATTTGGACTTGAAATTGAATCATTTGGATTTAGTCATGGCTGATGAGGATGTCATGGCTAATGAGGATGATGAATTTACATTCTTCATTGCTAATTATGATGAGTACAGGAGCATTTGTAAGGATATAGAGGTAAAATATATCATCATTTTTTTCTTGCATAGGGTTCCAACTGAAGTTGACTTTCACAACTGGATTCAACTTAATTAGGATGCTAAAGGGTTACATGTGAAATCCTTTTGGGGTTTGGGTGTGTGCTATGTTTTAGTGTTTTTTGAAAGGGTAGATATAGCTAGGCATGTCTTGCAGTTTGTTACATGGAATATTGTAGGATCTATGACTTTTGTGCAAACATGGCATCCAAATTTTGATCCGAGGAATACTTCTCAAGCCCATTATCCCCTTTGGATCAATTTTGTGGCCATGAAATCTGAACTCAAGTGCATTTTGAATTCAATGGCTCAGCATTTTGGAAAGATCCTTTTGGACCCAGTAGGGATTAAGTCTCTTAGGTTCAACCTGCGTGTTTGTATTGAGGTGGATTTGACAAGGAAACTTCCTCAAAAGCTTAAAATTGCTACTCTAGAAGGTTTGGTGGTTCGAGAGGTAAGCTATTTGAATTTACCTAATGCTTGTTTTGGGTGCCAGTCACTAGATCACATGATTCAAAATTACTCATATAAAAAGAAATAGTCTAAGGACGTGGAAGAAGACACTAAGAAGGAAGAACCTAAAAAATAAAAAGAACAGGAAAATAAAAATAAATATGAGAAGGAAGTTGATGATGGTTCAGGTCCTCAGAACAACACTTCCAATTCCTCTATTGGGCAGCAAAAATGGAAAGTTGTTCAGAAAATAAGGGATGTGCATGACTTTCCTGCTATGCCTAATAAATATAGAAGGGGACCAGTTTCAGGAGATAACTTGAGTCAGACTCATAGGAGTAGTTCTCTATTTTCCAGATATGTGAAAGCAAATAATGTTGTTGAGTTTGGGGTTCAAGATGAATCTTCTCCAAGTGGTACTCTATAGATAGCAAAATAAATCATTGATGGGGGAGGGAATCGGTTTCAAGTTCTTGATTCCTTAAGTTCTCAATGAAGTTTGATATTGTTTCATGGAATGTAATAGGGATGACTATCCCCACTCGTAGGAGTTTTGTGAGTAGTTTTTTGAAATATATTTTTGTTGATATAGTCTGTCTTCAAAAAATTAAGATTGATGGGTTTGAATTGCATAAGATCCTAACAACTTCTAGAATGGAACTTGGTGGAGCTCTTCTCATTGTCAAGGGTCTGGGGGTGTTGTTTTGGTTGTTATACAATGGTTGGCCTCTCTTTTGCTATATCAGGGTGAAGACCCGAAAGGGCGTATTGTTTGGGCTATTTTTGCTCTGGCTAATCAAGTGATCAAAATATGTCCAGTCTATGGTCCTAATGCTGCTAATGATCAAGCTTGTTTGTGGGATTCGATACAATTAATTCTTCTTGAGGCATGTTGGTTCCTGGGGGGATTTCAATATGGTTGAGTGGGAAGGAGATAGAGAGGGTGAATTAGGTTGATGCATTGCTAGCACAGAAAAGGATTCATGGGCAAAATTGAAGGCTACTCTTCAGGTGTTCGATGTGAATTTCAAGAAAAAATAGTATGAGTCTGGTGGTTGGTTTACTTGGTCAAACAGAAGAGCAGGTGCGGAAAGAATCTTTGCGAGACTTGATATATTTTACGTGGATAACTTTTTTACTTGTTTTATAAAATGAAAGAGGGTCATGGATGTTGATCTGGGAGTTACTGGCTCTGACCACACTCCTATTTCTACATGTGTTCACATTGGTACGATGCTTGTTGATAAGAAAAATTTACCTTTCAAATTGAATGTCTCGCATCTTGATTCTATAGATTATAGAGAGTTGATTCATCGTATCTGTAATCTATAGCCAAGGCCTTCCAAGAAGGGATGGGTCCCTTGGTGAGATGCTATTGTCAAAAGGATGGTTAAATTTTTAAGGGGATGGGGAAGACTTCTAGCTAGAAAAAGGAGGAGAAATATGAAGTCTCTCTGATAGAATATTGAGGAGGACAAGAGAAAGTTGGAAGTTGATCCTATTAATTATTCCTTACAAGAAAAATTTGATGCTCTAGAGGGAGAAATCAAGGATTATATTGGTAGAGAATTTCAAGTGAGAAGCAGGCTCCATTGGATGAAGGAAGAAGATGCTCTGACTAAATTCTTCTTCAATTACATTCGAAAGAAGAATGCTTCAAAAAAGATTTTAATTCTGCAGTGGGAAGATTGTACTCATATTGAGGAGGAGGGAGATATAAGAGAGCTTTTTAATAATCACTTCATTAATATTTTTGCGGCATATGAGATCACTGTGGATGTTCAACATGCTAGGGATTTGATTAAATATTGCATTCCAAATAAGGTTTTTAGCTTTGAGAGTAATTGCATGGTCGTTTATTTTTCCAAGGAGGAATTGTTTGGTGCTTTATCTAGAATTAAGAATGGTAAGTCTCCCAAAATTGATGGTCTTCCAATAGAATTTTATAATTATATGTGGGATTGCATAGGGGAAGACTATACTAAAATGGTATAGGAAGTGTTTGAAGGGGTAGGATTTTCTTCTGGGATGAATCAAGGTGTGATTAAATTAATCCCCAAAGGAATTATTAAGGATAAAATTGGTGGTTGGAGACCTATTACTCTTTTGAATGTTTTGTACGAGATAGTTTCTAAAGCTTTAGCTTTGAGGCTGCGAAACATTGCTACCAGAATTGTTAGAGAAGAACAAACTGGGTTTATGAAAGGGAGATTTATCTTGGATATTGTTCTTTGTCTTGGAGATTATGGAATGGGTGGAATAATCTCAGCAATAGGATCTCTTCTTAAAAATAGACTTTGAAAAAGCCTATGATAGGGTTGATTGTACGTTTATCTTTAAAATATTGGAATGGCTTGGGTTTAGCAGCTCTATAGTTCAGAAGATTTGTATGCTCTTCTCATCATATTCTACCAAGGTGGTGGTCAATGGGAGAATGTTTGAAAGTATTCAAATTTTTAGATCAATCAAGCAGGGTTACCCTTTGGCTCCATTGTTGTTTGTCTTATATGCAGATGCTTTGGGGTATATGTTAGAAAAAAGCGATCAACTAGGCTTATTAGAGGCATCGCTCTTCCAGAGGGACATATTCTAAATAGTCATTTTTTTGATGACTCTTTCCTTACTATGCAACTGGATAGAGATTCCATTTTGGATATGCAAGATTGTCTTCAACAATTTTGTCTTGCTTCTGGGGCAGTGGTGAGTGAGGCTAAATCATATTACTAGATGATAGGAGCTAAGGATTTGCCTGGTGGGATTAACACTAGTTGGAGGAAAGTTGATGATGGAGAAATTGTTAGGTATCTGGGTATTCCCTTTGGTAGGAGGATTTCCCTCAAATCTATGTGGGATTGATGCCTGGATAGGTTTGAAAATAATCTTTAGGGTTGGAAAAATAAGTTGATTTCTTTTGTTGGGAAGCTCATTGTTATTAGTAAGATTCTCTAGACTTATCACATGTATTACTTCTCTTGTTGGCTTCCTAACATGACTCAATATAGGAGGTTGGATACTTGCATTAGGAGTTTCTTATGGGCTAATATGGATGGTTTCAGGTTTGTTCCCCTTATTGCTTGTAAATATTGCACTGCTCTTAAGAAGGAGGGTGGTTTGGGATTTTTGGACATTCAGGTGCACGAAAAAGTTTTTGCTTCTAAGTGGATTACCAGATGCCTAGAGGGTAATTTTGGATGGTAGCAATTTTTGAGATATTAGATTCAGACTTGTATCAATCTTGATGGGATTCATGGGGCTTTCAGATTTGAGGATATTTTTGGGCATCCTAGTCAATTCAAAATTGGAGGAGGCATCTTGATTAAAAGTATTTGGGAGGCTTGTAAAGAGGTTGTTGGAATGGTTAAATGGGATTTTCTGGATGATAGGAGAAGTTGGACTATTTCTTCCAAAGCTATTTGTCTTTGGTAGGAAAATGATATGTATGTTGTGGATAGGCCTAATCTACAATGTAAGAGGCTTAGAAAGAAAGGTCTCTTTAAATTGGCTGATCTATGGGATGGGAATGTTAGGCAGTGGATTCCTTGGCAACAGTTGCTTGTTAAGTTCAAATTAAAACCTTTTGATAATTTTTTTGTTCAACAAATTCAAGGCCTTCTTCTGTCTGAGCAGCTATATAAGCTTTCAGGTGGCCTTTCGGGTCTTATTTGGAAATATTGGAGGTGGAATTATGAGAAGCCAATTTTGTGCTTCAAGGCTTCTAAAATTTATCAATTGATGCTTCCTAGTATCCCTGTTGGGGACATATTGAATGGTAGATGGAATTGTACATGCAAGAAATGGAAGAAACGGTTATCTGGAGTTTGGAATTTTAGGGTCTCAATACAGTTAAAGGTTTTTTCTTGGTTGATTATGATGCAAGGTATGCAAATAAAAGCTCTATTAGCCAAGTGGATGCATATTTTTGATGCTTGCACTAGTTGTGGTCGAAGTGAAACTATTAAGCACATATTTTGGGAATGCCCAAGAACAAGGAAGGTTTGGAGAGTAGCAGCCTACCTTTATGGTAGTGTTTCTCAGGGACATCTTGGGTAGAATAAGGTTTTTTTTGGTGACTCCCTTGATTGTGTGCCTCATATAAGGGTGTTTTTGCATGTTATCAGAATATCTATTCTTTTCAGCATTTGGAAGGATAGATGCAACTTGGTTTTCAGGAACAAGGAGGACCCTGTTAATGCTACTATTGGTAGAGTAGCTAGTTTTTTTTCTGGTCAAATTAAGTTTTTTAGGGATGAAATTTTAAAATACTACCTTAGAATAGATAAAAGTGCTAGATATGATTGCTTTCTTTTATTTCACAAGCTAATGTAATAGCTCTTTTTTTTCTGCTCATGTATTTTTTATCCTTTCTTTAATATGAAGTATTTATTCAACAAAAATTAAATTAGTCTTACAAGTCATTCCAACATATTACATGTCCTTGTATACTATGCCAAAATCAATAGAAAAGAGTTTAATCTATATTATGCTTTATTTTTGTGGTAAATATTACATGATAAAAGGAAATTTCCTTTGAAGCAAGGTGTGTGATGATAAAACTAGGGGATGTCTCGATTTAAGAGTTATTAACCCTCTAATAAATTTTAAGAAATCTATAATTTCCTATAGAGGGTGAAGCATATAATTCTTGAAGGATACAATTCTTGATTAGGGAAGACTTATTGAGATAAATGTGGTATTTATTTCTAATAATCCCATTAAACCAAAAGAACAAGGGATTGGATGAGTTACCCAATTCATAAAACAAATGAATAGTCTCAGGATTTGAATGGCATATAGGATATCCATAGAGGAAGAGGGCTTCATATATCATTTATAGTGATAAATTATTCATACTTGTGAGAAAAGGTGTATGCCACAACATTCCCCTTCCCTTTCTTATATTCAATTACAAAGTCATAGCCATATTCAATTACAAAGTCATAGCCCAATATCCTAGTCAACCACTTGTTTTTTTTCTAGGAGATATGTTGTCCAAATAAATATTTGGGACTATTATGATCTATTTTGATAATAAAATATGTGCCCATTAAGCAATGCTTTCATTTTTCCATTACATGCAAAATGGATAACATCTCCTTATCATAAGTAGAATGAGATGGATTCTTTCCATAATTTTTTTTGCTTTCAAATCTTAGGGGTGAATTTTTGGCATCAAAACAACATCAATACCTATTCCAGAAGCATCACATTTAATGAGAAAAGGCTTGTTGTAATCCATACTTACTAGAATAGGGTGGTGCACCTAGTCTTCCTTAATTCATTAAATAATCTTGTATCCTCATTGGACCAAATAAATATATTCTTCTTGGTGATATTAATCAAGGGAGTTACAATATTTCCATAATTATTGATATTTTTTTATAATACCCTATAAGACCTAAAAGTACCTAAATATTCTTAAGATATTTAAGCATGGTCCAATATTGAATGGCCTTAATATTATTAGGATCTATCTTGACACCTTCATAAGACATTATGTGACCTAGGTATTCCACTTTAAAAACACCAAAGGAAAATTTGAATCACTTAAAATATAATTGTTATCACTATAAAGATACAGCATATAGCTAACATGACACAAATATGCTTCCCAAGACTTACTATAGACTAGGATGTTATCAAAATACCAATACAAGTTTTCAAGTGAGAGGATGGAATATACAATTCATTAAAATTTGGAAAAAAGTAATGGCCATTAGTAAGACAAAAAGGCATAATAGCCCTCATGTATGCAAATATAAATTTTATAAATGTCTTCCTATCTAACCCTAATTTGATGAAACTTAGAATGTAATTCAAGCTTGGTCAAAAGCTTTACACCATGAAATTTATCTAATAAATAATCAATAACAGGAAGAGGAGATTTATCTTTTATGGTAATCTTGTTAAATGGAAATAAATTAGGACACATCCACCAAGAATTTATCTTATGTCTGACCATTACTTCCAGGGATTAATAAGGATTAGTACTATAGTAGATAATATCTTGTTCCAATATCTTTTGAACTAGATTCTCAATTTCTAGCTTTTGGGGCTAGGGATAGTGATAATGATTAACATTAGGTGGTTACCTTCCTAGCATAAGGTGAATAGCATGATCATGTTCCCACTTAGGTGGAATACCCTTAGGTTTTTCAAATATTGGATCATATTTATCAAGAAGATACTATGTTGATATGAAGAGAAAGATCTAAATGCTTAGAGCCTATGACTTCTATGTATATGATATGCAAAAATATTTCTTTACTACCTTAATTTAATCATTTTTCCATCTAGTCAAAGCTAAAAAATTTGGATGATGTAGGTTACAAACCTTGGATATATATGACCTTTTCAATTTCAATCCACTATACATATAATTAATGTAGATTCAAGGTCATGTTTCCTAGTTGAGACAACTATTATTCTTTAAGGATATATATTTACCAACCAAATCCATGATGCATAGACTACCAATCCACATGTATGTACTCATATTAATGTTAACATTAGTAATGTGACCCACACATTGAGCCTTGCCCCCATTGGTAATCACCATGTGGAACTTGTCCTTGTCAAAATTATTGATATGCAATCCTAGGGGTTTAGTTGTATCATGTTTATTAAATTTTTATTGATCCCTAAATCAATTAAAATATTTGCATATTATATTTTTCTAAATCCTTGTATCTTGATACTATTATTGGCTTGCATTCCCATTAGGAAAAGTAATAACATGGCTATAGTAGCTATACCTTGTTTAAGCTCATTAGGTTCTACTAGTCCCTCTTGTTGTGATGAGGTGGGGTCCTCCTTGTTGGTATATTCAACCTTAACTTCCCTAAAGATATTATTCTACTCCTCACATACCTTATCCTTTGGATGTCATTATTGGCATTTAAAAAAAAGTACCCTCATGGATATTCCTCATTAAAGTTATTGAAGTAATCATTATAAGAATCAAAATCATGTTACTGTTGAAATTGGTGTAATTTAAGCCTTCTTTTCAATTGCTTGATCCATCTACTAAGCATTATAGAGGGTGTCCAAATCATGCATATTTACTTCCCATTGTATTTTTTAATTGAGCCTCTACCAAAATATAGAGACCACCAATATAAGGTCCAGATTATATGTATATGTGATAAGGATCATAAAGTCTATGTAGTGCTCATGCACCATCCCTATTTATTTTTTCTAAGTTAAACTAACCACATAATAGGTAGGAACCCCATTGAATTCTAGGATATACATCTTCTTAAAATTGGACCAAAAAATATTATATCCATAATGTCATAATTTCCAAAGAAGCCATTGGTGAGCATGGTTTCCCAACTTAGAGGTGGCTAGATTAACCTTACCTTATTCAAAAACTAGATATATTCATATAAGGTAATCCATATTTAATGGTAATTATATTTAAAATTCAATATATTTATTTGAGGAACCATAACATCATAAGGCTAGTCAAATAAATAAGTAATACTACATTTTGTTGAATTCAAATCATTAGAAAACTCCAAATAAATATCACCCATACTTTTAGGAGTTCCACTAATGGGTTCAATACACATTTGGAAAAATTAAGAACAACCAATATCCTATCTATAATTCAATCACTTGAAGTTCCTTGGATTATTCCTATAGACTAGCCTTTGGAAGTGCCCTAGATCCTGACAATGGAAATGCTTGACAATTGGAGGTTCACCTTTAGGAATATCAAGTACTTTCTATAAATATTAGCATTTTTTAAAGGATATCTATTAGAATATTCTTTCTAGTGCTTGCTTTATTTTTGGAATATCCCTATCTTGCTATAGTCCATGATGTGCAACAAAACATTCTTATACCTATCATTTGATGCAATCTAGGAAAGTGGTGCAAGAGATTTTACTATAATTAATTTCATTAATCCTACCATCCAAACTTCTTTCCAAATCCTAAAGTAAATGGTGAACCTTATATTTTAATCTTAGGGGAGGGTCAAATAAGTTACAATATTTCGTGAGAGGGGTGAGAGAAGGAACTCGTGAGATCAATTGCAAAGAAAATAAAAGGTTCAAAGTTATTGATGCCTTCTAGAATGCTGTGGTGCTTGCCTTCATTTCTTGGTTGATTCTTCTTTTATCTCGTACAAATATTATTAGCCATGATTATTTTCTACAAACACCCATTTTACTCATTCCTATCTAGTGGAAATGTAAACTTACTGATGAAGGGACTTATACTAAAACTAATACCTTGACAAGGATTGGTTCATATCACTGGCCAATAAGAGTTAAAATGGTGGTAAGTGATTTCAAAAAAGATCATTTTTTAAATATGAGCAAATATAGGAATACAATCCTCAATTTATTGATATGATAGCACATACATGAAATTCTTTAGAAAACGATGGGTTATTTACAATTCCAAAAAAAATAAATCAATGACATCTAGATTGAAATAATGGAATAAGAACACTTTTCGAAACATTTTTGAGAAGAAAGAATAACTACAAGATAAAATTCCATAATTCCAAAAAGGTAATCATATTAATCCAAGCTTATAGGAAATGGAGTTGCTTAGTGAACATCATAATATTTTGAGTAAAGAAGAAAAATTTTGGAGATTAAAATCAAGACAGACTTGGTTAAAAGGAGATTAAAATACAATTTTTTTTCATATGATGGTTATAGTACAGACATCCGCTTCCAGAATTTATAGAATTAAATCAGGAGAAGGGGTTTGTATTAAAGACCGAAGTGAAATAAAAAATGAGGTAAGGTCTTTTTATCATAATATTCTAGGAAAAGAGGTGTATGAAGTTCTTAGTGATAAACTTCTAGAATAAGTACCTTTATTATAACAAATGAATACAATGGGAAATTGATGGAGCCTATTACTCTAGAAGTTCGTTTAGCTCTTTTCTCTTTTAATAAGGATAAATACCTAGGTATGGATGGACTCTCTACAAAATTATATCAAGATAATTATTATATAGTAAAGGACTCTTTTGTTGGTAGTGGAATAGTCTAAGGTAAAACAATAAATACCTTATAGAATAAATGTAACATATCTTACCCTGATTCCAAAAAAGAGGATGTAGAATTGTTTGATTCTTTTAGTTCATCTCCAAAGTGAAAGAGAATTATTTTAAGACCACTGTTAAACAAAATTATATTAGAATATCAAGGAAGATTTGTGAAATGGAGATATATTTTGTATGGGATCATTGTAGCTCATGAAGTTATGAATCCAGCAGCTTCAAGATAAGAGAAAGCAATGATATTAAAACTTGATAAGAGTAAAGCCTATGATAGATTTAAATGGGATTTTATTTTTTCATTATTATAAAAGTTTAGATTTTGGAATAAGTGGATTATATCGATTAAAGTTTGTGTCTCTACAATTTCATACTCAGTTTTGGTCAATGGTTTAGTAACAAAATCATTTAAAGCCAAGAGAGGTCTTATATAGGGAGATCTTTTATTGCCATATTTGCTCATAATTATGGTAGAGGTTTTTGGAAGGAAAATTAAGAATGCTAACAAATATGGTCTTATAAGTGCACTTAAGGCTAGTAATAACATCGACAATATCACCCATCAATATTTTGTAGATGATACAATCCTTTTTAGGAAGGCAAGGATAAACAAGGCCAAAGATTTGAATAACTTATTCAAGGAATACAAAATAGAATTAGGGCAAAAAATCAATAGGACAAAATCCAAAGTTTATTTCCTAAACACCCCAACTAACATCAAAGTAGGGATATGCATGTTACTTCAAATGGAAGAGGCAAATTTGCCAACAACTTATCTAGGGTTGTCTTTATTTGAGGGGAGAATGAGGATAGAATTATGGAATCCAGTTATAAGTAAATTTTATAATAAACTATCAACAAGGAAATTTAGATGATTATCATTAGCAGGGAGAGTGTAGCTAATTAAATCATTCTTACAAGTCATTCCAACATATTACATGTCCTTGTATACTATGTTAAAAGGAAATTTTCTTTGGTGAAATGGAGCAAGGTGTGTGCTGATAAAACTAGGGGATGTCTCGGTTTAAGAGTTCTTACAGTTGTAAACTTAGCTCTTAAAGGAAAAGTAATTTGGAGATTGTACAAAGAGAGTCAAATACAATGGATAATAATTCTTATAAGTATGTATGTTGATCCCAATGACCCAAGCTTAATATTTATTACATTCTCTCTACCAAATGGTTTTGAATTATGGAACGATCTAGTGATTAAAGGTTTAAGATGGGTGGTTAGACTAGAGAAAAAAAATTATTTGGATGGATACTTGGTGTGATAAAAAACCACTCAATTTAAATCCAATTTTGAAACCATTTATGATATTACTTTAAGATAAATATGGTGATATTTTTGTCTTTTAAGCATTACTACCACAAAAAATGTTGTAGGTCCCAATATAAAGAAGCCACAATATTAAAGGTAAAAATATCAATAATGAAGAGTAGAATTATATATGAGAAATATAATATGTATATCAAGGCCAATACAATAATGAAAATAGAATTCACTTATATAATAATATACAAATGTAAATGGCTTAAATCATTCATGAACTATACATAAAGAAAACTTACAATATTAATTGCTCAAAATTATGTATAGAAGTTTTATTCACTTTTCTCCTCTTACAATCATATAATCATATAATCAAATACTTTCTCATGGAGTGTTATCTCCATAATATAGCCATAGTAATGTGACTCTTCAATTACTTGAATATTTCTCTTCATGTGATAAGTCCCATGATCTTTGGCTTATCATCTTGTCACTTGCATACTAGAATATCCACTTTCTTCTTACATGCACACTAGACTCTATGACACTTGCACACTTTTACATGAATCTTATACTTATACATGCTCTCCTAATCTAAGACACTTGTACACATCCTCATATTACATATTTGCACTCTTTCATACATGACACCTATGCACATTCTCTCAATACACTCTTGCACTCTAGTTTACATGACACTTGTGCATTTCTTACACATTACATTCTTACATGAAAAGGAAAATATAAATCACTCACCTAAACTATAGACTCAACCCTAATATATTACATATTTATAATTTGTACCATGAAGGTATCGTGGGTACATTAGGATGTACCAAATAATGTAATATTCCTCAATAGATAGGGTTTCAAACATTTTGTACACAATAGTTGATAGCATATATTGATAAAGTAGGAAGTATTTTTACAAATTACTAAGGCTATGAATAGCCATAGATAGGTAGGAATAAAATCCTTCCTCAATCAACGCTAACAAATCATGCTAACAACTAACAAAAATATGCTAACAAATAATATTCGTTGACAATGCGAATATCTAACCTAGGTAGATAAATAACTAATTTATCCTAACAACTATTACATATAACCAAATGAGGTAATAATATAGTTACTATAGAATAGTAACTCTAACATCCCTCTTTATTACATTATTTGGGTAATATATATAATTGTCCCAATACAATGAAGAAGAAAAGAAATGAAAGATGTTGTCTTAAGCTTTGGCTCTGGCTCATGGCTCTAGATTTGGCTTTGGCTCTAAGGTTACCACTGGATGAGTACCTTTGGGTCTTATATCTGGATCTACCTGTGAATCTACCTCTATATTATTACATCTAGATATGCCTATAGATCTGCATCTGGAACTTTGTCTTTGGGTCTATCTTTAGGTCTGTCTCGAGGTCATTGTCTTTGGGACTGTCACTCGATTTGTCACTGGATCTACCTATGGGTCTACCATAGGTTTTACCTTTTCGGTAGAAGCCATACAACATTTCTTTCATCTTGGTCCATTGTGTGAGATTTGTCCATCCACAATCTATATGAACCTTGTTGGCCATTTTCACTTTGTACCAACAATTTGAAGAAGAGTGATTTGTACATCCACATGAATCACAAGGATGTAATTTCCAACACCTAGTTGCTACATGTCCTGTTCTACCACAATGACTACAACAATTCTTTGTAGGATTTGTAGGAGATTTAGGTTTTACAAGTATGGTTTTATTGGTACTTTCTTGTCCATCATATCCAAGGCCTTCATTCTTTGCCCTGACATTTAGAATTATTGGAGTTTTAATACCTTGTTCATGTTTACCTAATCTTTCACCATTGAATCCCATTTTCTTCATCAGTTTGGATCCAAATCTTTTGGTGTATTTTTCAAAACACCCAGTTTATTCATCTTCATCAATGTTTTTAACAATATGGTATTTTTCACTATTGATGAGATTATGGAGCTCATTTTTAGGAGGTTCAGTTTTTAAGTCACTAGTGTCACAAGAAAAATCTACTACTATGATGAGATCACCTATGCTACAACTGATATCTACCATTGAAGGTATGATATCGTCTCTATTACAACAAGCATTAGCCATAGTGGGCTCAAGGTCACGTGTGTCACAACAAGCATCCGCCACCATGGGCTGAAGGTCACTTGTGTCACAACAAGCATCGACCATTAGAATTTTGACCTTTGTTTCCTCACTAATGTCCCTTTTTGTTTTACTTTTGGCAATGTCAAGTGAAATCAATGACATGTATACTGCCCTTATAATGCCAATAGATATTAGAACACCATTTGTCTAAATGTCTTCACAAGACATAGAATCATCGAATATGTCATCTACACCACTGTGTAGTGTGAGAAATGTGCCATCCTCATAAAAATCCGATCCTTCCATCTCTACTGGAAAGTAAGGAGTTTTAACTAATTTTGCAACATCATTAGTTGGTTTTGGGGCATTCTTTCTCTTTGATCTGCCCATCCTTGAAGGTGTTTGTCTCTACCGAAATGCACCTTTTACAATAAAATTTTGCAAAATATTGGCTACGGTGTCGATCGCTGCCAAAAAATGCACCTTTACAAGTGTTTCCCTCTTTTTATAAAATGTTCTTGAAGGGAGAAATTAATGATTATCCCCTCCTTTTGTTGTAAAATTATGGTGGAGAAAAATTGGTATCCCCCCTTAGTGCAAAAAAATTGCAACTATAAAGGCTCTTGAGCTTTTGTTTTACAAATCTTGCCTCTTAGGCAAATTGTGAAGTTTTCCCCCCCTTAGTGCAAAAAAAAAATGCAACTAGGAAGCCTCTAGGGTTTTGAAACAATATGCCTCTAGGCAAATTTTGTTTTAAAATCCTTCAAATTGCGGAATGTACAAAAAATGGTGCAAAGAGTATGAAGGAAAAGCTTCTTGGGTTTTTTTATATAACCTTGCAAAAAAATGAGTGCAAGTGTTTAGTTAAATTTTTCAAAAAATAAAAAAATTAATTAAAATAAGTTAATTTTTTTTTATGCAAAAAAAATACCCTCTTGTGGGCATCGATAGAAATGGAACACCAGACCTCTCAGGTGTCGATGCATTATATTGATTGATTGGACCAACTGATCTAGCAAGCTCATTAGGTAAAATAGAGAAAAACCTTTTATTTAACCCAACTTTTGTATGGCCCAAACTAACGTGTGATGCGATTTGATTGGTCGAGGGTCTATTGCATGCAATTGGACAAAAAATAAACATAATAAACCTTAGGGTATTATATTAAATTTTAATTATCTCCTTGTGCAATGGCATCTGAACTCTATAGGTGCGGTAGCTCTGCAAGTTGTAATTTTACACGATGCAAATTGCTTTCAATCAACAGTGCCACTCATCTGTAACAATCAATCTCCAAGCAATGTTGTAGAAATCATCAGTCAGTTTTGCTACTATCTCCTCTGCTTGTATGATAAGGTTCAATTGATAGCTTTCTTCATCTTTGTGCATGCATTAAATGCATCAAACGATGAACCTGCACTATGATCACTGGTGGAGGCAGATGGCTTTGATTTCCTATTAGAAACTTGGCTTCAGCATTCAAAAACTTGGCTTCAATTTCTTTGACAGCAATTACCTCAAAAATTTGCAGAAAGGCCCTAGTTGAATATTGATGTCATCAAATGTTACAAACCTATTGTTTTCTTCTGTGTGTGCTACAATTTGAATTTCAACTGCCTTTGATGTTATCAATCAGCTAGATATGGCCTTCAATGGGATCCGCTGATGATTTTCATGGCCAGTGTAGCAGATCTGAAGATATTAATAGCCCACTGTAAACTTGGTGTTTGACATATACTATCCAAAATGGATAGTTGCAATAGCATTCTTTCATACGTGTATATGTTTAGACAAGCAAGGATCAGGTTATTACTTTGTGTTTGTGCTCGAATCTATGAAAAACATCATTACTACACCATTTGCAAATCCACCTCAGCTATAATTGTAAACATGCACTATTATGGATGATTGTCTCCCATGCAATGGGGCAGCCACAATACTTTAGACAAAAAAAATAAAAAATGATTCAGAACCTTTCAGAATATTTAATCAAACATGCGTGCAATGCAAAAATTTCCAAGGTGTTTTAGAAATTAATTTGGACTTCTTTGCAAGGTTGAAAACCTATGCTGGGAAACGAAAAAAAATAAATCAAGAATCTGGGAGGATTAGACGTTTTTCGCAGGACTGCCCAAACTGCCGAACTCGTTTCGGCCATATCTCACTCATCCGAACTCGGATTGAGCTGAAATTTTGAGGGTAGATGCCTGAAAAACCCTAGAACGTCTCCACCAATTTTCATATCATTTGGAGCAACACAGATCCTAGCGCATCCCTATGTGTGAACGATATATTTGGCAAGCGGCTATGCGAGGGTTTCATCCGGGTTGAGTGCAAGCGGCTCCGGAGGTTGGTTTTTAGGGCCTTCGGGCCCTAGCGGCCAATATTTTTGTGGTTTATGCTCAATATTTTAGCGGGAAATGTTGCGGGGGATACAAGATGGGTTAGAAATTTGTCTTTCAACAGATCATACTCTGAACTTGAGTGACAACGGCTTCCAATTTGCTGCACAAAAGAAAAGTGAAAACCATACCTTTCCACGGCGTCTAGGGCAAGGATTAAAGAGACCACAAAATAAGTTTCAAGCGGTTGATCAAAAAATGGCTCATATCTCAAGTGAATCTGGTGCTAAGGTGCACCCACAAAATAATTCTACTGTGAAAACCCCTGTCAAGGGTAAGAATTTTGAAGACTCGGTCCCAAAAATGAATTTTAGGGATGCCCTTCATGGTGGACAGCCTCAGCCCAATGCTAATATCAATATTAGGGCTTCTCATAAACCTCTAAGAATGCCTAAGATTGATCCCAGGAAAACGGAGTCGGGATGTCTTAAAGCGGTGATGGAACTCCTATTGTTAAGCTTGATATGGGTAACATTCAGACTGGCATTGAAGATTTGGAAAAAAGAGGACTAATTTGTCGGTTCGTGGGTTTTCGTCAGAGTCTATCTGCTTTCAAAGTCTGGGCTGCAAAAATTTGGAAAACTAAAGGTGAGTTACAAATCTCTATTTATCCAAATGGTTATTTTCTTGTTTTATTTGCTAATAATGAAGATAGAGAGAAAACTTTTCAAGGGGGTCCTTGGTTTTTGGAAGGGCGGGGCTTTTCATGAAGCCCTGGCATACTAAATTTAAAGCCGAAGAAGAGATGCCTTCTATAGCTCCCGTGTGGGTTAGACTCTTTGGCCTCCCTATTGAATTTTGGAATCCTACTATTTTTTCTTCAATTGGAAACTCTTTAGGAACTTTTATGATGATTGCTGATTGTACTCAAAATTTTGAACATATTATTTATGCTCGAATTTGTGTTTTAATGGATTTTGACAAACCCCTACCTAAAAATATCACATTACAATTTGGGGAAGACACTTGGGAGCAAGTAGTGGACTATGAGAACATTCCTTTTCGTTGTAGAATTTGCCATGAATATGGTCATTTGGCCAGTGCTTGCCCAAATAAAATTCTTGATCAAAAGAAAGAAGATATAAACTCGACGAGGTTTCCAAATACCTAAGAAGAAGAACACTCGAAAAAAACCAGTAATGAAGGATCAATCAAAGTCATTTGCTAATATGTTTGAAATCCTTTCCACAAATGATGTCCCAAGTGAGGAAGAGGAAATAATGGAAACTGAAATCTTAGAAACACAATTTAAATATGAAGGAAAGAACTCAAGAGACAAACCAACAAATCAAAGGTTTTCAACGAGAAAAAAAAAGGAGAAAATTTACACAAGAAAAACAATATTTCAAATGTCAAAACTTCAAATAATGGAGGTCCCAATATAGACTCCATTGAACCATCTAGTAAAATTTTGGTTGTGTATGAGCATTCTTCAAGGTTAGAAGCCATCTCGGATTTAATTGGAATAAGTCAAGAAACGAGGAAAAAAAATTGAAGATGGATTCTAATCAAAAAGTAGGTCGCAAGACCAATCAATATCATATGGTAAAAGAAGGTGAAAAGCTTGTAGAGGAAGGTAAGATTAATGCCCTTCCCAACATTTTTAGCCCTGGTATTAATGAAGATCATCACTTGGAATATTAGAGGACTCAAAGGGAGTCTTTCAAAACAAAATGAAATTAGAAGAATGATTCGGATAAATCATCCACATCTTGTTTTCCTTCAAGAAACAAAGATGTCAATGGAGGATATGGACTTAATTGCCGGTAAAATTTGGCCAGCTGGAAAAGTGGTTTCCCTCGGTTCCCAAGGGACTTCGGGTGGCATTGCTTGTCTTTGGGACCCAAAAGAGGTAGTTATTCACCATATGGTTGGCAGTTGGGGTTTGTTGGCTATAGCTATTCAAAGTAGACATTCCAACCAGATTATGCTCTGCATTCTTGTTTATGCCCCGACTTCTTTGGAGGAAAAAAGAAGACAGTGGAAGGATATTACTCATATTATCTCTCATTTTCCTAAAGCTTGGATCTTGATCGGAGGAGATTTCAATACCATCCTCTCTCTGGATGAGAAAAGGGGGAAATAGAAATTTGGACAAAAGTACTGACCTCATGAGCGAATATATTGCAAACCTCCATCTTGTGGATATCCAACTGAGATAATGGCCTTATGACTTGGTCTAACGAGAAGGCAAGGCTTAGCTTGTATAATGGAGAGATTGGATAGGTTTTTGCTCTCTGAAAATTTCTTAATCCATGGTCACATTCCTAAAGTGAAGACTCTTAATAATGTTGGTTCGGATCATTGGCCGGTCATGGTGGAAATGTGGAAAACCAATGTGAGTTTCTCTCCTTTTCGTTTTCAATTAATGTGGCTTAGAGACATTTCCTTCGGACCTCGTGTGCAACAATGGTGGAAGGAAGGTAAACCTAGGCATGGGACTAAGATGTTCTGTTTTGCCAAAAGACTGCAATACATTAAATCCAAAATCAAGACTTGGAGCTGGAAAGAGTTTGGGGATGTTCATAAAAAAAAACATGAAGTTATTGCTCATCTTGAAAATTTGAATAAGAAAATCCGTTTAGATGGCCTCACGAGAGAAGAGAAGTGCGAGATGAAATTAAACTCACAACTCGGTTAGAGGAATGGGAAAAAAGAGAAGAAATCTTATGGAAGCAAAAATCTAGAATTCAATGGCTCAAAGAAGGAGATCGAAACACAAATTTCTTCCACAAATCTCTTCTAGCTCGAAGATCTCACAACTTTATTTCTTCCTTAAAATCAGATTATGGAGATGTTGTTTATACTTGGGATGGCATGAACTCTATTGTTGTTGATTACTTTTCCAATATTTTTGTTGCTACTCCTCTTGACTCGGCTTCACAACAAAATGTTCTTCAAGCAATCCCTTCTCTTATCACTTATGAGGAGAACTCTATTTTGACTGCTCTTATTACTATCAATGAGCTTCAACAAGTAGTTTTTAAAATGCAAAAATGGAAAACCCCAGGTCCTGATGGTTTTCCCATTGAGTTCTACCAAGAGTTATGGGATATCCTTCATGTTGATTTATTAGAGGTGGTGGAAGAAGCCGGGAAATCCAAAGAAATTTTGAAGGTTATCAATAAAACTTATATTACTCTTGTTCCAAAAGCTCAAGAGGTTGATCATATCTCGGCTTTTAGACCTATTGCTTTATGTAATGTTCTTCTCAAAATTATTACTAAAATCATGGCGAGAAAGGTTGAAGCCTCTTTTGCATAAGATTATTTCCCCGAGCAAGGGGGATATGTGGAAGGACGTCAAATAGTAGATGAGATAGTTCTTGCTCGGGAAGCCATGCATTCCATGGATATGCAAAATTCTCCTTCTATGTTCATCTGGTTAGACTTATCCAAAGCTTATGACGAGTGGATTGGCACTTCCTTATCAAAGTTTTGAGGCAATTTGGTTTCTCTAAGGATTGGATGGATTGGATTATGGGATGTATCTCTTCGGTTTCCTACTTAGT
Organism: Wollemia nobilis; assembly: GCA_028583015.1. Classification (NCBI taxonomy): domain Eukaryota; kingdom Viridiplantae; phylum Streptophyta; class Pinopsida; order Araucariales; family Araucariaceae; genus Wollemia; species Wollemia nobilis. Next base: position 4,613,593 of record JAQPPZ010016703.1, on the reverse strand, counting down.
TCTTATCAATGGCGAGGCCTTCTCGGTCTTTCCCGGCTTCCAGAGGTATTAGGCAAGGTGACCCGCTATCCCCTTATTTATTCATCATTCTTGTTGAATGCTTGGGTAGGACTATAACCAAAAGGAGGGAAAACAAAACCCTTGAGGGAGTTACCATTGCTCATGGAGCTAGACCTATCTCTCATCTTCAATTTGTGGATGACTCTACCCTTTTAGGTAAAGCTACAGTTAAGGAAGCTTCTAATATTAAGCAAATCATTAGCTGTTTTTCTAAGGCTACTGGGCAGTTGATCAATGAAGACAAATCTAAAGTTATTTTCTTTCACTGCTCTGCTAGAGAGGAATCCATGGTCTTGGATAAATTAAGATATAAGAAGACCTCTCTTCCAATCACTTATTTAGGTATTCCCATAAATATTCAAAGGCAGAAAAATAAATATTGGAATTGGTTGTTGGACAAAGTCAAGAAGAAAATTGGAAAGTGGACCAACAAGTGGCTTTCTTCAGGGGGTAGAATCACCTTGGTAAAATCAGTCCTTCAAGCTATTCCTATTTATGTTTCTTCCGTTTTGAATATCCCAAAGGTTGTTCTTCGAGAATTGGATCAAATCGGTCATCGTTTCCTTTGGAGTGGTACTAAGGAGAAAAGAAAATGGGCCTTGGTGAAATGGGATACTTTATGTCTTCCTAAGAGTGAAGGGGGGTTAGGATTCCGGTCTTCAATTAATAACAACAAAGCTTTAGCTGCTAAATTATATTGGAGGATGTTGCATAACCCCAATGCTCTTTGGGCCAATAATCTCCGTGCTAAATATCCTGAGAACAAAAGTCCTGAAGACCTTGTTCGCTATCAACTTCCTACCAAAGGTTCTCCCATTTTAGCGAGTTCTTAAGGCTGGTGAGGATTTGATAAAGAAAAAATTATTTTGGATCATTCATAATGGTCAACATGCAAATTTTTGGACAGATTCTTGGGATGGTCACAAGCCTTTGATAACTCGGTTTCTCGATTGGAGGCCTTGGATGGAGGAGCTTCATCGAGCTAATTGGATAAAGGTGGCTAATTACTTGTCGGTACCATCCTGGTAATTCAAAGGTTGGTAGATATTGGATCCCTATTGAGGACTGGCCTATTCAAATCCCGAGAAAGGCAAAGACAAGATATCCAAGGCATCCTTCATATGAGATCCCTCTCTTGGTCCCATGAAAAAGATTGTTTTGGATGGAACAACACTACTAAGGGTGAGTATTCGGTTGCTCAAGGTTATTTGACCTTATGCCATAATAATCCCAACCATTCTTCTGACATATTTTCTCAATTGTGGGCTCAAAAGCTCTGGCCTAAGGTGAGGTTCTTTAATTGGCTTTTATTGCATCGTAGGGTGCTTCTTGGTGAGCAACTTATGAAGCGTGGTTTTCATGGCCCTTTTAGATGTGAAATGTGTGAAGAGAATGTAGAAAATATCAACCATATTTTTATTGAGTGTACTTTAGCCTCCGAGCTATGGAGGAGAATGGCAACTTTACTTGGCTTACGGTGGTCCAATTTTTTCACTTTTGAACAGCTTTGGAGGGATTGGCCTAATCAAGAGGGTGTTGATCATTTTATTAGGCGAGTTAGTTTGGATGGGTTCTACCATTCTTCTTTGGAATATTTGGAATGAAAGGAACAACCAAATTTTTAATCAAGATAGGAAGGATATTCACTATATTTGGCAAAAGACCATAGCCAACTTAGTTGAATCGGTCCATCAACTCCTTAATCACCCCCAAAACTCCCACCAAAGATGGGATCAAGTGATGCAAATATTGAAGATTAAACCTTCTAAGGGCAACCAACTTAAAGGGAATGTGAGTATTAGTAAGATGGATAGGACTAGAAATTGGCAACCTCCTCCTAAGGATTTTGGAAAAGTCAATGCTGATGGAGCCTCTAGAGGGAACCCTGGAAAAGCCAGTGTGGGAGGAATTGGTAGACTTTCAGATGGCTCCCTGGTTTTTACTTTTCTGGAGAATTTGGGTATTCTTTCCAATAACCTTGTTGAGGGGTATGGTATCCTTAGAGGCCTTCAGGAGGCTACTAAGGTTGGATGGGAAAAGGTGTTAGTTGAGTCGACTCTCAACTTATGATTAATCTCTTGAAGACTCCTTCTAAGAATCATAAGGTGGATTGGAGAATAAAAAGAATTATTGAGAAGATTCGGTTAATCCGGATGGGATTTTTGAAAGTTGATTACAATCATGTGGTCGAGAGATCAAAACAAGAGTGTTGATGCTTTAGCTAATTGGGCTTTGGACAAAGGTGATCTTACTTGTTATGGCCACCCTCCTATATGGTGGGCTTCTCAAATTAGGGAAGCTCTTCTTTCTATCATTTCTTTGGATGGCTCCAGTTCTGAAGGTACCTAGTTTCTTCTTGTTTTTTTTTTTTGTTTCTCTTTGGTTCATTCGGTTTTTTTAGTTCCCTAGCTCATTCTATTCTTTATTTTGTTTCCTCTGTTGATTCTTGCATTAATAGTCTTTTGGTCTAGATAGGTCATTGTTTTGTTCATTTTTTTTCTTTTGTCTTCTTTGTTTTTTTGTTTAGTTTTTTAAGGTGGGTGGGTTCTTTTGTTTTGTTTTGTTTTTGTGTTCTTTGTGTTGTTTTTTGTTGTTCTTGTGTTTTTGTTGTTTTGTTTTTTTTATGTTTTTTGTTATTGTTCTTGTGTTTTTTTCGTTCTTGTTCTTGGGTTTCTCTTTGTTTGTGTTATTTCATTTTTTTATGTGTGAGTGTTTTCTATGTTTTTTGTTTTTGTTTATTGTCTGTTGTTGGTTGTTTTTATTTTTATTTTATTTATTTTATTTTTTAGGTTTTGGTTGTGTTTATTTTTCATGTTTTTTTGGGTTATGTCTTTGTAGTGTTCTGTTGTTTTTGTCTTGTTTGTGTTTTGTTATGTGGTTCTTGTGTTTTTCTATGTGGTTTGTGTTGTGGTTTCTTTTATCTTATTGTGCGTGTTTGGTTGTGCTTTTGGTTTTGACACACTCAAGGAGCATGTTTTTTATTTTATTTTATTATTTTTGTTGTTATTTACTTTTTTTAATTTGGTTTTGTGTGTTTGTTTGCTCCTTGAGTATGTCAAAGGTGGTAGGCCGAGTCCCGAGTCCTGGGCGTTTTTGGCGGAATGGATACCCCTGCCTCCTTGGGTCTTACCCGAAAGTGGCATCCCTTTTGGGATGTTTTCCACAAATAAAAAAAAAACCTATGCTTTCTATGATCTTGTCTAGCTCTCTTCAGGGTGATCTTACTCGTAATTGTTTGCAAATGGATTTTGGGGATGCACAGGATAATTAATTCACATGGGAGATGCATAGGATGACTATGTGGTTTAAAATGAAAAAAACTCACTTCATCATTTGATTAACTTTGGGTAGTATACCCCTCGCCAGTCCTTTCACATGACCCATCCTAGCTAGCCACGTGTTCTGATGTTGAAATGCATGCCAAGATGCATTGTCGCCCCCTATATCTACAATTTGTTATCCACGTTAGTTATTATCTTCAAGTAGGGATCTAGATCACCAATTATGTCAGGCGTCAGTGTGTTCTCCACCCAAGAGTTTGGTCCCAGTGTCCTCGGTCCATGTAGGTTTCCTTAGATTGCATATCTAATCTTCTCTTCACTACACAGTTGCTAGTCATCACATCAGACCCATTTGATCTATGGTCTGCACTGCCTAGTTGTCTTGTAAGCTTTTTTTTAGTTGATATATCCAATCTGCATTCTACACTGCCTAGTTATCCCATAAGCTTGGTCATAGTTGAGTGATCTAGTTATCGATTTGTCCACCTAGGCTCATACCACTCTGTTGTGTCAATGTTAGGGTCCTATCTTGGTTCTCATGTCAATATTCCATCTTAGGTCACATCTCGATGTTACCACTAGGCTATTTGCATTCGACAGCTTTCAGTGAGCCTGGCCGAGTCTTCAAGCAAGTGGGTTGCAGCTAGCTGGTAGGAGATCATAAATCATTGTAGTTGTTGTCTGCTATTGACAATGTTGTCTACCAGTAGTTAGTATCAGCAAATTAGAGGCTACACTTGTAAAATTCTAAGCAAGATCCATGTATTGCCACAGCTAGTTCATGTCCATGTCAATACAACCAAGAGTTGATAGGGTCCCATAGTTTACCTTCCATATATCTACTCCAATCAAATGAATCCTTGTTAGATTATGTTGACTATTGTAGCAAGTCTAGCTATCCACCTGTTGTGGCTGATCCACAACGTACCCCAAAATTGGGGACCCACCTTTTTGCATGTGTTCCAAGAAGACCGAAGTGGCCCATAGGCTAAAGTTCAAAGAAAAAAAGCAAAACACCACAAGGAGAAAAGTGTCGCGATATCGCGACATGTTGCTCCATCGCGGCCCAAAAATGAAAAAGTGTCGCGATATCGCGACATGTTGCTCCATCGCGGCCCAAAATGAAAAAGTGTCGCGATATCGCGACATGTTGCTCCATCGCGGCCAAAAAAGAAAAAGTGTCACGATATCGCGACATGTTGCTCCATCGCGGCCCAAAAAGAAAAAGTGTCACGATATCGCGACATGTTGCTCCATCACGGCCCAAAAGGAAAAAGTGTCGCGATATCGCGACATGTTGCTCCATCGCGGCCAAAAGAGAAAAAGTGTCGCGATATCGCGACATGTTGCACCATCGCGGCCAAAAATGAAAAAGTGTCGCGATATCGCGACATGTTGCTCCATCGCGACCAAAAGAGAAAAAGTGTCACGATATCGCGACATGTTGCTCCATCGCGATCGAAGAGAAAAAAGTGTCGCGATATCACGACATGTTGCTCCGTCGCGGTCAGAGGAGGAAAAGTGTCGCGATATCGCGACATGTTGCATTTTCGCGATTCAAAGCAAAGAGAAAGAGCTAGAAAGAAAAAGTGTCGCGATATCGCGACATGTTGCATTTTCACGATTCAAAGCAAAGAGGAAGAGCTAGAAAGAAAAAGTGTCGCGATATCGCGACATGTTGCATTTTCGCGACCAAATGAGAAAAGAAAGAACAAGAAGGAAAAGTGTCGCGATATCGCGACATGTTGCATTTTCGCGACCAAACAAGACAAGAAAGAACAAGAAAAGAAAAGTGTCGCGATATCGCGACATGTTGCGTTTTCGCGACCGTATAGGAAAAAGTGTCGCGATATCGTGACATGTTGCGTTTTTGCGGCCGTACAGGAAAAAGTGTCACGATATCGCGACATGTTGCGTTTTCGCGATTCAAAGCAAAGAGAGAGGGAAGAAAGAAAAAGTGTCGCGATATCGCGACATGTTGCATTTTCGTGACTGAAAGCAACAAAAGACGAAAGGGGCCAAAAGTGTCACGATATCGCGACATGTTCCATTTTCGCGATTCAAAAGGGGTAGGCAGAGCAAGGAGGCAAGAAGTGTCGCGATATCGCGACATGTCCCATTTTCGCCAAGGTAACAGACCTGCATAGTGACGCGGACATAAGGACAAAATCCAGTAAATAAGACCAAGCGTTACATAAGAAATATTTAATGATTGGAAATCATTTAAGATGGTCGTTACACAGGGAAGGAAATGGACACAAGCCTATGTGGAGAAAACGTAGCAAAGGGCCACAAAATGGAAACCGAAGCACACGCATGCAGGGAAGGTGAAACGAACAGTCAGGGAAGGTGAAACGAACAGCCATCGGAAAATGAAAGCGAACCGTCATGGAAGGAGAAACAATTCTTTCGAAAAGTTTAAATACGCCATTCAAAGAGGCCAGAAAAGGGGGGGCGAAACTGTTCAGAGAAGATTGCAGTAATGAAGGCAAGGCCTTAGCATTGGGTTTCTCTAGATACTTTCTTCCACATTAGACTGGTTTTTCTTCTTCATGGACATGGGTTGGAAATCCCGACGAGCAGAGTTGCAGAGTCGAAGGCGATAATGCCATTCTGGGCCTGTTTGAGTCATTTTTCTTCCATGGACTGGTTCGGGAAAACCAAAAATTTTGCTATTGTAAAATGACACATTTTTAATGCAGAAGTGTTCAGAAATTTGCATCTTGTGGGCAAGAAAGAAGGAGATTTTCTTTGCATGCTATGGATTTAATGTTTATTCTTTCATCTTTTCAGATTTCGAATTTATAGATAATGTTGATGCCATTTCTTTGGGTTACATTAGGCGAATATTTGAAATCTGAATTTTATTTTGTACCCTAGGAACCAACACTTAGCTTATCCGGATTGTGCTTGTTTGCAGGTCCAATAGGTTAGGTTGCATGCACGGAAACCTCACATCTTCGGTTTTGTCGTAATAGGATAGCATCATACTGGAAGCATTTTATTTTCAGTTTTCTGCATCTCATTTTCATTCTTTCTGCATTTTTTTATTTTTATTTATGTTCAGGAGTTTTAACTTTTCAAGGCATTAAAATAGACATTTAAAAAATATTAAAATCTAAAAAATAATGAACAATCACTAAAATTTCATGCTGAAATAAACCAACATTGCCCCTTGTTTACAGTTACTTGCAATCACTAAGGTGTTCCAAGCATTTAAATTGAATTTCTTTATATGAGATTACTAATACACATATGCAAATGCTAAATACAACGGAGACCTTGGAGAAGTCGTTTGTTTAACTTCTTTGCAAGAGGGGATTTGGAACCCAAATCCTAAAGGAGAGTGTACTTTCACAACTGGGTGAAAATACCACTCAATAGATTGGCGCTAGAAGGAGGGCCCGAACTGGTTTATTTCAGTGTGATTTAAATGCTATAGGGATTTAAATTTTGAATAGTTCATGCCCTATTGATTATTATCTTTAGCCCTCTTTTAACAATACAACCTTGTAGTGTTAAAGGGAGGACATGAATTGCTATGCATTGTTCTAACGTTTTTTGATTGTTCATACAGGAATAATCTGTCTTGATTTGATTTAAAAAAAAAAAAAATTCTTGACTAGCGAGGTTGTCTCCACGCAATTACTTTCATTTGATTTTAATGGATACATCTCTTGGTTGATGCTAACATGATTATTCATACGTTACATGTTTGATATTTGCTAGTCATTTCAAGGTTTCTTTCATGCATGACTAACAAATTGGTTTTGAAGTTATTCTTTGAATTCCATTAATTGCAAATTTTTTTGTGTGTCGCAGGTCTTCTTCGAGGTATTTTCCACGGCCCTTGTAGGATTATCATCATCGATTTTAAATCAAATGGCCCAACCTCCACCAGCTCCTTGGTACGGAGCCCATAACATTCCTTTGAATATTGCAGGGGATATTCATGAGATCCCTAGGAATATAGAGAGATTTTTGCCCAAATACAAACCGGATGGCCCAAGGACCGCAGAAGAACATATTCAGGCCTATAGGGATGTTTTGATAAGATTGCAAGTTCAACATGAAGATGTGGCTTGTAGACTCTTCCCCATGAGCCTAGACCCAGTGGCCTACGAATGGTATATTTGCTTACCTATTGGTTCCATTACGTCATGGACGCAAATGGAGAATGCTTTTGTCAACCAATTCAGGTCACCATTAGATCCCACAATCATCTATAATCAGTTCATTACATGCAAAAGAGGCCAGGGTGAGTCAATCCAAACTTTTAATCAAAGATTTCAGAAGTGCTATAATAGAGCAATTCGGCATTTTGCCATTGATCCCGCAGTAGCTTTGCAAATATATTTTGGGGCATTGGATCCTATGACGACAATGTTTGCAAGGCAAAATCCTCAAGTTACTACGCTTGCTCTAGCCTACAATGAAGCTATGACCATTGAACAACAAATGACACCACAAAATTATGGGTTTTCCCAGATGCCCATGGTAGGACAATATGGTCCTTATGGTCAAACTCCTATGATGAATCAGATCACGACACCGCAAATGTCAGGCATAAATGCTTTGCCTTATCAACAACCATATTCATCAACACCCGCTTACGCACCCATTCCAATTCAACCAATCACATCCATTCCTCCCATTCCTCCATTTTTGCAAAATAGTCAACAGACTATGCAAGGAGCTAGTCTGGTTAATTCTCAGGCTATGGTTCCTTTCCCCAATCCAATTTCGATTCAAAGTGTGAATCCCTACGCAAATCCAGTGGCTCAAAATCCAACTCAAATGTTAAGTCAAAATCTCACCAATTACGCAAATCCTATTGGAACTAGCAATAATATAGCTCAACCAAAAGAGATTTATTCAGAGGTTGAAGAACTCAAAAATATGGTTCACAAATTGAGTAATGATTTGGTTCAAAAATAGAAGTATGAATCCCATGCCCCTCACCCAAATCAAAACTTCAACGATAGAGGGAGACAGTGGAATACGAAGCCAAACAATGGGGGTGTACCTTCCGCTATTGCTAATCAGATTGATACTTCAGTAGGACCAAGTCACTCTAGTTCCATTCTTAATATTTCTGATTTTGCATGGGAAAATGGGTGTAGATTGCATGATACAAAGGAGCATAATGAAAGGAATTGTCCCGAAATTGCTATGTATACTCATTGTCTCCAAGCTCAAGTGGATGGTTTGGAACTTGTGCCAAATAAGGGTCCACCCCAACATCAGCAAGGAGAAGACAACATTCTAGCGGTGGAAACTTTATATCATCAAGAGAGTGATGACCAAGAGGATCCACACCTTCCAAATTGTGATAAAATTGAATCATGGGTTACAAATTTGGATTATGATAGCTTTACCAATTTGAATTCAAGAAATAACCCACTTTTGGAAATAACTGGACCATCTATGGAAGGTGAAGGTGAATTGGATGAGAAATATGTTGATGAATCAGAAGATGAATTGGATGAGAAATATGTTGATGAATCAGAAGATGAATTGGATGAGAAACATGTTGATGAATCAGAAGATGAAGAAGAAGTGCTTGAGCGTCACGACCTGAACTTGGAAGATGATTACTATGATTCGTGGAAGAAATGGGAAGAGTATTATCAATCTGAATCTTCTAACAAACTTATTGCGTCAAACAATATGCAGGATAACTCAATTGCTTCCTCGCATGAGGATACTATGAATCCTGTACAATTTGAGAAAGTTTTGGAAGAGGAATTTGAATCTCATCAAATTTTGGAATATGATAAGGATTCTACGACCATGAACCAAGAAAGAGAGTCACTTGCTTTAGATCCCTTTGAAGGAAAAGAAATCAAAAATCTTGATCCACGTACTTGCGCTACGATGATTATGCCATTTCAGAAAGAGAAAATTACAAAACCTGAACCATTTGGGTTTGATATCATTGATGATCCAATTGAAAATCTCACGTTACCCAAGACAACCCAAATGATTGATCACGAAAAGGCGTTAGATAGACAAGACTTATGGTTTGAAAGGGATGGACATATTTTCAATTGGGTACCTAAGTTTGGTGCCTTTGATAAACAGGTCATTGAGAAAGAACAAGTGCTACGTGATGATGAAGGTCATGAGAGGGAAAAAGAATTTTCAAATCCTCTTCAGGTAAGGTCAAATGAAAGCATGCCAAAGGTAAAATCTCATCTTTTTGGTTTCACCATGCAGAATTCGAATGGAGGTTTGCCTAATGAATGGTTTGATTCAAATATCATTAATGTTATGGCTTTATTGAAGGAAAACGAAAGCTTATTTCTACACCGTGAATCAAAGTGCGAAATGAACATCTTAAAGAATAGACATAAAGGAATTGAATATCAATCATTGTCTAATCAATTTGAAAATTTGAAACTCCACCATAGGATTATTAATGAAACTAAATCAAATTGGTATGGTGAGAGGGGCAAGTGGATATTTGTTTCTTTGTTTGGGTTGATCTTGTTTTTGTTGGATTCCTGCAAAGCTGGATATGCGTATCACGTCATATATCTTTTAAAGAATTCTAATCAGGTTTGGGATCCAGGGAAAGGATAATCCAAATTTGTTTTGTTTTTGTACATTTGTATATACTTTTGGTTTTCGTGTTTTAGTTTTAGATTAGATCTCATTTTGGTTTTAAGTTTGGTGTGTTGGTCCTTTGGACATTTTTGGTTTGTTAAGTTAGATCCTTATGAATGTTGACTAAGACTAGGAGAATATGAAACATCGGAATTGTATTGCAGAAAGCTCCACGAATTTCGCAAACACATTAAAGAGTATCGTTTGGAACTTGTGATGCATGAAGTTGTCAGTTTTATAAATTATGGCAAAGTAGGTGGTATACTCCATCCGCATTTCAAAAGGAGCAATGCATTCATATCTCATGTACATTCCGCATTGCATATACATTCCATCTCGGTTGCATCTTCATTTCATGTACAATCATTGAGAAGGTGTCGAATCCTCTTAGGATTATTACATAACATATATTAAAAGGATCCTAAGGTTGGGAACTGATGCCCGAACTATCTTGAGCCAAGCACGTTCTACGCATATTAAAGAGAATCTTGAGCAAAATGGTCAAAACCATACTTGGAAGAAAAGGTGAGGCGAAAGGAGTATTTCGTGTCTGTCCTATTATGCAACATAATCCTTAAAATAGTGGTTTTCACCACTCCCATAGTGCTTAAAGCCTAAAATCGGAGTAGTAAGGATAGGGTTAAATCCTCATCGAACTTAGGTTGAGGATCCAACTCCCCAAAGCTCTGATTTGACCTTCATGGAGTAGTAAGGATAGGGTCTAATTCTCATCTCGCTTAGGTTGAGAATCCGATTCCCCAAAGCTCTGATTTGACCTTCATGGAGTAGTAAGGATAGGGTCTAATTCTCATCTCGCTTAGGTTGAGAATCCGATTCCCCAAAGCTTCCATTTTGCCCACTCAAGAACTTGAAATTCAAAAGAAAATATTTTTCATTTCTTTATTAATACTGGACTGGAAGGATCGTACTACATGTCCCTTGCAAGGATGGGTAGTCATCACCAAGGTCCAAGAAATCATAGTAAAGTCAAATCTTGGATTATGGGGTTAATCTCCACCGGGGCTATAGACGCCTGGCTGGAAGTGGAGTATGCTCATGCGTGGCAACATGTCTTGTCTAAAAGCAAGACCACTGACTGCTCAAATGGACAGGCTAGCCTGACAGTTTCATCCATAAGAGGTTAAATCATTTTGTTCAAGATGAGATAATGAACTCCAGATCAGAGTAGTAAGGATAGGGTTAAATTCCCATCTCGCTTAGGTTGGGAATCCGATTCCCCAAAGCTCTGATTTCACTTACACCTGCACATGGGTTCAAGATGGTGGTGACACATAACCAACTTTGGGATCTAATAAATTAATTCAATATACATATATTTGGTCCTAAGAGGGTTTGACAGTTTTAATATGTTTGTTCATGATACTAGAAGGTCTGAGCCTTTGCAAAGCAGGTTGCTATATCTCTAGCATCTTCATCATACATCAAATCCTGCACAAATCATTCATAGCCTTGCATACGAATCATAAGTGAAACTGACAATGGAATGTGATCAATTTCAAATGATAGGGAATGAAGCACATTGCACACACCGAGCTGATGCTTAATAATTCTAATGTTTCATGTATTTCTCATCTAGTTTCATTCTTGGGATATTTGCTAACGCTTGTATTTGAGTCTGTGTGTTTTTAGGTTGAGTTCTCACCGAAATGCTCAGGAGCATTTCCCAACAGAGTCACCATTTGTTGTGGCTGATCCACAACGTACCCCAAAATTGGGGACCCACCTTTTTGCATGTGTTCCAAGAAGACCGAAGTGGCCCATAGGCTAAAGTTCAAAGAAAAAAAAACAAAACACCACAAGGAGAAAAAGTGTCGCGATATCGCGACATGTTGCACCATCGCGGCCCAAAAAGAAAAAGTGTCGCGATATCGCGACATGTTGCTCCATCGCGGCCCAAAATGAAAAAGTGTCACGATATCGCGACATGTTGCTCCATCGCGGCCAAAAATGAAAAAGTGTCACGATATCGCGACATGTTGCTCCATCGCGGCCAAAAATGAAAAAGTGTCGCGATATCGCGACATGTTGCTCCATCGCGGCCCAAAAGAAAAAGTGTCACGATATCGCGACATGTTGCTCCATCGCGGCCAAAAATAAAAAGTGTCGCGATATCGCGACATGTTGCTCCATCGCGGCCAAAAAGAAAAAGTGTCACGATATCGCGACATGTTGCTCCATCACGGCCAAAAAGAAAAAGTGTTGCGATATCGCGACATGTTGCTCCATCACGATCGAAAATGAAAAAATGTCGCGATATCGCGACATGTTGCTCCATCGTGGTTAGAGGAGGAAAAGTGTCACGATATCACGACATGTTGCATTTTTGCGATTCAAAGCAAAGAGAAAGAGCTAGAAAGAAAAAGTGTCACGATATCGCGACATGTTGCATTTTCGCGATTCAAAGCAAAGAGGAAGAGCTAGAAAGAAAAAGTGTCGCGATATCGCGACATGTTGCATTTTCGTGACTCAAAGAGAAAAGAAAGAACAAGAAGGAAAAGTGTCACGATATCGCGACATGTTGCATTTTCGCGACCAAATGAGAAAAGAAAGAACAAGAAGGAAAAGTGTCGCGATATCGCGACATGTTGCATTTTTGCGACCAAAAAAGAAAAGAAAAGTGTCGCGATATCGCGACATGTATTTTCATGGCTGTACAGAAAAAGTGTCACGATATCGCGACATGTTGCGTTTTCACGGCCGTACAGGAAAAAGTGTCGTGATATCGTGACATGTTGCATTTTCGCGATTCAAAGCAAAGAGAGAGGGAAGAAAGAAAAAGTGTCACGATATCGCGACATGTTGCATTTTCGTGATTCAAAGCAACAAAAGACGGAAGGGGCCAAAAGTGTCATGATATCGCGACATGTTCCATTTTCACGGTTCAAAGCAACAGAGGAGAGCAAGGAGGCAAGAAGTGTCGCGATATCGCGACATGTCCCATTTTCGCCAAGGTAACGGACCTGCATAGTGACGTGGACATAAGGACAAAATCCAGTGAATAAGACCAAGCGTTACATAAGGAATATTTAATGATTGGAAATCATTTAAGATGGTCGTTACACGGGAAGGAAATGGACACAAGCCTATGTGGAGAAAACGTAGCAAAGGGCCACAAAATGGAAACCGAAGCACATGCATGCAGGGAAGGTGAAACGAATAGTCAGGGAAGGTGAAACGAACAGCCATCGGAAAATGAAAGCGAACCGTCATGGAAGGAGAAACAATTCTTTCGAAAAGTTTAAATACGCCATTCAAAGAGGCCAGAAGAGGGGGCGGAACTGTTCAGAGAAGATTGCAGTAATGAAGGCAAGGCCTTAGCACTAGGTTTCTCTGGATACTTTCTTCCACATTGGACTGGTTTTTCTTCTTCATGGACATGGGTTGGAAATCCCGGCGAGCAGAGTTGCAGAGCTGAAGGCGATAATGCCATTCTGGGCCTGTTTGAGTTGTTTTTCTTCCATGGACTGGTTTGGGAAAACCAGAAATTCTGCTATTGTAAAATGACATATTTTTAATGCAGAAGTGTTCAGAAATTTGCATCTTGTGGGCAAGAAAGAAGGAGATTTTCTTTGCATGCTATGGATTTAATGTTTATTCTTTCATCTTTTCAGATTTCGAATTTATAGATAATGTTGATGCCATTTCTTTGGGTTACATTAGGCGAATATTTGAAATCTGAATTTTATTTTGTACCCTAGGAACAAGCACTTAGCTTATCCGGATTGTGCTTGTTTGCAGGTCCAATAGGTTAGGTTGCATGCACGGAAACCTCACATCTTCGGTTTTGTCGTAATAGGATAGCATCATACTGGAAGCATTTTATTTTCAGTTTTCTGCATCTCATTTTCATTCTTTCTGCATTTTTTTATTTTTATTTATGTTCAGGAGTTTTAACTTTTCAAGGCATTAAAATAGACATTTAAAAAATATTAAAATCTAAAAAAATAATGAACAATCACTAAAATTTCATGCTGAAATAAACCAACATTGCCCCTTGTTTACAATTACTTGCAATCACTAAGGTGTTCCAAGCATTTAAATTGAATTTCTTTATATGAGATTACTAATACACATATGCAAATGCTAAATACAATGGAGACCTTGGAGAAGTCATTTGTTTAACTTCTTTGCAAGAGGGGATTTGGAACCCAAATCCTAAAGGAGAGTGTACTTTCACAACTGGGTGAAAATACCACTCAACACCACCCATGTGACTGAGTCTCCAATGATGTCTATTCGTAGGTCACACCCAACAATCCAAAAAATAGGTTATCCAGATATGTAAAATGAATTGAATTCACCTTACTCATAAATCAACCTAGTGTAGTCCTTGTCCACTTGTGGTGGAACCTATACTAGTCAGGTATTCTCCACCAATGGTGGAACCTATGGACTCAGCACCAATCAGGTAGAGCAGAGCGAGGCCAATATGCTCGCTCTGATACCATATTAGACACAATAGTCGATAGCATATATTAATAATGTAGAAAGTATTATATAAATGACTAAGGCTATGAATAGCCATAGATAGGTAGGAATAAAATCCTTCCTCAATCAATGCTAAAAAATCACGCTAACAACTAACAAGAATATGCTAACAAATAATATTCACTGAAAATGCAAATATCTAACCTAGGTAGATAAATAACTAATCTATCCTAACAACTATTACATATAACCAAATGAGGTAATAATAAAGTTCCTATAGAATAGTAACTCTAATAGATACAAATGGAAAGAAGAATTTTTACAACTATACAAGACATTAATGCTAGGAGGTAGTTGAGTAGAAAGGTAACAACATTAATTATTTCGAGGGGATCCAAGGATAAGTTGATTTGGGAGTTGAATATCTTAGGATAATACACAACAAGAAGTAGATATAATGTAAAGCACCAACAAAATAGGAATATCAAAATAATATGGAGAGGTATTTGGGATATACTAAGCATTCCTATAGTCAACATGTTTGTTTGGCTAGTAGGTCATAGAAGAATTGTTTCTTGGAATAACCTTATAAAAATGGGTTTTCATGGCCCCTCACAATGTGTTCTTTGTAAAAAGGAGGAGGAGAGTATATATCATCTCTTGGGACATTGATCAAAAGTATCAAAACTCTAGAAATAGATTCTTAATATGTTTTTTAAATGCATGGTGATGAATGAAAAAATTGAAGAATGGTTAAAGCAATGGCAGAGCACTTTTAAAAATGAGGTTTTACAAACAATCTAGGATATATCAAAAGATACAATACTTTGGACTGTATGGCTAGAAAGTAATAAAAGAATATTTAAAGGAAAGGAAAGCAATTTAGAGGTAATGAAAAGGAATATTTTTTTAGCCATATAAGAGTCTAAACCAACCCTATCAACTCACCCAATCCCTAATATAGAAGTAGAGAGCCTTGATAGATGGATTCAAGTCATCAAATGGAGTTATGATGTTGGATATAGAAAAAACAAAAAGAAGGTAAAGAATATAAAATGGAAGCCACCAGAAGTGGAGTTGGTCAAGTTGAATTTTTATAGAGCATCTAAAATAAATCCAGTACTAGAAGGATTGGGAGGAATAATTAGAAATAATAGATAAGATATTGTATCTCATTACACTTTCAATAGTGGATTTAAGACAAAAAATGAAGCTTAAGCTTGGTAAGCTTTGGAAGGGTTAAAAATCTGCAAACAAATGAAATGGAATAGAGTGTGGATGGAAGGTGATTCTCTCATGGTAATAAATTCAATTATGAGAAAAGCAAAGGCTCCATGGAACATACAAGAGATAATTGTGGAAATTCAATACCTTGCTATAGAGTTCAAAGAAATCAAGTTTACACATACATTAAGGTAAGGAAACAAATGTGTAGATAGGCTATCCAATAGAGAGGTTTTAATTGAAGAACATGAAGTAAAATTCTCTTTACTATGGTTAGAGGAAGTAGTAAGTTTAGTTGAATATGACAAGAAAAAGTTGACTACTTGAATCAAACAATGATTAAGAATTACTTTAATTTTTTCCATTGGAAATATCTTTTTTTTTATAACATTAATGTGCTTTCATATAAACTTTTTATTATAATTTTGTGGTTGCACTTGTGCTTCAAGAAGGAAACTAGTAATCCATATCTAGTAAAGTGGACTATGATAGTATGATTTTTTTGGAAAAATTACTCTACTAACATGCAATGCATAGATAGTAGAGGTGAATTTTTGGTATTATGAAGGATACTATAGGAAAATATCAAGAAGGATGTTGAATTTTTAAATATTTGTATTCACACTAAAAATTAAAAAAGATCCAAAAAATGAAAATCAAGAATTTAGATATTTTCATGTAAAATAATTTAGGTTTCTAGCTATAGCAACTCAATTGAGATGAAAATTGAATCTATTTGTAACTCAAGCTCTAAAAATGAGAGTTGTGATTTATCAAGGGTGGGGAACCTGTGTGCAACCCTTGTTCTCTAGCCAAAAAACAAATCCTTTAGTGAATTTCATAGCATTATCGATAATCATTATTGAGGGAATATTTTATCTAGTAATAAAATATTCTAAAATACGTATCATTATTTCTTGATTGGAATTATTAATTGGGGTTGCTTCTATCCACCTACAAAAATTTTCCATCACTAATAGAATCCATCCATAACCTATACTAGATAATAGGTTAATATTCCAAATGAAGTCTTACCCAATTATTGGAATAATTTGGTCACAAATATTGGTTGTAAAGTGTAATGAAACAACTTCCTAAAAATAATAATTACCATAGTAAATTCAATAAACATAGCAATAGAAACAAGATACAATAGAATATTTACAAAAAAAAATAGATTCTAGAATAGAAACTCCACATGAGTATAATAGATCCAAATTCTAAGTCTTAGGATAATCCAGGCCACTTAGAGAGGGCAAAATATCTTAACCACTTAAAAAGGATGAAGTCTCTTATGTGCACTAGAGGATATAGAAGATAGATAAAATTAGTGATGATCTAACAACATCATAACTCGCCTATTTATAGTCTAAAAAAGTAATAAAATATAATACTAATGGTCAAGGACTGACTATCCTAACTTAGGGGTCCAAACCAATAATAAAGATAGTTGACATGGCTATATCAGGGTTGTTACACAGCTCCCTCTTTAAATATTTTTTCTCACCTCAAATATAGAATTTTATAGAGAATAGTTGTTGGTTCCCATGTCATATTTTATTCAAAAATATCCTACAACTTGATGAGGAACTCATGTGCTTTATGATACCATGGATTATGGACTTTTGAATGTAGCATTTCTTCTACTTGGAGGTCAATCTCTCCTTTATCCAATTCTAGAATCATTTTCTAGGACTACACCTTCTAACCAAGTTACTACTTGAGATAAGAAACATGAAAAACAAGGTGTATTTTAGAGGTAGGAGGATTCTACAATTAATATGTCACCTTTTAGGGATCATCAAATATATGTGTCAGCTTTTGACTAAATTTGATCTTCTAATAATGTTGCTTAAATAGTTAAATCAATGTAAATTTATAGCCTAACAAAGATTATCCTTTAGAAGTTGGAAGATAGTTTGATGCTACTAGAGGAAATTATCTACCTAAGCCACCCAAGAGGTTTCTAAAATATAGTTCACTAAGTATGGGGGTTTTTTGCAATACAACACTTCAAATGGTAACATCTTGGTAGATAGATTATAAAAATTATCATACCACCATTCTACTAAGGGAAGTCATTTGATCCACTAATACTACTTGTCTTGGATAAAACATCTCAAGTATGTAATAAGGCATTTGTTCACAATTTTTTTTTAAATCCAACTATAGGTGATGATAAGAGATCACATTAATTTGAGTAACACTAAGAGTAAAAAAAATTCCTCCAAAAATTACTAGTAAAAATAGAATCACAATTGGAGACATTAGACTTGGGCATACCATGCAGTTTAAAATAGAATTAAGAAATACCTTGGCCACCTTGCTGGTATCAAATGGATGCTAAAAGGTATTGAAATGGAATTACTTTAAAATGATACCACCACTAATAAAATCATTATTTTTCCTTCTAAATTGATAATACCTTCAATAAAATCCATGGATATGTGTTCCCATTAGCAATATAAAATAGGAAAGGATGGAAACAATCTCGAATAATTAACTAGTTCACCCTTATTTCTAAGGCACACTTCACATTTATCCATGAACTTCTTGTAATTAGATTTTATTCCCTTCCAATAAAAAGACCACTTAACCCACTAATAAATCTGAAGAAAGCCATAATTTCCTATAGAGGGTGAAGCATATAATTATTTAATGTCATTAGGGAATACTGATTAAGATAAATATGGTACTTCTTGTTAAGAATCCCATTAAACCAAAAGAACAAGGAATTGGATGATTTACCCAATTCACATCATAAAACAAATGAATAGTCTCAATATTTGAATGTCATTTAATAGAGCCATAGAGGAAGAGAGCTTCATATATCATTTATAATTAAAAAATTATTCATACTTGTGATAAAATGTGTATGCCACATTATTCTTCGTCCCTTCCTTTAATTCAATTACAAATTCATAGCCATATTCAATTACAAAGTCATAGCCCAATATCCTAGTCAACCACTTCTTTTTTCTAGGAGAGATGTTGTCCAAAGAAATATTTGAGACTATTATGATCTATTTTGATAATAAAATATGTGCCCATTGAGTAAGGCTTTCATTTTTCCATCACATGCAAAATGGATAACATCTCCTTCTCATAAGTAGAATGAACTGGATTCTTTCCATAAATTTGTTTGCTTTCAAAATATAAGGGGTAAATTTTTTGCATCAAAACAACATCAATACCTATTCCAGAAGCATCACATTTAATGATAAAATGTTTATTGTAATCCTTACTAGAATAGGGTGGTGCACCTAGTCTTCCTTATTTCATTAAAGAATCTTGTATCCTAATTGGACCAAATAAATATATTCTTCTTGGTGATATTAATCAAGGGAGTTACAATATTTCCATAATTCTTGATAATTTTTCTATATTACCCTATAATACCTAAAAGTACCTAAATATTCTTGATATATTTAAGCATGGACCAATATTGCATGGCCTTAATAGTATTAGGATCTATCTTGAAACCTTCATAAGACATTATGTGACCTAGGTATTCCACTTTAAAAACACCAAAGGAAAATTTGAATCACTTAAAATATAATTGTTATCACTATAAAGATGGAGTATATAGCTAACATGATGCAAATATGCTTCCCAAGACTTACTATAGACTAGGATGTTATCAAAATACTAATACAAGTTTACAAGTGAGAGGATGGAATATATAATTCATTAAAATTTGGAAAAAGTAATGGCATTTAGTAAGACAAAAAGGCATAATAGCCCTCATGTATGCAAATAGTAATTTTAGAAATTTCTTCCTCTCTAACCCTAATTTGATGAAACTTAGAATGTAAGTCAAGCTTGGTCAAAAGCTTTACACCATGAAATTTATCTAATAAATAATCATTAACAATAAGATAAAATTTATCTTTGATGGTAATCGTGTTAATTGGACATAAATTAGGACACATCCACCATGAATTTCCATTATGGCTGACCATTACTTCTATAAATTAATAAGGATTAGTACTAGGGTAGATAATATCTTGTTCCAACATCTCTTGAACTAGATTCTCAATTTTTAGCTTTTGGGGCTAGGGATAGTGATAATGATTAACATTAGGTGGCTACCTTCCTAGAATAATGTGAATAGCATGATCATGTTCCCACTTAGGTGGAAGACACTTATGTTTTTCAAAGATTAAATCATATTTATCAAGAAGATACTATGTTGATATGAAGAGCAAGATCTGAATGCTTAGAGCCTATGACTTCTATGTAGATGATATGGAAAATATGTCTTTACTACATTAATTTAATAATTTTTCCATCTAGTTAGAGCTAATAACTTTGGAATATGTAGGTTACAAACCTTGGAGATGGATTACCTTTCCAATTTCAATCAACTATACATATGATTAATGCAGATTCAAGGTCATGTTTCCTAGTTGAGACAATCATTATTCTTTAAGGATAAATTTTTACCACCCAAATCCATGATGCATAGACTACCAATCCACATGCATGTACTCATATTAATGTTAACATTAGTAATGTGACCCACACATTGAACCTTACCCCCATTGGTAATAATCATGTGAAACTTGTCCTTGTTAGAATTATTGATATACAACCCTAGGGGTTTAGTTGTATCATGGTTTATTAAATTTTTATTGATCCCTATAGGTCCAAAATGGCCACATACTTAGTAAAATTTTGTAGAATTTTGCCTAAGTGATAGAGTCATCATTCTACATACCTTGCAGTGTACTTTGAATCGGATCCACAATAGAATATATGAACCTACCCAACACTTAGTGAATTTTTTCATACTTGTAGAGATTTCGGGTGATTTCTTTCCAAATTTGGAATAGTGGTGAATCTCAAATCCACAAAATTCTATGAGTAAGGATGGCGTCAGTAATATAAAATATGGATTGACATTTTTACAAGTGGCTAAGTACAAGAATACCCGATTTTGGGAAGTTCTTTTGTTTTTCGGCTCTGGATTGGCGCTACCCTCAAATCCACAAAAGTTTCACAAAAATGGTGACATCAGCAACGAAGAAGTGTGGATTGGCGATCGAAGGATGAATGGAGTATTTCCTTTCCAAAATGATGACAAGGCAAGATAATAGAATTATGAAGGTGTGGATTCATGATAAGAAGTTATGTGACTAACCCCGAACCCAGAATGGTGACAAGGTAGAGTATTTCATCCTAAAGGCTATCTAGAATGGAGAAGGAGTTACTTCATACTATGACAGGCTTGGATTGGTGATTGCATACCAGCGCACTTGTTCTACCTAGAATAGAATCTATAAAAACAATAAGGAAAGGATGACATCATCAATATTCTAATGCAAATTGTAGAAGACTGATGAATATGGTGTATTCTGAGAAACAAAGAGCAGATTCGTTGTTCAGATTTCAAAGGTCTAGATTGGATATTTTGTAGCTTCTAATTCAAAAATATGACATCACCAAAAATTTAAAGCGGAATGGCATTGTATCCTCTTCACCATGTTTGATAAGCTTATGTCAGATTTAATTTGAACCATGCGATGAGGAGAATCAACAATGGATGTTTTGTTGACAAATTTTAGATGTTTAAAGAATATTTCTCCATCATGTTAGTAACATTTAGTTGGGAGATGAAGTATCGAAGGTTCTTCCAAAAAATTGAACCAGAGGTGGTTACATATCGACGATAGCGGATGACGCCCAAGAAGAATCGACGAAAGGGCATGATTCCCAACGGCCTAAACTCCAATTTTGTCAAGTGACTAGCAATTTGCAAAGGTCCCGAACTGCCATGGCAGACCATTTTCAACGGATTTCTTGAAGGATGAAGCAATAAGCAGATGCCAGCTAGATCTCTCTGTTGCACTATCAAAACAAGATCTTTGTAATTCTTCTTGATTATTTTAATTTTGCAAAACTATAAGTAGAGGTCAAACCCTCATTTTTAAAGGTTTGACTCTAGCATGTTTTCTTGTGCTACTATAAATATTCTTGAAAAACTAATGGAAGGAGCATTTCATTGATCTTCACCTCAAAATTGTGTTCTCATGCTTAATATCAGAGGTTTGGATTCTTTAGTTGTATTTATGTAAATGCTTGAATGGTTATTTTATGCCTAATTAATGGATTACTAGATGCTAAAGTAATTGAAATATACTTTTGAGTTTGTTCTATATTGTTAGGGAGTGCATTTCTATAAAATCTAGGTATTGGTGAATTCTGTTATTTGGATTATCACTATCTGGGTATTGAAATTGCTTGCTACAATATTTCTCTATTGTGCATTAATGAATAAGTAAAAATATGATTTGAGATCATGTTGGTCTTAGTATGTATCTTTGGTATGGTTTTTAGGATCTTCTTATGGTAGTGCAATGTTGTTAAGCTATTTGTCCATTGTTATTCTCATTTCTCTAACCCTAATATTCTCTTACCCTAAACTTCAAACCCTAAGTGAGCATAATTGAGTCAACAACCTGTTAAGTTGACAAGGAACCAAACTACTCTGGAGGTTGGATCAAAAACCCCTATTTTGGTCCATCCAATGTTGAGTGTTGAGATGTAGCTCTCGGGTGCAATCTTGGATAGAAAATAGGAAGATAGATAGCCATAGTATCGAGTGAAAACTTGGTATAATTCAGTGTGTAATAGTTTTTGGCATGCCCGGTGGGATCAGTTCATAAGGAACACAAAACCCATCTAATGAGTATTGTTATCTCAACCCGAAGAAATCAAGATTTGGTGAATTGTCCTAACCTTATAAGTGGAGAAAATAAAGTTCACCTAGCGACTCCCTGGTCATTAGACCTAAAAAAAGGATTGTCCTTGTAAACCAGTGTCCTTTCATATATACCAGGTCTTTCAAAATAAATAACCCTAATTCCTACTTTTACTGTGAGTTACCTTTTCCAAAAGTTTAGATCATGATTTCCTCAAGGAGGAACAACTTCTGGAAGAAAATCTAGTAGTTCCCCCAATAAAACCTACAACAAGAAGTATGGCACAAAATGTGGCTCCCAATCAGCCATTACAAAAGTACCCCAACTAGAACACAACCGGTCCCCTTAGATTAGCACAAATGGATGTCATTCCCTAGGTTGTATCTAAAGTTATTCCCACTTATGATGGATCTGGGAAAATAGCTTATGAGCATTATCAAGATATCTTGAATCTGGCAGCTATCCACAACATAAAAGAAGAAAATATTATTGTCAAAATTCTAGCCCTGTCCTTCAAAGGAAAGATATTGCATTGGTTTTGAACTCTAGAAGACAATTCTATTACTTCATGGCAAGCATTGGCTGAGCTGTTCATAAAGGAATTTAATGAATCTGCTGATCCTTTTTCTCTGCTTAATCAATTTACATCTATGCAGAAACCCAACAATAAACTGTCTCAAAATTTAATTTGAGATTTAGCAAAACATGGAAAATAATTCCCCCCACTGCTAGACCAACTACATTTTTGGCTTATATGTATTATATTTGAGCTCTCGGATCTAAGTTATGATTGTAGACACAAAAATCAGGAGTAGAAATCTTCCCCCAAGTTTATAATGTAGTTGTTCATGCTAAAAATATCCTAATTAATGTAGGAAGGTTGCCCCCCAAAACTGTGTTGCCTTATAACTCAGAGACCACTGGTAGCCAAATTCAATCGCACATGGACCCCCTTTCTCTGTCATCTCCATCTCCACAAATGAATGCCATTCCTCTACCAAATCCTATGTCCTCTGCACCCCCTTTTCCTCCCCTACCTTCTCAACCATCTCAGGAGTTTTTTGCTATCCTTGATATAAAAAATACCCTAAAAACTCTGAGCAATAGAATTAATTCAATGGAAAAAAGAGATCAAGAAAGGTCACAATAGAGGATATTCCCATATGTAAACAATAATCAGAGACCTGGTCCTAGTAATAGTATTGGAGTTAGGGTGAATATAGCATATGAGGAGCCAAAATGCTCTTCAGATACTACTCTTATAAATATTTGGTGCTTAGTATGCAATGACCCCCATGACTCATAGTCTTATGTGATGTATCAACACCATGTTCAACAATCTATGGATCAAGTTGAGAGGAATCAAAAGGGGAGAGTCAATATGTTATGGCACCCAGATCAAATCATGGCTAGAAAAGAGTTGGATGAAGAAAGTCCAATTTTTTTTATGACAAGGTCTGGAAAGAAAGCTTTACAAGTGGATCCACAAGAAATGGGGCATTTCCAAGTCCCTTCTTAGAAGAAATTTGACTCCCCTATTCAAGGCAGTGAAAATTTTCCTATTCCCCAATCTAAAGGAAAAGAGAAGACAGATACTCTTCCAAAGAGACCAGAATAGGAAACTGAGGGAGACCAAATGAGATATAAAGGTGAAGATCAAAAAAGGCTTAGGTTCCCCTCTATTACTAAAATACAAAGGTTAGAGGCCACCCAACAATATAAAAGAAGATATGGTGAGCTAGAAAGAGGGATAGAAAAACTCTCTTTGACTAAATCTGAATACAACATTGTTGAATAAATGAAGAGAATCCCCTCAAAAGCTAGCCTGTATGACACTTTATTCATTCCTGGTCAAATAGACTTGCTTAAAGTCTCCCTCAGCAAAAACCCACAAAATAGGTTGGCCACCACAATCCTTAGTATGCCATAAGAAAAGAAAGAAATGACACCTACTGTGCTAAATAATAAGCCTCATCCTTTCTATATATCCCTAAGAATGGAAGTTTGGGTAGTCTAAAATTGTATGATTGACTCAGGAGCATCAACTATAGTAATGCCTAAAGTAGTCTGTGAAGAGATGGGTATGGAGTATACTCAATCTTGTCCTAGAGTGTTACAACTATATGGGACACCTATCAAGATAGTTGGAGTTATTAAATATGTACTCATGAGGTTGCACAGAGCCCCTAAGGTGACATTGGTGCAAGAAATAGTGGTGGTGTATTTAGAACCCTATTTTGGATTGTGTCTCTCAAGAAATTTTACTGCAAAGCTAGGAGGATATATGTACATGGACTATTATAGCATGATAATCCCTTTCAAAGGAAAAAGGATAAGGATAACACCTAAGAAACATGTAGCTTATCATATTGAGAAGATTGAAGAAGATATATGCAATCTTAATCCTTTGGAGTAATTTTATCTAGTAGAAAATATCGAGGAGCTAGACATTGAATATGAATTGCCTTTTAGAGAGGATTATAGTCAATTTGGAACTAATATGGGTACATATAGCATCACAACTAAAATAGAAAAGATAATTCCTATTATATCCAACTAATTCCTAAGGGAGAAAGAAACATGGGTCATGCACTTTGATGGTGCTAAATGCAAAAATGGTGTAGGATACGGTGTGGTCCCACAATCCCAATCATAAGGGATAAAGAATTTTGCTTACAGACTAACATGGTCATGTACCAACAATGTTGTAGAATATGAGGCCTTGTGTCTTAGATTGATACAAGAAGAGAGTATGGGAATCAAGATTCTAAATATATATGGTGATTCTGAGTTAATAGTCCATCAAGTAAGGAATATGTGCAACAGTAAACACCATTATCTAAAAGCTTACAGAAATAGGGTATGGGACCTAATGGAATCATTTGATGCCCTAAATTTAAGTTTTATGCCCAGATAAAAGAATACCCTAGCTGATGCATTAGCAACGAAGGGAGCCAACTTCAACCCTTATGTAAACTTTGGAACCAAGAAGACCAAGGAAATTAAAATGATTTGCAGGCCTGCAGTACCGGACAGGTAGATTTTTTGGCAGGTTTTTGAAAGTGATGAACAAATTCTTGACTTTTTGGTAAGGGAAGCATGTCTTTCAATGGTCCAAGAGGAGAACTTGGAATAAATAGGTCATCAAGACATTATCCAACTAAGAAAAAATCATATCCCGAGAGGGTTGGTCTCCCTTGAAAGTTTATTTGATAATGAGGACAATAAAAAGGTCAAATCCATGAAGGTCAGTGAAAGGATCTATAAAGAAGTGGAGGTTGGAATAAAAAAGAAGCTTAATGTTGGAATCTAATGTTCACAGGAGGAAGTAGAAGATATTAAAGCTTTATGTTTGAAATACCCAGATATTGTGGCTTGGTCATATGAGGACCTTAAGGTGTATGACAAAAAGGTTATCCAGTATACTATTGAGTTAGAGCCTGATGTAAAACCATTCTGGAAGAAGCAGAGAGCTGTCAATCTGAGGATAGAGGCCATTATGAGAGAGGAGCTCTTAAATTTTTTAAAGGCCAAGATAATATACCCAATAAAACATTCCACTTGGGTAGCCAATTTGGTACCCATAATAAATAAGAATGGGGATATACGCTTGTGTGTATATTTTAGAAATCTAAATCAAGCATCCCTTAAATATCACTATCCCCTCCCATAGATTGATCAAATCTTACAGGCAGTGGCAGGAGCAGAGATATTCTCACTACTGGATGGTTACTCCGGATACAACCAAATTTAGGTAAAATATGAAGATCAGTACAAAACAACATTCACCACAAAATGGGGTACATTTACCTATCAGAGAATGCCTTTTGGGTTGTCCAATGTAGGAGCTACATTTTAGATGGCCATGGATTATGCCTTTGGGACACTGATCAACAAAGTTATTTTGATTTACCTAGATGACATGATAGTGTTTTCCCATGATAAAAATGATCATTTGTCCCATTTAGAACAAGTTTTTCAAAAGTGTAGAGAATTCGGCATTTCACTCAATCCTAAGAAGTCATTCTTTGTAGTTCATGAGGGAAAATTACTAGGTCATGTGGTTTCAAAAGAAGGTATGGCCATAAAGCTAGACAATATTAGAGCAATTCTTGCTTTTTCCTTTCCTATGAATAAGAATACCTTGCAGTATTTTCTAGGCCAAATCAACTTTGTTAGGAAATTCATTTCTGATTTTGCACATAAAGTGAGGCCTATAGTTGAACTACTCAAGAAGAAATCTGAGTTCAAGTGGACTGCTGCCAAGAAATAGGCTTTCGAGATCTTCAAGTAGTCTATTGCAATAGATCCAGTATTGGTAAATCCAAATTTCAATAAAGATTTTATTCTTTATGCATATGGAGATGAAGAGAGTTATGCCTCAGTACTTACTCAGAAAGATGATCAAGGGGATGAACACCCTGTGTTATTTTGGAGCCAAACATTGCATGATTATCAGGTCAAATATAAATTTATTTAAAGACAAGTGTTTGTTGTGATGAAGTCACTAAAGAAGTTCAAGCAGTATCTGGTGTAGAGCAAAACCCTGGTGTATGTGGTTCATCCAGATGTACGAAGTTTTATATTTTAGGGTGATCTAGGAGATAAAAGAGTTGGTTGGATTACCAATATCCAAGAATATGATGTAGAGATACATCCCACCAAGATGGTAAGAGATAGAGCTTTGTGCCAAGGATTGACAAAAGCTTCAGTATTGGCTGAAGTGATAGCTTGTCAGGCAACAGAAGAGGATTGGTAAGACCCCAAGGTCTTACTATAAAATTATTAACAAATTAATGTAAATGTAATCGCAGGCCACTCAAAGGGGGCTCCCTTGTAATCACTTTTCCACTATAGGGGGCTCCCTCCTTATAATATATGCTTATTATTCTTCTTCTTGGATGATTTGATATGGATGGCCAACCTAATATATATCTACCCTAAAGCTACGTTGGTGAAGAGACATGATGGTTCACATATGAAAAGACGTGATGGTTCACATTATGAAGGGTTATGATGGTTCACTTTATAGGTTAATAATATAATAATTAAATGATTAATAATACTAAGTAATAATGTTAGGATTGAGGATCCTAACATGCCACCCTCCTTAAAAAGAGCTTTGTCCTCAAAGCTCAAAGTGAGAAGCTTTGTCCTTTTTTTTCCAAGAAGGATTTGTGTAAGTTCTTGGACTCTTTTAATGGCATCCTTTCATAGGTAGGGATATCAAGAAGGATGAAGCATTAGCAGGGGTTTTCTAAGAACAATAGTGATGAGTGTCATTGAGTCTCATCATTTAATCTCAATGATTTATCAATCCGGGGTGGTGTCCAAGGCTGTCTACGATAGAAGGCTAGGGCAGAGTACAATTCAGGCATTCAAATTTCAAGCATTTATTGGTGAAGCAGATTTTGGTTTAGCCTTTTGGTGTCACACTAAACCTAGTCTGAAGAATGGAAACTAAAATAAATTACAGGAATTGAAAACTAAATCTAAATTGCAAAATTTAACAATCTAACTACAATTGCATGAATTGAAATTGCTAAATTGAAATCTAATCTACTTTTGCAGAATTGAAATTGTTGAAATGAAATCCTAAGTTACATTTGCAGAATTGAAATCTAGTTACTCTTGCATAATTGAAATGATGCTTGTAAATGAAACTTATTCTAAAAACACCTGTCAATGCCCTGCCACAAAAGGTCATCAAGCTTCTGCTACAGGAATTGACAACAAAATGAAATATGCTAAAAATGGAAAGTTGCTAAAATAGAAAGCAGGGAAAACATGGAAAGCAAAGGAAAAATGCGTAATATAATTTTTCAGCTGACATACACACAAATGTTGTACACAAACATAATAGAAAACATAAATCACATAATACAAAATAAAAACAAGAAAATGAAATCTGGCAAGCAATCTATTAATTCTACTGCAACAAAATTACAGATTAAAACCTACCATAAAATCCCTCCTTCTAGATCTGAAAGTGGGCCCATACTTCCTGATCTAGAAGGAGGTGAAAAGCACTCCTTAACTAATTAACACTCAGAACATAAAATGATAAAATAGCTGCACTTTTATTGATGACAAAACATGCTGAAAACTATTACAAAAAATTGTTGTACAATCCTAATTGCTGCTATTGAAAACTCTCCTCTATTCTAATTCCTAACTGGCTCAACCAAGGAGGGAGCTATGTTATTTATATAAATATTTACAACATATCCCATGCTCAAATCAGCCTATGTGCTGCTTTACAGTGATTTGCCAATAATTCTGGATCTAAAATAAATGCAAATCTGGACAGTTTGTGTTGCAGTAGTAGTCATTGGCCCTTAGAAAGCATCTTCAGTGGTGGGAGTACGTGAGAGGAGTCTAGAAATATCTCACACATCTTTCTCCACTTCAGAATATGCCATTTCTATCTTGCAAACAACTTCCTATTATGCTGTAATTTTTCTGGGTTTATCCTAGAAGAGGATCAAAATTGATCTTTTCCATGAATGGTGGCTTTGGACGGCAAGGACGACAAAGTCATATGGGAGATATTTTCCTTTAATATTTTCAACCTTCTTTCCCTTTTTCCACCATCAAAAATAGTCAAAAAGTCAAAAAGCACTTTTTTGTTCTCATTTCGAAGATAAGTGGCTCATTCCGAAGAGACTGTATTTCTCATTCCGAAGATGTCTTGTTCATTCCGAAGATCTTCGGAATGAACAACTGTGTGCTCTTCAAATGATTTTAGCTGCATTTCTCAAGTGGATTAGCCCTCAGGATCAGATTGCAATAGCCTTCATTCCTCTCCATGTGTGAATTCCATGCCTTGCCATTCATTGGTAGCTTGTTGGAATTTACATGGTAAATTACTGCATTTTCCAGTTCTACTGCACAGTTGTAAAATATTGGCATTTCTTGCAAATTCAAACAAATTAGAACATGGAAAAATTATTCAAATATCAACATGAAGGAGTACATCAAGTTGCTACTGAATTTATACACTTCATTCACCAAGTAACCATGCTGAAATAGTGCAACAATGCTGCACAATTGCCCCTGCTCTGTTATACCCTGTTGCTGCCTATTTAGACCATGTGGGAATGCTTCTAAATAGGTCAGATGTCTTCTGTAGTCCTTCTGAACTCATTCCATCCATATCCTCATGCTTTTCTTGACAACTTCAAGGTGTTCCTATAAAGTAACAACTTGCTGATTTTTATATGGCTATTTTTTCAGATTTTTAGATTTATGACAGTCCTAAACTTTTGGCTTCAATGTGGATTTGAAACAAGTTGAAGGGTAGGAAAACATTCAAAAACCATTGAGAAGTTAATGGATATCAGCATACCACATTTGGTTAATTGAAATGCATGTTCTTACTTGCTACTTAATCAAGCAAAATCAGTCACAAAATGCTAAAAATAGTCAAAAATAGAGATATAGTATTCCTAACATAAAATCATGTAAACACTTAACAAATAGTATATTTTAGTCAACTATTTGGCAATTAACTTATCATATGGTAGTCAAACATTGTGCAATAATGAGGCACTTTTGGGCCTCATCATCCCCCCCAACTTGAACTGATGCATGCCCTCATGCATCTTAGTAGGCCATAGTAATATGCAGGTTTTATTCTTGTGAACAACATCCTTTGCTACCTGCTAACTGAGAAATTCCTCCTTGCTGCACTATATCAAGTATTTTGCAATTAAGCACATGTATGACTCTTTTTCTATCTTTCTACAAGTTTTAGTGTTGCAAGGTACCTCTTAAAGGCTTGATATCATATGATTCATCTTGCAATAGTCTTATTGTGGAACCATATTTGGCAGATGCACTACTACTGATGGAATTTTCTATTCTTAACAACATTTCAGCCTGAATGCTTATTTTTGTTGTTTGCACCTTTTGAACAAAATTGATAAAATTTTTTGATTTGAAATGCTTGAGGGATGTACTTACTTGTGGTAGAGCCTTATAAACCTCAATATTTGATGTACCCTACTCTTTTTGCTATTCTGTAGCATTTTCAATAATTTTGGTACAGTTTCTGCTCATTCCGAAGATATCCTGCTCATTCCGAAGAGATTGTATTCATTAGATGTCTATTTCGAAGAGAGTATTTTCATTCGAAGATGTTACTCATTTCGAAGAGACTGTATTTCTCATTCCGAAGATGTCTGCTCATTTCGAAGAGACTGTATTTCTCATTCGAAGATGTCTTCTCATTCCGAAGATCTTAAAAAAAATGCAAAAATGACCTCCTATGCAAAAGTTAGCTACATATTCTATTGTGGGCCCATCTCTAGAGTGTATAAGCCTTCCATAACATCAAAAATCCCTTCTTCATCCTTTTGTTTAGATGTTATTCTTTGTTTTGTATGTTGTTGTTTTATTCTAGTAGTACTAAAATAGAACCTTCAGGTGCATTTTTTTGATTATCCTCCTTCAATTTATCAGACAATTGTGAGATATAAACTTGCAGTTCTCCTTCTAAAATTTGCCCTACAAATTGAAATAGAATTGCTGCCATGTCTGTCCCAAAATCAGGTTTTTGCATAGTTTTGGAATTTCCATGCAATTAAGGGCATAAGGGGGTGTTTCTTGACATCTTGAACATGTTCCTTTTTCAACTTGTCAATATTGTATGAATAGTTTATGCCAAATACCGACTATCATACACTAAATGCTAAATGTTTACTATGAATTAAATGCAAGAAACACATACCTTACTGTCCTAAAAATTGGTCATGCACCTTACAAGTTGCTTTTGATGATTGTTAGCAAGCTATCTGAAAACATAAACAAACATAACACATGTGCAATGTGAGATTTGTACAATGGTGGAATAATGATGGGTAGATCAACAAGGCAATGCATGCCGAAAAATCGGTTTTCATGCAAGCCAACTCAGTAGCGCCTCCAAGAAGGTTTTCACTACTGAATTATTCATTTTTTTTATATTTCATTTTTTTTCATTTTTTTTTTCATCTCTTTTTTTCATTTTTTTCATCAGAAGAGGCTGCCATTTCTGGTTTTCAACCAACTTCTGTCCTCTTTTTTTTTTTCAAGTGCTTCAATGAGAGAGAACATCTCTCACTCTTATTTGGATAAGACCAATCCTTATTCTGCAAAAACATGTCAATTGTTGTATGAAAACACCATCTCTTTCTGTTGAAACCTGCAACATTGATGCAACCTTCCTTTCTAAATGAGCAGTAAGAATCTTCTTACATCATAATTGCCTCCTTATTGCTAGAAATGAAGTATTGGCTTCATTGTTCCTCTTCCTTGCTGAAATTGATGCTTGTCCTCATGTATCCCCATTTTGTGGGACATGCCTCTGTTGCAAATATTTTTTTTTTTTCTCTTTTTTTCAATTTTTCTTGTCTTGCTTGTACCCAAGAAGGAAGTTCACAAACAAGACTATTCTTCTTTTTGCTTTTCTTGTATTTTTTTTTCTTTTTGTCAAACTTTTTATCATTACTCTGAATCTGATATTGAAGAGAAATTCTCTTCCATTATGTGTACATCCAATGGAATCTCCTTCAAGAACTCCTCCTTAGTTAATGGTGCATGGTATACCCGAAGGCAATGTCCATTCACCACTAACATCCTCCATGAATTACCAATGGGAGAAAGAAGTACTACTCCATATCTGAAAACTTCTTCAATCAAGTGTTGTCCATGCCTCCTAGTCTGCAAAATCTTGTCAATCTGTACTTGAAACAATTAAATACCAATTCCCAAAAGATGTTAAGTGCTTACATCAAGATAAAATCTTGATATACCCTTGTAATTCCATGTAAAGGGATTGAAATATTGTTTCAAAATAGCAACAATTTTGCTTTTTGTTTATAAGTCAGCCAACTAATAATGTTCAAGAATTTTCTTGGCTGCACTTCAATTTGTTTCATTCCTAGGAGGACAGAATTTACCCCTTTGTAATTTCTTACTAAGGAGTTCAATGGAAGTAAATTTTCTATGTGCAGTTGTTCTAGTTTTTCTCCTTTATCCAAGGCTAATTTCTGTGTGTTTGGACTAAAGGTTTTCTGTGTATCTCCATTGATTTTTGTCTCTTCAAGCTCAGGTAAGTTCTTGTTTGAGCACAGTTGGATGTTGTTGCAGTCAATAACATTTCCTGCAGTTTTTTTTTTTACCAGATTCAGCTACATGGACAGGGGTTGCCTGTCCTGTATTATTCATATTGGCCACAGGTTGGGCTGAAGGTGGTGGTTGATTTACTTGCCCTATTTGTTGTTGTTGGGATCTCTCTTTGAGAAGAATTCAGATTAGGCAACAAATTTTGTATCTCTGAGTTGTGGAAGTAAATGGCATTCATCAATGATATGTCCCTATGAACAAATGCTACAGGTAGCTGATATGGCTATTTTGTTCAAGGGATAGTCTTGTATATCTACCATGATATCTTTCCAACACCTAGTACAAATTTGTTTATACTACCCTGATGATATGGATATAAAAAGGGCAGTACTAGCAGATGGCTCTTCTAAATTTTTTAAGAGATCTTATGTTTCTTGATAATGAGGATGATGAATTCTTTCTATTTTTATCAAGAATTTCAAACATAGGCAATTTAACCCCCAAGTGTGAAGATCACCTCCCTATGGTTGCTTGTTTTCTAAATGGACTGAAATGCAACTATCAATAATTATTATTTATACCAGCTATTTCATTCAGATTTTACTCTAAACTTCCTAAGTTAGCACAATAATAATTATTTGACTATTTTTACCCTCTAACAACACCATGATCCTCGAAAACGATGCCAAAATGATGAGTGTCATTGAGTCTCATCATTTAATCTCAATGATTTATCAATCCGGGGTGGTGTCCAAGGCTGTCTACGATAGAAGGCTAGGGCAGAGTACAATTCAGGCATTCAGATTTCAAGCATTTATTGGTGAAGCAGATTTTGGTTTAGCCTTTTGGTGTCACACTAAACCTAGTCTGAAGAATGGAAACTAAAATAAATTACAGGAATTGAAAACTAAATCTAAATTACAGAATTTAACAATTAACTACAATTGCATGAATTGAAATTGCTAAATTGAAAGTCTAATCTACTTTTGTAGAATTGAAATTGCTGAAATGAAATCCTAAGTTACATTTGCAGAATTGAAACCTAGTTACTCTTGCATAATTGAAATGATGCTTGTAAATGAAACTTATTCTAAAAACACCTGTCAATGCCCTGCCACAAAAGGTCGTCAAGCTTCTGCTATAGGAATTGACAACAAAATGAAATATGCTGAAAATGGAAAGTTGCTAAAATAGAAAGCAGGGAAAACATGGAAAGCAAAGGAAAAATGCTTAATATAATTTTTCAGCTGACATACACACAAATGTTGTACACAAACATAATAGAAAACATAAATCACATAATACAAAATAAAAACAAGAAAATGAAATCTGGCAAGCAATCTATTAATTCTGCTGTAACAAAATTATAGATTAAAACCTGCCATAAAATCCCTCCTTCTAGATCTGAAAGTGGGCCCATACTTCCTGATCTAGAAGGAGGTGAAAAGCACTCCTTAACTAATTAACACTCAGAACATAAAATGATAAAATAGCTACACTTTTATTGATGACAGAACATGCTGAAAACTGTTACAGAAAATTGTTGTACAGTCCTAATTGCTGCTATTGAAAACTCTCCTCTATTCTAATTCCTAACTGGCTCAACCAAGGAGGGAGCTATGTTATTTATATAAATATTTACAACATATCCCATGCTCAAATCAGCCTATGTGCTGCTTTACAGTGATTTGCCAATAATTCTGGATCTGAAATAAATGCAAATCTGGACAGTTTGTGTTGCAGTAGTAGTCATTGGCCCTTAGAAAGCATCTTCAGTGGTGGGAGTACGTGAGAGGAGTCTAGAAATATCTCACACATCTTTCTCCACTTCAGAATATGCCATTTCTATCTTGCAAACAACTTTCTATTATGTTGCAGTTATTTCTGGGTTTATCCTAGAAGAGGATCAAAATTGATCTTTTCCATGAATGGTGGCTTTGGACGGCAAGGATGGCAAAGTCAGATGGGAGATATTTTCCTTTAATATTTTCAACCTTCTTTCCCTTTTTCCATCATCAAAAATAGTCAAAAATTCAAAAAGCACTTTTCTGTTCTCATTCCGAAGATAAGTGGCTCATTCCGAAGAGACTGTATTTCTCATTCCGAAGATGTCTTGTTCATTCCGAAGATCTTCGGAATGAACAACTGTGTGCTCTTCAAATGATTTTAGCTGCATTTCTCAAGTGGATTAGCCCTCAGGATCAGATTGCAATAGCCTTCATTCCTCTCCATGTGTGAATTCCATGCCTTGCCATTCATTGGTAGCTTGCTGGAATTTACATGGTAAATTACTGCATTTTCCAGTTCTGCTGCACAGTTGTAAAATATTGGCATTTCTTGCAAATTCAAACAAATTAGAACATGGAAAAATTATTCAAATATCAACATGAAGGAGTACATCAAGTTGCTACTGAATTTATACACTTCATTCACCAAGTAACCATGCTGAAATAGTGCAACAGTGCTGCACAATTGCCCCTGCTCTGTTATACCCTATTGCTGCCTATTTAGACCATGTGGGAATGCTTCTAAATAGGTCAGATGTCTTCTGTAGTCCTTCTGAACTCATTCCATCCATATCCTCATGCTTTTCTTGACAACTTCAAGGTGTTCCTATAAAGTAACAGCTTGCTGATTTTTATATGGCTGTTTTTTCAGATTTTCAGATTTATGACAGTCCTAAACTTTTGGCTTCAATGTGGATTTGAAACAAGTTGAAGGGCAGGAAAACATTCAAAAACCATTGAGAAGTTAATGGATATCAGCATACCACATTTGGTTAATTGAAATGCATGTTCTTACTTGCTACTTAATCAAGCAAAATCAGTCACAAAATGCTGAAAATAGTCAAAAACAGAGATATAGTATTCCTAACATAAAATCATGTAAACACTTAACAAATAGTATATTTTAGTCAACTATTTGGCAATTAACTTATCATATGGTAGTCAAACATTGTGCAATAATGAGGCACTTTTGGGCCTCATCAAATAGTAGAATCTTCCTTAGGAAAATCATGATGACGATGGGAGGGCAACCCTTGGGGTTCCTCAAATACTTTAGAATGATGCATCAAAAGTGATGGTGATGATTTCATATCCTTTTTTGGTTCCTTGGTAGAGCCAATAGAGGAGTGTTTAGTCACTCTGCGTTAGTTCTGAACAGGTTAAGTCATATGGCAAGAACTCTCTATTGGTAAGGAAGGTATGTGTAGGCCTTGTAGAGTGCATTTTTAGCTAGCATTGATCACTTTGGGTATGTCTACCTCATTCTTACTTGGTACATCAATCACTTCTTGCACATCACCACATTGTCTTCATTGCGGTGAGTAGGTGCACTAGTCACTTCAGACACAACTACCTCATCTGCTTGCTCTATGGAGAGACAAGGATCAACTTCCTTCAATAAATACAATGTTAGTGTAGCACATTTATGGTGGGGTCCAAATTTTTCATCACAATTATCACAAAGTCCTTTTGCTTGTCGTTCCTTCATCTCCTCAAAGCTAAGATGTTTAATTCGTAAAGTTTGGTTAGATTTGGAGGTTGTGTAACTGCTTTGTGCCCTTCCATTATGCATAGGTTTAGGAGCGATGTAAGTGGTCGATGATTTTTCCATAAGTGGTTTCCCTAATTGTTGTTGTGCATTGATTTTATCTTCAGCTAATTTTACCAATCCATAGGTTTGCATCATGGTATAGGGATTGAACCTTGTCACCTCCATTCTAATTTCCTCTTTTAATCCCCTAATGAAGCCATTGATGAGAATTGATTCATCCAATATTGTGTTGTGTTTGGTGATATCCTCAAACCAATTTTGATACTCACGCACAAAAGTGATTTGATGAAGATCTTTGAGCAATTCCCACATGACTGGGTCCCACATGGCTCTGATACCAAATGGTAAGACCCCAAGGTCTTACTATAAAATTATTAACAAATTAATGTAAATGTAATCGTAGGCCACTCAAAGGGGGCTCCCTTGTAATCGCTTTGCCACTATAGGGGGCTCCCTCCTTAGAATCTATGCTTATTATTCTTCTTCTTGGATGATTTGATATGGATTGCCAACCTAATATATATATCTATCCTAAAGCTATGTTGGTGAAGATACAGGATGGTTCACGTATGAAGAGACGTGATGGTTCACGTTATGAAGGTTTATGATGGTTCATTTTATAAGTTAATAATATAATAATTAAATGATTAATAATACTAACTAATAATGTTAGGATTGAGGATCCTAACAAGGATCAAGTAGAAATACTATACATCGTAGATTTTTATTGGATTGACCAGATGATTAGGTATTTCCAAACTGGAGTATGCCCACCTGATCTGAATGCATCTCAAAGAAGGAGATACAAACTTCATGCTTTAAAATATGTACTACTACCTGAAGGGTTGTTCAAAAGAAACTTGGATGGAATTCTCCTAAAATGTTTGAAATATGACCAACAAAAAAGAGTCATGGAAGAATTTCATGGAGGATCAGCTGGTGGACATAGCTCAGGCAGGGTTACAACTTCAAATATTATAATAGCAGGCTATTATTGGCCCACTATATTCACTGATGCTTTTAAAATTACCCGGGCTTGTGAAAAATGTCAGAGGTATGTTGGAAGAACAAGAAATGCTTCATCTCCCCTAAGGCCTATACAGGTTGAGGAGCCTTTTCAACAATGGGGGCTAGATTTCATAGGGGTTATTAACCCTAATTCTTCAACAGAGCATAAGTTTATCTTGACTGCTACATATTATCTTACCATATGGGTAGAAGCCATTCCCACTAAGAAGGCAGACCAGGAGGTTGTCATCAATTTTATGGAAAATTTGATTTCCAGGTTTGGAGTCCCAGAAGCCTTGGTGAGTGACAATGGCCCTGCTTTCATAGGAGCCAAGTATATTGAGTTTTCTAGCAAGTATGGCATCACTCTTAAAAATACTTCAAATTATTATCCACAAGGTAATGGACTTGCAGAATCTACCAATAAGAACATGTTAAGGATTTTGAGGAAATATCTTGAAGGTAATAAAAGAATTTGGCACCTATTGCTAGACCAAGCTCTATGGGTAGACAGGATTACTATTAAAAATTCCATTAAGAATTCTCCTTATGCACTGGTATATGGAAAAGAGGTAGTGTTGCCAATTCATTTAGATATTCCAACACTTAAGCTTGTCAGTACAAAAGAAGAATCAGAGGGAGATCCTGTGAAAACTAGGTTAACACACTTGCTATAGTTGGAAGAGAGTAGAGCTCAGGCATATGATAGTTTTCAAAAGCATTCATCAGACATTAAAGCATGGTTTGATAAGAAATCCAGGTTCAAAAAATTCCAAGTTGGGGATTCAGTTCTCAGATGGAATGTTGATAGAGCAAAGCCAGGAAAGCATGAAAAGTTTGATTCTTTTTGGGATGGTCCTTTCAAAATAGTGGAAGCTAAGGAGTCTAATGTATTCCAGTTGGAAGGTCCAGAGGGAAGCATACAACCCATTCCGATAAATGGTTTTCACCTCAAGCTCTACTATGTGTAAGGAGTAAGCTCATTGTAACATATGTATATACATTGTATAATTATTTCCCCTCCTTTCTACACTTTGTATTTTGAATTCTTTTCTGCACTTTGTAATTGATTTTCTTCCAAAAAATTCTGAAAAAAGAAAAAAATTGCAAAAAATGACTAAGTATTGGCCAAGTGCATAGTAATGTTCCATTCCGCACACAGTGTCGTGTAATATTTTCTGGAACGACGTTCCCCTCTCGAATCCACATCAAAGTATTTTGGATTTCCGCAGAGTGGTGTATCGATTTCTATTCCGCATAAAGAAGGACAAAGGCGACGCCCATCTGGAAACCTCTCAAAGCTAAAGATAGCCGAAGTGGAATCAAGGTGGATTTTCGAGCATAAAATATTTAAGTACCAAGTGGACCCAAAAGGCTCTTAAGCCACTAGAGTAGAATCAAGCTAGAGCCAAACAACAAGTTCAAATTTGACACATGGAGGCTAGAGAGTATTCTCACATTCAATTCTAATGAACTCTCGCCATAGATTAAAGAGTAGTCGAAGGGATGTGATGAGCTGGCAATGCAATTTGAAAATTCGACCAATAAAAATATAGGATGCCACCTTCGAGCTGTCAAAGTGAATGATGGAAAGGATTGTGAAGTGTGCCAATAGAGATATCATGTAGCAGTCGCATTAATGGTGGAAGATACGCATGCTCCAAAAGATAAAAGTGATGAAGGCATACATGAGGCTCATTTGGAAACCATGAAGCAGTTAGGAGACGGAGCAATATTCTAAAAATATTTTTCCTGCTAATTACAGTGAACAAGGTCATATTGCTACCAAGATGGCTCCTAAGAAATCACCCACCGAGACCACAAAGGATGTTCTGGAATTCGAAACTCTGGATAAAAGTATGGTGGTGCCATACCTTGACAAAGCTAAATCTGTGGTGGACACAAAAATGACCATCATGGAGAGGACGAGGCTGAGAAGGAGCATGAATGATAGATATAATAAGAGGGTTGCTTTGTCAGTAGAAGGTAGATGCTCCATCCTTTCTTATCTCTCTTTTTATATTTGTGATTTCGTTCATCCCTGCCCTGAGTTGGTAGCTACGATAGTCAAATTTTATGACCCATTAGCTAAGGTAGTAAAGACCCATGAGGGAAAAACCCTTTTTAGTATCACTACTTCTTTCTGCCATAAAATCTTTGCCCTAGGGGATGACCCACCAGTAACATCGAAACCATTTAGGGTCATTGAACAAACTGGTTTTTACACCATAGAGAAATGAGCTAATGATGGCGAGTCATTCAAAAATTGGGTTTATAAGAAGCTTAATACCAAACCCCAAGAAAAATTTCCCGAAGTCCCCATATCCATTAACAAATTTACAAACCCCGTCCTGTTCTCTATGTTGGCTTGCATGGAGGGTTTGGACTCCGACAGAATGGTTCATGGCTAGAAAATCGCCGTTGCATACTGTATCTCTAATGAAATAATGTATGAAAAGGATGCGAGAAAGAAAGGGACAAGAGTGATTTATTTTGACTGGCCAACTTTTCTCACCCAAAGAATACATGAGTAGCTAGTAAGCATGAAGAGGGGCACTAATGCTCCTAGTTTTAGGCATTGCTCAAATATGGTATGGATGTTCTATGCTGCTATTAAAGATAACATGCCATGGATTCCGGTCAAGGATAAGACCAATAATGGAGAACCCTTATCGGTGTATTATTGGACAAGTCACTTAAGAAGTAGTGAGTCTTACTATAGATTCAATTTGGAATTTCTTGGACCAGCCCTCAAAATAATGTATGATAAGTTCCCTAGATTTCCACCCTTGGCCAAGGAGATTATGAGGACTAAGGGTGCAGAAGAAGGAGACTGGTATTTGTTAACTGAAGGCACAGTCATCAGACTGTATGGTTTCATGGGTAAACCTTTCCTTTTGCCCCACTTTGTCATAGAGAGACTTTTTGCCTTGGAATATCTGAGGCAGGCAGAGTACATTGATGCAAACTATGGTTCGAGGAGGAAGAGGAAGTCTTTGCTTACCCACCACACTTTGGAGGACATCACCATCACCAAGAAGGGGCAAAGTCTATAGATTGACCAATACCTTGATAGGTTAGGTCTATTTTATATTCCCCAAATATGGAGTTATGACCTTGAAGACATTTTCACTGCAAGAAACAAAACCCTAAATGGAGATAAGGCCTACAAGTTTGATAAAAGGCCCAGGGCTCATTTTGAACAAGGGAGAAATAATGATGAGACTGCTCTTTTGGAGTGGAACATCCCAAATATGGATCAGTTACCTCCGTGGTTGGATTTTTATGAGCAGATTGAGGATTTTGATCCAGATCATAAGCCCAGTCATCAGATTATAGAGGATATGATTAGTAATATTAAAGCAGAATATGCAAAGAAAAAGGATCCTCCTTCCAAGACCAAGTCTACAAAGAAAAAGGAACCTCTACCTGAGGAAGAAGTTGTAGAGGGAGGAGAAGAAGAGGAGGATAAAGGGCCATGGGATGAAGCAAATATCATGGATTGGTGGTGTATGAGAGTTGAAATTGGAAAGTCATAATCTAAATTTGGAATGAATATTGATAAGGAGTTTTCAAGAAGATATAATGAGAATATCAATACTTGGATACTAAAGGATGTCAGACATATAGTATTAATGGTTGAAAAACCCCAAAGTGGTTCTGAATCCCTACCACCTCCTACAGATCAAAAATCTCCTTTGATAGTAGTTGAGGTGCTGAAAACATTTAATCCTACCTCTGAGCAGGTAGAGAAATTTCCTAAGGGGGCTAGGTTGATGAGCAAGATGCAGTATTCTAAGGAAAATGCTGTGAATACCCCTATCATTGAAACAATATCCAGG
Organism: Wollemia nobilis; assembly: GCA_028583015.1. Lineage (NCBI taxonomy): Eukaryota > Viridiplantae > Streptophyta > Pinopsida > Araucariales > Araucariaceae > Wollemia > Wollemia nobilis. The sequence goes on along the minus strand of JAQPPZ010016703.1, from coordinate 4,572,751 downwards.
CCTAGACATTTAGCTTTGGGGGACAGCCTCCGGACACAGATATTGATTGGAGGAAAAAGGATGAAAGTTTTAGGTTCAGACCACTTTATTTTGCTCCTGCAACATCTGTTGAGATATGTTCCATTGTTGAGCAATCACTACTTTCTGGAGTAGTGCAAGAAGATGTATTAGAAGAATATTTTGAAGATGAGATGGCTGCTTTCCAACTAGTTCATAGGAGGACTAAGAGATCCCCAGAAAGAGAGGACAGAGAAATTTTGAAGAAATAAAAAATGGACATGGAGGAAATTGCTAAAGAGGTAGCTAATTTTGCCATAGAAGGGTTGATTGATCAAGAGCAATAGCTAGAAACAAAAGCAGAACAAGAACACCCTACATCTGTAGGTGAAGGTATGGTTTCTAATCCCTCTTCTCCTCTTCATATCCATGAATCCCCAAAGGAACCTCCCTCCCTTTCTAATCAAGAAAATGTGGCAAATGTACCTCCTACCTCTCACAGTCCACCCCATGTTTCATCAATAGCTATGGAGGTACAGGTCAGTTCTGTTTTGTCACAACCACCTCAAACCCCACCTTCCACTTCTGAGGTTTCCACTTCAGCATCTACCATCGCTCCACCTCCATATTTTTCATCACCACCATCAATGGGACACTGCGTTCCAAGTACATCCACCCATTCCAATGTCAATCATGTATCTATTTCTTTGAGTTTACCTATATCTACAACAATGGTAGTTACAGAGTCCACTATTGTAATAGAGGCTGTTGTAGCTATATCTTCACCCCCACCAACAACAAGTCAGTCTACCCTATTATTTTTAATGTCATCATCTCCCCTAGCTACTGGTTTTTCAAAACTTATTACTATACCAAAGGAGCAGGCAGCCACTCAGAGCATAAATGATTATTGGGCCGAAAAGCTTACCAAGCCTTCCAACAGGATGGTTGTGTCAAGAAAAAGTATGTATGTTGACCCTATTACTAGGTAGAGGGTATCAAGATCTATGATTCCGCTGGTAAGTAAACCTGAGAATGAAATGACTATTCAATATTATCGAGTGGAGGAGGTCATAGAAGATATTGACAAGCTCCCTACTGAAGATGAGTTGGTGATAGCCAAGGCCCACTTAGATACCTTCTATGTGAAAAATGATATAGCCAAAGAGAAGGTGGATAAGCTGAAAAAACAAGTTGAAAAGCTTAAAAAGAGCCTCAATGATCAAAAAGAGATAGAAAAAGCTCTAAGGAAGGAGGCCAAGGGTTGGAAAGAAAAGTTTCAAAAGGCCAATAAGTTGAAGGACCAATTAGAAGAACAAAAGAAGTTGAATGAAGATCAGGCAAAAGAAATTCAGAACTTAAAGCATCAACTTCAGATAGAGAAGGCTAAATCCTCAGGCTTTTCTAAGGATGATTTGAAAAATATTAAGGATTTGCTTTCTGAGGTTCAGGAAAAGTGTTCAAGACTTCAACTTATGATTGATTATCTTGAAGATGCCAACCGATTACTCTCCACCATTCAGAAGGATTTGGATCAAATCACTGGAGAGTTGCAGCCTATGGTAATTTTGGTAGAACAGATGTACAGGTTGGTTGATAGTAGACTCAGTAATGCTACTAAACCAATTCCCAATAAAGAATGGAATCTGGCCGGAGTTGCTACCAAAATAGTGGTTAAAAAGCATAGGGTAGTTCAAAGGGCTTGGCTATTGGTTGACAGGATGGACAAGGGGATTAAAGATATTATTGAAATAAATGAGGAAATTATTTAGGTTGGTTTTAAAGGACTCTGGAAGGAGGATCACAACTTGTTATCTATGGAAGAAGTCCAGCAAAGCATCAATGAGAATTTACAAGATGAAGCTGGAATTGATTCATTGGAAGAGCCACTATCCCAAGAACAAGCTGCCAAAATGATTATGGATTGTACCCGGTTGAGAGATCTCATGGAAGATCTGGTGACTAGAGGGAATGCTTCTAACTATGAGGATGTTGGAGAATTACAATATGTTTATAAGCATCTTAAAGAAACATCAAATCCCTCAAAAGAAGCTTGGAAATAGGCTCTACAGTCCCTAGAATCAATGATCCAGTTGTTTGGAGATACCTCTGGTGAGGGTAATCAGAAAGTGCCTACTCTATAAGAAGGAGGAGAATAATAAGAAGTAGATGAAGAGGTTGTGGAAGAAGGAGAACAATATGGAATAGTTACAGGCCTAGAAGGGGCTCACACTTAAGTCATTTTTGTTTGTACATATACATAAGTTTTGTATTTTTGTTTTTACTCTGACAATTTGTCAGAAATAAGCAATAAAGGCATGAAGCCCATAGAGCAGCAATTTTTGTGTGAAGGTATTCTTTGAAATAAGGCTTTATAAAGGGGGTAGATTTGTGTACAGTTCTAAAGATAGTAGCAATAACCGGTATTTGCGGATCAGTGCTATATATTTTTGGCATCACTTCGATATGAATCTCTACTCTCTCAACAAATTGATAAAACTTTTAGAGAGTAGTGTTTGTATGGAAGTTATTCTGTAAAGTATATATTTAGAGAAGTATATTTGACTCCTAAGGCCCAATGGATAAGACTCTGAGTTCGATTGGCTTTGCAAGCAAATCCACCCGGGAGGCGCCAGAATGTAGGCCCAAAATGGCCACATACTTAGTAAAATTTTGTAGAATTTTACCTAAGTGATAGAGTCATCATTCCGCATACCTTGCAGTGCACTTTGAAGTGGATCCACAATAGAAGATATGAACCTGCCCAACACTTAGTGAATTTTTTCATACTTGAAGCGATTTCGGGCGATTTCTTTTCGGCTTCGAAATAGTGGTGGGTCTCAAATCCACAAAAGTCTATGAGGAAGGATGGTGTCAACGATATAAAATATGGATTGGCATTTTTGCAAGTGGCTAAGTATAGGAATACCCGATTCTGGGAAGTTCTTTTGTTTTTCAGCTCTGGATTGGCGCTACCCTCAAATCCACAAAATTTTCAAGGAAACGGTGACGTCAGCAGTGAAGAAGTGCGGATTGGTGATTCAGAGGATGAATGGAGTGTTTCCTTTCCAGAATGATGACAAGGTAGGACAATAGAATGATGAAGGTGCGGATTCATGATAAGAGGTTATGTGACTAACCCCGGACCCGAAATGGTGACAAGGTAGAGTGTTTCATCCTGAAGGCTATCCGGAATGGAGGAGTTACTTCACACTATGGTGGGCCCAGATTGGTGATTACATACCAGCGCACTTGTTCTACCCAGAATGGAATCCACAAAAGCAATAAGGAAAGGATGATGTCATCAACATTCTAATGCGGATTGAAGAAGACTATGCGAAATATGGTGTATTCTGAGAAACAAAGAGCGGATTCGTTGTTCAGCTTTCAAAGGTCTAGATTGGAGATTTCTACAGCTTCTGATTCAGAAAGATGATGTCACCAAAATTTTAAAGTGGAATGGCATTGTATCCTCCTCACCATTTTTGATAAGCTTATGTCAGATTGAATCTAAACCATACGATGAGGAGAATCAACGGTGGAGGTTGTGTTGACAAATTTTAGATGTTTAAAGAACATTTCTCCATCAGGTTGGTAATAGTCAGTTGGGAGATGAAGCATCGAAGGTTTTTCTAGAAAATTGAACCAGAGGTGGTTACAGATCGACGATAGCGGATGACTCCCAAGAAGAATCGATGAAAGGGCATGATTCCCAATGGCCTGAACTCTAGTTTTGTCGAGTGACCAACAAGTTGTAGAGGCCCCGAGCTACCATGGTAGACCATTTTTAGTGGATTTCTTAGAGGATGAACCAGTAAGCAGATGCCAGCTAGATCTCTCTATTGCACTGTCAAAACAAGATCTTTGTAATGCTTCTTGATTATTTTAATTTTGCAAAACTATAAGTAGAGGTCGAACCCTCATTTTTAAAGGGTCGGCTCTAGCATGTTTTCCTATGCTATTATAAATATTCTTGAAAATCTAATGGAAGGAGCATTACATTGATCTTCACCTCAAATATGTGTTCTCGTGCTTAATATCAGAGGTTTGGATTCTTTAGTTGTATTTCTGTAAATGCTTGAATGGTTAGTTTGTGCCTAATTAATGGATTACTAGCTGCTAAAGTAATTGAAATCTACTTCTGAGTTTGTTCTATATTGTTAGGGAGTGCATTTCTGTAAAATCTAGGTACTGGTGAATTCTATTATTTGGATTATCACTATCTAGATATTGAAATTGCTTGTTGCAATATTTCTTTGTTGTGCATTAATGAATAAGTAACAATATGATTTGAGATAATTTTGGTCTGAGTATGTATCTTTGGTATGGTTTTTGGGATCTTCTTATGGTAGTGCAATGTTGTTAACCTATCCATCCACTGTTATTCTCATTTCTCTAACCCTAATCTTCTCTTACCCTAAACTTCAAACCCTAAGTGAGCATAATTGTGTCAACAACCTGTTAAGTTGACAAGGAACCAACCTACTCTGGAGGTTGGATCAAAAACCCCTATTTTGGTCCATCCAATGTTGAGTGTTGAGCTGTAGCTATCGGGTGCAAGCTTGGACAAAAAATAGGAAGATAGATAGTCATAGTATCGAGTGAAAACTTGGTGCAATTCAGTGCCCAACAATCCCTAAATCAATTAAAATATTTGCATATTGTCTTTTTCTAAATCCGTGTATCTTGATACTATTATTGGCTTGCATACCCATTAGGAAAAGTACTAAAAATGCCATAGAACTATACCTTGTTCAAGCTCATTAGGTTATACTAGTCCCTCTTGTTGTGATGAGGTGGGGTCCTCCTTTTTTGCATCTTCATCCTTAGCTTCCCTAAAGATATTATTCTACTCCTCACATTCCTTATCCTTTGGATGTCATGATTGGAATTTGAAACAAAAGTACCCTCATGGGTCTTCCTCATTACAGTTATTGAAGTAATCATTATAGGAATAAAAATCATGTTATTGTTGAAATTGGTGTAATTTAAGCCTTCTTTTCAATTACTTGATCCATAAAATAATAATTATAGAGGGTGTTCAAATCATGCATATTTACTTCCCATTGTATTTTTTAATTGAGCCTCTACCAAAATATAGAGACCACTATTATAAGGTCCAGATGATATGTATATGTGATAAGGATCATAAAGTCTATGTAATGCTCATGCACCATCCCTATTTTTTTTTTCTAAGTTAACCTAACCACATAATAGGTAGGAACCCCATTGAATTTTAGGATATACATCTTAAAACTAGACCAAAAAGGATGATATCCATAATTTTATAATTTCCAAAGAAGCCATTGGTGAGCATGGTTTTCCAACTTAGAGGTGGCTATAGTAACCTTACCTTATTCAAGAACTAGATATAATCATATAAGGTAATCCATATTTAAGGGTAATTATATTTAAAATTCAAAATATTTATTTGAGGAACCAGAACATCATAAGGCTAGTCAACTATATAAGTAATACTACATATTGTTGAATTCAAATAATTAGCAAATTCCAAATAAATATCACCCATACTTTTAGGAGTTCCACTAATGGGTTCAATAATAATTTGGAAAAAATAAAAACAACCAAGATCCTATCTATAATTCAATCACTTGAAGTTCCGTGGATCCTTCCTATAGGTTGGCCTTTGAAAGTGCCCTAGATCCTGAAAATGGAAATGCTTGATAAGTAGAGGTTCACCTTTAGGAATATCAAGTCCTTTCTATAAATCTTAACATTTTTCAAGGGATACCTATTAGAATATTATTTCTAGTGCTTGATTTATTTTTGGAATATCCCTATCTTGCTATAGTCCATGATGTGCAACAAAATGTTCTTATACCTATCATTTGATGCAATCTAGGAAAGTGGTGCAAGAGATTTTACTATTATTAATTTCATTAATCCTACCATCCAAACTTCTTTCCAAATCCTAAATTAAATGGTGAACCTTGTATTTTAAGCTTAGGGGAGGATCAAATAAGTTACAATATTCCATGAGAGGGAGGATAGAAGGAACTTGTGAGATCAATGGCAAATAAAATAAAAGGTTCAAAGTTGTTGATGCCTTCTAGAATGTTGTGGTGCTTGCATTCATTTCTTGGTTGATACTTTTTTTATCTCATACAAATATTATTAGTCATATTTATTTTCTACAAACACCCATTTTACTCATTCCTATCTGCTCGAAATTGAAGGATCAAACATACATTGTTAACCAAATGATAAGGCCCGAGTAGACCTCAAACTACCCAAAACAAGTACTACAAAATATATATCTTATTTGAATCAACTTAATGAGATGATAAAAATAATAAAGTTCTCATTAAATGGTCCCAACATAGTCCATACTCTTCTTTTGGTTTGAGGAATGCAAATGGTTCTACTTAATTCACAATATTACAGAAGAAATTTATGCCAAAAGGTTGGTAGCAGAAAAGGTTAAAATTACCCAATTAGACAATGTGAATCCTACTAAAAGAGATTCTAAAATAGATTTCTCACCGTTCTAGTTCTATTAAGATCCAAAATCATAGCTTTGATAACACTTGTAATGAAACCAATTCTAAAAATTAGCAATTACCATAATAAGTTTGAGAAATATAGAATAGAAATAAATTATGCTAGAATATTCACATCAAAATTAGATTATAGAATAGCAAAACAAATAGAGTATAACAAATCCATATTCTAAATTTTAGAATAATACAAACCACTTAAAGAGGACAAAGTCTCTTATCCACTTAGAGAGGGAAAATTCTTTTATGCATAAAATATATGATAGAATAAAAGCAAAAATAATGATGATCCAATTACATTACAACTATCATATTTGTAGTCTAAGTAATAATACCTAACCCTAATGCTCAAGAGTTGACTATCCTAAGATCCCATCCCAAAAATAAATATAGTTGACATGGCTATATTGAGACCATTAAACAAATGCATTGGTACCCTTCCTCTTTTTCCCATGGGCATATAACAAGATTTATAATTCTTTACCCATTGAAAGGAATCTAAAAAATAGTTGTCTAGTAATATATTTTTTTGGTTGAATAATAAGGAATTGTACTCGGGTCCCCCACCCTTGAAAAATTACAACTTTCTTCTTTAGAGCTTGAGATTTTACAAATAGAAACACTTCTTACCTCAATTGAGATTCTATAGCTATAAACCTACATCATTTAACATAAAATGTCTGAATTCTTGATTGTCATTTTTTGGATCTTTTCAATTTTATGTATGACTACAAATATTCTAGAATTTAGCATCCTTCTTGACAGTTTTTAGTAGCAACCTTCACAATACCAAAACTTCACCTCTACTATCTATGCATTGCATCTTAGTAGAGTAATATTTCCAAAACATCACACCATCATAGTTCACTTTATGAAATCTGGATTGCTAGTTTCCTTCCTAAAACATAAATGCAACCATAAATGTTATAATAAATAGTTTATATGAAAACATGTTATTGTTACAAAATAAATCACATATTACCAATGGAAAACATTAAAGTGAATCTAGTAATATATTTTTTCAATGATTTTACATGGGTTTTTATGAGGGATCTCGGTCCCTCATATTGAGTGGGGTTTGAACCTTGGACTTCTCAAAGAGAATCCAAAGCCCTTACCACTATAGTAAGCTTGCATTTCTAATAGATAGGAATAAGTAAGCTTGCATTTCCACTAGATAGGAATAAGTAAGCTTGCATTTCCACTAGAGAAGCCAAAGCCCTTACCACTAGAAGAATAGCATTTGGATGAAATCAAGAAAAGCCTCAGCCATTAGCTAAGCATAGAGTTAGAAAAGGTTAAGGTTGTTTGTTTTTGCATCTCCATAGTAGAAGTTATAACACATAAAAAGGAAGAAATATATGTGAGATAATACGAAGGAATAAAAGCAAGCACCTAAAACCAAGTTTTGTAGGGACATAGGGATAGCGAAGCATTAGTGTAGTGGAAGATGAGGCGTCAAGATGTTTCAAGCACCAAGGAGAATGAAATTATAGAGCCAACAATCACTATGGATGATTAAATAAAAAAGTAAAGTAGCCTTATTAACATTGTATTTATAGCAATTGTATGATATCCAGAGCCAACTGTGGCTCAAAGTTCTATTTTGGTTATCTTATTGAATTATGATAGCAAGTTAATAAATAGAAGGAATACCACTAAATCGTCCTTGTTTAGATATGATCTCCATAACTTGATCATTGGTGATGTTAAAAGCCTTCACCAACACATTTTTTAGAAAGGGAAGACAAGCATTCACTATTGACTATTGAGCGCAGTCACTGTCATTGCATACGAATCACCCATATTCGTTGAAAACAACACATTATTTATAGAGATAAATCCAACCAAAAATAATGCTCTCCATCACAAATATGATCTCGAATGTGTGAGGGTGAATATGACATAGGTTCAGATCACCTAAAGCAAATTTCAATAATTTCAAGTAGTTATTGCATTCAAAACTATCGTAGTCATGATGAGCTACAATGTGGGTGCCAAAAAGTGTGGCTAGAGTAGCTGTGTGGAGAGGCACATAGGACCTCCATGAAGGTAGCAAGTAAAATGAGTCGAGCAGTAGTGAGTCAAGTGTTGAGATAGCACCAGTCTTCAGGTGAAGTCTAGACATTGCAGTCGCACATTGGTGCATGCAATGGTAGAGGTGGTTTTGTAGTATCATGAGCTTATGTAGACCGGGCCTTGGTGACAAATTTATTGAGCATGCTATTCATGGAGACCTCACCAAAATCTATAGGGAGGTAAATTAGGATTAAAAGATTTATATTTTTTATTTTTTATTTTTTATTTTTTATTTTTATTTAATTATATGAACACACCCACCTCCTCACACACTTACCCATGTCACAGTTTGAACCTTGGACCTCCCAAAGAAGATCCAAAGCTCAAACCGTTGGGTTGTCACCCTAAGACTATTTTTTATTTATTAAGTTAGGGAGGTATAAGTTATAAAATAAAATAATTTAAGATAATTATCTAGCTAGTAGAGAAATAAGGGTAACAAGAATTGAATGATTTACTAAAAAAATTTAAATAAGTTTTTTTTTTTAGTTTTAAAAGTAGGAGTGATAAGGTTATTGAGGTTAATTATTTTATTTTTCAAAGGTTTTTAATTTAATATTGGAGGGATAAGGTATGTTTTATTATTTTAATAAAATTGAAAAATTAAAAAGCAAAATTTAGTTTCTAACAATTTGGGAGAAATAAGGAATTCAACCTCATAGGTTTTGTAATTTAGAAACTTTGATTTATCTAAATCTAGGGAGTTAAAAGGATTACTACTTCAAAGTAACATGGCAAAGAAAAAGCAAGTGAAACAAAAAATAAATTATCAAAAAATAAAACTCAAAAACCATAAATACATGAATTGTCAAAAACAATTGAAGTATTTCAAAAGAGCAAACTTTACTTCCTCAACACTCTGCCAAGAAGACAAAAAATCATTGCTGATATTTTTAATTTTTCCATAGATCCTTTGCCTTCTACCTATTTGGGTTTACCTCTCTTCACTAGGAATGTCAAAGATAGCTTATGGGACAATGTCATTGAGAGGCTATAGAAAAAAGTCACTACTTGGAGAAGCAATATTTTATCTCAAGCGGGGAAAATTACTCTCACCATGGCTTGCCTTCAAAGTATTCTTGTTTACTTCCTTTCTCTATTAAAAGATCTAGTAAGTGTTTATGAAAAAATAGAAAAAATCCAAAAACATTTCCTCTGGACAGGATCTTAAAATAAACATAGATTTCATTTGTTTGCTTGGGATAAAGTGTGTAATCCTAAATAATTTGGAGGATTAGGGCTCAGAAGAATTTATCCTCTCAATCTCTCCCTTCTTGCCAAACAAGCCTGGCGCTTTATTTCTAACGAAAATGTTCTTTGGGTCAAGATCATAAAGAGGAAATATCTTCAGGGATCCCATTTCCCTCATGGAGTGGTGCCTTATTTCGGGTCTGCTTTTTGGAAGGCTATTTGTGAAGCTCGCTCCCTCCTGATCAAAGGTCTAAGGTGGCAATTTGGTAATGGCACATATATTTCTTTTTGGGATGACAAATGGATTGGGGATCGACGTCTCAATAAAAATCCTATGTTTCAAAGGCTAAGGATATTACTATTCATTTGGTTGGACCTCTAGTGGTAAATTTCATATCTTGTATCAATGGTCATAAAATATGGAAAAGGATTGATGTCCCTGATCAGGAAAATGAAATTTATTGCTTATACAATCAACTTTCTACTGTCATAATTCCTTTAAATGACCAGTCTGATTTTCTTATTTGGGAACCTACTGATTTTGGAGATTTTACTGTCAAGTCAGCATACTTTCTCTCTCTCAATATTATTAAAAATCCTATCCCATTCAAGCTTGTCTGGACCATATATTTGATTCCTAAGATCACCTCCTTTTCTTGGTTATCTATTCAAGATTGCATCCTTACCACAAATAATCTCATTAAAAGGGGCATTCTTTTGCCTAATAGATGCCATCTTTGCCTTTCTGATTGGGAATGTACTTCTCACCTCTTCTTATTTTATTCCTTCTCAATAATGATGCTTAACAAAAATTTTCTCACCTTCAAGATTTCCTGGGCCTATCCTCCTTCAATTGTCGATTTATTCCAACAATGGCCAAATCCTTTCAAAAATCCTATACTCAGAGGACTTTGGAAGTTTTGTTTGCATCATTTCCTTTGGCAAATATGGTTAGAATGCAATAAAAGAATTTTTGACTTAAAATATTTGGATGCCAAGATTATTGCCAATAAGATTATCCTTTATGCTAAGGAAAATGCCCTTACTAATCCTTTTGATCCTTTTCCTTGCTCACATTTTGATAAGGGCATCCTGAAGTCCTATGATATTTTTATTGATGTCCAAAGGCCTGCTAATCAATCTTCATCTAGGACCAACATTAAATGGCAGCCTCCTCCCTTTGGGTGGATTAAGCTTGATTTTTATGGTGCTGCAAAAGGTAATCTTGGTGTTATTGGGGCTGGAGGAATCCTCCGTGATCACCTTGGCAATTCCATCTTTGCCTTTTCCCAACCCTTAGGAATCCTATCCAATCATTTTGCTGAAGCCAAAGCGGTGTGGAGAGGTCTTCAATTTTTAAAAGACATTCTTGGAAAAATCATTATTGAAGGAGATTCTCTTAATATCATAATTTTTTTTTAAAACATCCAAACCTAGCAGTTGGAGGATCAGGAATCTTATTGAAGAAAATAAGCAAATTCTTCGTCAACAAGTTTATCGCTCCAAATTTTTTGCATCCTTACCTTCAGGCTAAAGGATCCACGCCTAGAAGGAGGATGGGAAAAGGATGGGACAATACCTCAGACTGAGAGGCCCTTTGAAGTCCTGCCTCTCGGGGGATGGGTATTAAGGTGATTTTTCGACGGATGGTGGGGTTCACTAGGAAACGTTTAGTGGGAGTTTCCACAGCCTAGGTTAGGAATGTGTTTAATGTGTTCAGTTTTATCTTTAAACATCCAAGTCCTAGGTTTTTCCAGATGAATCTAAGTGTTCTATTATGAAAATGCAAATTAAATAAATACAAAAAATAGATTTGGACAGAAAACAAAAAGAATATGCTAGATTAAAGAACTATACCCGATCCAGATGTCTGATGAAGGTTCTGATTTTTGAAGCAGTCCAGATCGTCTGGAATTTGACAGGATCGTCTGAGATCTTACGGGATCATCTGAGATCTGACGAATTCATCAAACGAATTCGTCAGAGACCTACAAACAGAGAAATAGATACAAAATACCAGAAATGCAACTATTCTAACAGAGAAAAATGGTGTAAAATGGCAACATAGATGCTAAGGTGATGATCACAAATAAAAATATAAGTAGATTATGATGTTCTAATGACAAATTATGACTTCATTTTGCACTTAAGCTATATGGGTGAACTCCAAGATGTAGAACAATAAGGAATAATAACAAATTTAACTAAATGTAGGATAAATCAACAAACAAAGTGAGAAAACACAAACCCTAGGCACTAATTGCCCCCAATGTTGATTGCAGTCGAAATCATCTCGGATTGGTACAAAATCTACCAAGAGGCCCCGAGCTTTCTACTGGTGGCTCCAGAGAGGGTCACAGCGGTGGATAGATCTGCCAATGTCCTGGAGACTACTTGACGACCTTGTCTCCGACCAGATCACCTGGAGGCCTTGGAGAGATCATCCGAGGGTGGGCCGAGGATAGAGAGGAGCTGGCTCATGTTAGGCGAACCTGTTGGCTAAGGATGGAGAGGGGAGAGGTGGAGCTCCATCTCTATGACCAAGTTTTGAGGCAGTTCGATCTACAGCAGGGGATCCCATCTCTCAGAGACTACAAGTTTTCTCAGACTGTCTAGGATAACACTACAGTTAGCAGGGCTCCAGATATGCAGTGCTTCTAGGGTCTGGACATAGATGATTCCCCCATTCAGCCGGTATATGGGGATGACACTGGGGTAGCTGACAGCTACAATGCCTGGTACACAGGCATCCGCCCTCCTTGGATGACAAGGGCTCAGGGTCCAATTCACACAGTTGTGTGTTGGATGGGGAGGCGACGCCAGGCGGCCATTGAGGCGACATAGGGTCACGGTGAGAGAGAGAGCAGAGGAGACCACAGGCTCAGCAGAGGCCACGATAGCGGGAGAGGAGGGAGGAGAGACCCCCTTCTCCATAGAGAGAGAGACCACCATCACCCGATAAGGGAAAGGGTGTGGACATAGGAGAGAGTAGTGAGATGGCTACTCTTCGGGCAGAGATTGTCTGTCTCCAGGCAGAGGTGTAGATTCTACAGGATGAGGCTGCACGACACCAATAGGAGGCCACACAGCTCAAAGATGAGGTAGCATGCCTTAGAGCATGGAGCAGAGGGGCGAGCACTCGGGATCTAGCACGGGCTATTGCCCAGGTCACATTCTATCAGACACTATACCACCATATGATGCCAGAGGGGCAGAGGTTACCGTTGTCGGCCCATATTATGAAGCCTATCGGGATGAGGTCATCGAGGACATCATCACGATCAGAGTCCAGGACTCATAGCACCACACGAACTATGATGGGGCCACCTCGTCCACCTCAGGGCGGGGGAGGAGATGAGGTTGAGAGCTCGAGGGGTTCTCGAGGCTAGCTGCTACAGATTGCACTGCATAGATTGATTATAGTGCTTATTATTATTTTTGATAGGGGATTGAGTATGCCTAGGTACAGATTGTGGCATACCAATCTAGTTTTGAGATGTACATATATTGTTAAGATATATATAGATGAGATATTTTTGATCATATGACTTGTCTTATGTATTTTTATGATGCTTTAATGTTTTGATTGATTGATTCGATGATTCATGTAATTATGCTATTTGGAAATATGATGGTTTGAATGTCATGCTTTTTTAAAATTTAAATGAAATAATATGATGTAAACATGTTGGTTATTTGTGATGTGATAATTTAATAAAAATAAAAGGGACTTTTAACAATAATTTCAAAGGACATTGTTGCTATTATAGACCATTTCATGGAGTCGTCGTTCACTCGGTCGTAAAGATAATCCTAGTATAGAAATATTGCTAAAAGTAAAAGAGTGCTTAAGAGACTGTCTTAAGACTTTGTTGTGATGATGCAAATGATGATGATGATGATGATTTGTTTTTCAGATTTCCATGAAAATATTATGCATGAAATATTTTAAAATGACTTTTGCTAGGCATAAATTCCTAAGTGTGATAAAATTTTTGGATAATTCCCTAGGAATTATACCATCATTGCAAAATTGAAGTTTGACATAATGACATGAAATAGAATAGGTGTTTGTTTGTTTTAAAGCATAATTGTGTAACATAATGATTTAAGTCATATGTTTTTATGATTTTAAATAAATGGGGAATAAAATTGGTACAATGGTTTGCGCTAGGCATAGAATATTTAGGTATAGACTTATACCATCATCGCAAAATCCAAAGAAGAAAATAGATAATAGTTTTATTGCATGGTTGATTTTTTAATTTTTGAAAATAAACTGAAAATATGAAGATGAGGACTTGCACTAGGCATAAAATTCCAATTTTGGTTTTGGAACTATACCATCATTGCGAAAGTCGATAATATATATAAATGTAACTTGATTGCATGTTTTGGAAAATGATTTTGATTTTTTTTTTAGAATGCATGTAGTTGTCTTTATACTAAACAACTGTTCTTCAAAGAAGAAAATGAATTTATTCCAAACAATTTGCAAAAATATTTCAAAGTATCTTAAAGACAAAAGTTAGATTTATAAGGAATCCCATGTGCGTATGTGAGTTCATTACCAATCTTGATTTATCATAATGATACACAAAATCTCTCAAATACAAATGTGTGTGCAATTGCATTGTTCATTTACCAAGTTTGAGCAAGATACTATGATACAAGTGATTTGAATTAACCAAATAAGTGTTCCTTAACCATGATTTAGATGCATATAACCATACCAGACTACTATGTAGGTCGGGTTATCAAGAGCTAGCTAATCCATAAGTAGACATAGGTTTGTACAAAATAAGGTCGCTAATGTGACAGACATATCACCATGCTAGGGATTACCCAAGGCCAAGCGAGTTGGGCACAAACCACCTGTTATGGGGCTTACCTCACAGTTTTCGAATAATTGAGAATTCCAGGGATTCAAGCTCATCAACCCTTCTTTTCTTTTCAAGGGGTAGGGAAAGGGATTTTATTGCTTTTGCTTTTGCTTTTGCTTTTTTGTTTTTCTTTGCTTTTGCTTTTTTTTTTTTTTTTTTTGTTTTTTGTATTTTTGTATTGTGACTTGATAAATGCTGAAATAACTTGATTCTTTTTCTCTTTTTCTTGAACTTTTCTTTTCTTCCTATACTAGGGATACTTGCTCGGATTAGCTGTAGAGCAAGGGATTTTTATTCCGGATAGGGGTGAGCTTGTCCTTTTGCCAATTCTCAAAGATTCTAGACCATGTGCATGATAGGATAGTAGGGGAAACTTTTCGCTCAAGAACCACTTCTACTATGTAACATAGCATGGAAATTACAAATGTAATAATTTTATTGTGAAAAGATATGCTTGGTTTAAGTAAATAACAATATCAATTCTCTATGCTCAAACTGTATTTAATTAAATTTTGTGGACTTTGATATAAGAGAGATTAGTAATCATGCCAGATAAAATCAAGATATTTATTTTTTGTGTTTGTGATAGTGAGAGATTCCAAATAAATGCTAATTTATCCAAAATAATTTGAAAATATAACGACAATGCTTGAAGAAGAAATATATACAACAAATATTTGTGAAGAGTTTGATAATTTTGACTCTCTCTTTCTTCTTTATTTTTTTTTTTTTGGGGTTTCAAAAGAGTCAGTAATATTGTTGTTTTGACTTTTTATTTTTTCATTTGTTTTTGTTTAAACAGTTTTATATATATATATATATTATTATTATTATTTTTTTTTTTTTTTTTTTTTTTTCTTTTAAATGAGACAACATGCAAAATATGTACAAATGATGAAATGACCAAATTTTATGTGTAGTATCACTTAAGATGAATAATATTCATAGGTTCTTTTAAATATTTACCATCTAACGTAGCTAATTTGTATGCTCCTGATTCAAATTTAGCAGTGATAATATATGGTCCAAGCCAGTTGGGCTCAAATTTACCTTTAAGGTCTTTAGTTGCATTAGTATTTTTTTTATTTTCTTTTAAAACAAGGGTGCCGACCTCGAAGGATCGATGACGAACTTTCTTGGCATATGATCTTTTAAGCTTGTTTTGGTAAGCACAAAGATGCTCCAAACCATTGATGCACTTTTCATCTAGAAGTTCCAGCTGACTGGGTCTGCCAGCTCGATATTCATCTCCTACTTCGGTATCTTGAAGTAGTAGAGCCAAAGAAGGAACTTCTAATTCAAAGGGAAAAATGGCTTCAGTGCCATAAACCAAGAAAAAAGGTGAAGTTCCAGTGGGAGTTCGAACACTAGTTCGATATGCCAACAAAGCTGGATATAATTGAATGTGCCAATCGCGGCTAGTTTTATTGATTAATATTTTGAGAATTTTGATTAAGGTTTTGTTAGATGCTTCTACTTGACCATTACCTTGAGGATAATAGGGAGTGGACCAGCGATGTTGAATCTTATATTTTTGGCATAATTTTTTAACATCTTTATTTTTTAAACAAGTTCCATTGTCAGAGATGAGATTTGCAAGAATTTCAAACCTACAAATGATTTGACTAAAAATAAATTTAGAGACTTGAGTTCCAGTGCAGGAAGTTAAAGGCATAGCTTCAACCCACTTCATGAAATACTCGGTGGCGGTTATGATGAATTTGTGTCCATCAGATGACACAGGATTAATTTTGCCAATAATGTCTAAGCCCCATTTTGAAAAGGGCCAAGGAGATGAAATAGCCTGCAACTCTTGTGCAGGCGCATGGACAAGGTCAGCATGTTTCTGGCACTTGTCATAATGGCACACATAATCATGTGCATCCTTTTCCATGGTAGGCCAAAAGTAGCCTATCCTAAGGAGCTTTTTAGCAATGACACTACTACTGAAGTGTCCTCCACAAGATCCATCGTGGGCTTCACTTAAAGTTGATTTGGATTCTTCTAGATTCAAACATCTCAATAGGATACCTTCAAAAGATCTCCTATATAAAGTATTGCCAATTATTACAAATCGACTTGCTCATCGACGTAATAACCGACGCTGGTTTCTATTAGAGTTGGTAGGGAAAGTCCCATTTTAAATAAAATCAATTATATTCGTATACCAAGTTTCAGGAGTAGTTTCATTGATTAGAAACACATCCAAAGGTTCTAAACATGACTTATTTGAAGCGGGTTCCTGGAATCGACGAATAATGATGGTGGCATATTCGTCATCTAACTCCAAGGGCAGAAGAGATGCAGCTACGGCCATAACATCAGCTGCATGATTGCTAGTTCACAAAATAGCTTCCAAAGTAACTTTATCAAACAAGGATAACAATTGCAAAATATATGCTTTATATGGGCACAATTTATCATCTCTGGTCTGATAAACTTCATTAATTTGGTTTATGACAAGCTGAGAATCACCAAAAACTAGTAGATGTTTGATTTTTAATGCCAAGGCAGCTCGTAATCCAAGGATTAGAGCCTCATATTTGGCAGTATTATTAGTGCAAGCAAATGTTAATTTAAAGGACAAAGGTATAAGATGTTTTTGTGGGGATATTAAAATAATACCCGCACCAGCCCCACTCATGCATCGAGCTCCATCAAAGTATAAGGACCATTGTTCAATATGGTCTACCTCTAATTGAAGGCATTCATCATGAAACTCAATGATGAGGGGATGGGTAGACTCTAAGGGTGCAACAACTAATTGATCTGCTATGATTTGACCCTTAACAGACTTCTATCCTATGAACGTGAGTTCAAACTCGCTCAGAGCAAGAACCCACTTTGTTGTGCGACCCGATAAATAAGGTCGACTCATGAGATACCTCAAGGGATCATATTTAGCAATGACATACGTTTTTTGACTGAGCATATAATGACGTAATTTTTGCATAGAAAATACGACTGCTAGACATAATTTTTCTAATGTTGTATAACGGGTTTCATAACTGATGAGGGTTCGACTAATGTAATAATTAGCACATTCTTTCTTCTCATCATCAAGCTGAGCTAACATAGCTCCTAAAGCAAAATCTGAAGTTGAAATATATAGGATAAATGGGCGATTAGGTCTAGGTGATGAAAGCACAGGTGGGTTAAGGAGGTATTGTTTGAGAAGTTCAAAAGCTTCCTTACATTCATCGTCCCAGTTAAAAGGAACATCCTTCTTAAGGAGCTTAAGAAAGGGAGTGGTTTTGTCTGCCAACTTATCGATGAAGCGACGGATGGCTTGAAGCTTACCTTGTAAACTTTGTAACTTCGATATATTGGTAGGTGCGGGCATATCAATGATAGCCGCAATTTTGAGAGGGTCGATTTCAATACCACGAAAAGAAACTAAAACCCCTAATAGCTTACCGAACTTAACTCAGAATATGCATTTGGCTATATTTAATCGAATAAGGCATTCTCTTAACCAATTAAACACTTTTCTCAAATCAGCTAAATGATCATCTACATAATCATGTAGGATATCATGCATCATATCATGAAATATATAAGTCATAGCTCGTTGATATGTTGCGTCGGCATTCTTTAAACCAAATGGCATCACCTTCCAACAAAAGGTACCCCAAGGGGTAATAAAGGTTGTTTTAGCTTGATCTTCAGGAGCTATCCTGATCTGATTATAGCCAAAGAATCCATCCATTAGGGACATCATTCCACTCTCGACAGTAAAGTCAATGATTTGATCCATTTTTGGAAGAGGAAAATCATCTTTAGGGCATGCAATGTTAATATCTCTAAAGTCTGTGCAAACCCTAACTTTGGTAGCTTCTTTCTTGGTGATTGGAACTACATTCGAGATCCATTCAGCATAATCAATAGCTTGTATGAAAATAACATTCAGGAGTTTTTCTAACTCCCCTTTGACTAGTAGGGCCACTTTGGGATGCATTTTTCTAAGTTTCTATTTAACAGGTTTAGCATCCGGATGGACTACTAGATGATGCATGACTACGAAGGGTCCAGACCTGGCATATCTTCATATGTCCAAGCGAAGACATCTTCATATTCTTTAAGGAATGCAATGTATTCATCTTGTTTTTCTTGACGTAATGCTGATCCAATATTGATTATGTGAGGAGTATCCTCAGTTCCAATGTTAACTTTAATGACGTTTTCTACTTCCATGTGTAGATCTCTTTCAAAATTAGGTGGGGCGGGTGAAATGCCCAATTATTGTAATTCTTTTAAGGTTAAGTTGGATAATTCGTCTTGAGGAGTGGTGGCCTCAAGTTGAGCTATAGTTGGTATAGAACCATCAAAATAAAAACCATTGTGTAACAACTCTTCAACAAAGACATCATGGAAAATATCTCCTTCCAACTCCTCATCAAATTTAGCAATCAATTCAGAGTAAGCTATGGATAGCATATTGCAGGTAAAGGGATTATTCTTTGAACACAAAGAAGCTTGTTTATCTAGATAATCTTGATAACATATGAGTTGATCATCATCTTCAAAAGGGAAGGGTTGACCCTTACTAGAAAATAGGCCCACACCACATCGGGTGGGCCATGGCTCTACCTCGATAGGTTCTTTCATGCCATTTTGGAAAGGTCCCAAGCCTTTCCCTTTATATCCCATTTTAAGCATTATGGGTTTAGCTTTAATATATTCATTAGTAAAATAACATCGTGCATATCCCTCATGATGAGTTTTGATATTTCGAGGTATTCTTCCCCAATCATATCCTTTATAAATAAAAGCACAACTCCCAACTTGGTAAGTACTTCCCATAGGTTGTGGGAGGCCCAAAGTACGAGGATATGGCGACAAATTATTTAAAATAATTGAATCTTGCATAAAAGCATTTGTTTTTTTTTATATTAAGACTGTGGATAAATCCGATAAAAGTTCATCAGAAAGAGCATAAGATGTAGAAGGATCATTCCCTATATCTTTAGATGTGGATGGTATGATAGATATTGATAATGTGGAGGTGTTAATGAATGGGTCTATAGGTTTTGAAATGATAGGGATGGAGCATGAAGAATTGGTTGTGGATTTAAGATATTTTTAAGGTTCTAGTGTGGTTTGTTCAGAAGATGGTTGAGTTAAATGTATAGGTGTAGTTGATGGAGTAGATGATGTTATGTGTGTGTTTTTCACACGTTTAGATGAAAAATAAGAATTAGGATGTGTGGATGACAGAGCGGGGCAAAATTGTATCAAAGGGTCTAGGGTCACCATGGATAGTGACCAACTGATTTTTAAATTCAAATTTAACACACTGATGTAAAGTGGAGGGAATCGCTCGCATCGCATTGATCTAAGGGCGACCCAAAAGTATATTGTACGATGTTGGGCAATGTACAATAAACACGGTTGTATCTAGGGTTCTAGGACCAACTTGCAAGGGCATAGTAATGACTCCACATGTTTCTTGTGTCTCGTCATTGAAAGCTTTGATAATCATGTCAATTTTCTTCATTTCATCACTTCTAAAGCCAAACCGTTGGTAGAAGTCAAAAGTGCAAATGTTTAGAGATGAACCATTATCAATCAGGACTCTTTTAACAGCTACATCTCCAATTAGAGTAGTAATATATAAGGGATTATCCTTATGTAAACTATGTTGTGGGATATCTTTATCCCGAAAGTCAATACAATTGACTTCTCGAGTGATGATAGTATTGGACATGGCTTCGGGTTGAATATTTTGAGGTACCATCATTTGGCTTAGTGTAAGCATTAACTCATCCCTATGGGTGGGAGAATATCTTAACAAGTCCAAAAGGGAAATTCTAGCTGTAGTGTTGGATAATTGTTCATTAATATTGTAAGGAGGTTTTGGTTGAACATTAGACATATGATTCCCTTTATTGGGATTTTTCAAAATAAATGGAGTTGATCCATAATTCTGAGTTTGATCTTGTTGAGAGTTTTGAGCATGTTGTCTGGTAACAACTCTGATGGTACCTACAATGTTATATGGAAGACGTTGAACTGGTCTCGGTTGAGCGTTTATGGCTTGTTCATTAGGAAGGAATTTATTAGAAGAGGGTCGAGTAGTAACTCTTCTAGGAAATGGTTTTGCTAGAACCATAGCATCTGTGATAGGTTGAATAGGATCTGATTCATTTTTAGAACTGTTTGATTGGTTTGAGGTGATGTCTACTTCACTTTCAGTATCTGATTCTACATCACTAGAATCGGGAGTTTGAATATTATGTAGGGGCCTGGTCGTGACCAGGGATAAATTTGTGTCAAATATTTGAGGATCCTGAACAGGTAATTGTCCGCTAATAGTCCCTACATATCGGGTAGGAGGGGGAACATTATGATGTTCGATTTGATTAGCCACTTCTTTACCATGGTTTGGTAAAGGATGTTGAAATATATCCAATGATTGATTAGAATTTTGATTTTGATTTTGGGGAATGGTCTTTTGAGCATTATTAGGAGCATTTTGTTTAGGTTGGAATGCTTGCACCTCCATTTCATTATTATCAATCAGATCTTGTATTTTATGTTTCAATATTTTACAAGAGTTTGTAGCATGTCCAAGTCCTCCATGAAAATCACAATGTAAATCATCTCTATATCTGGGTATAGTTGGATCAGGTTCTCGGATAGCTAGTAATTGAATCAAGCCTCGTGCTAATAATTGAGGAAGAATGGTTGATAAAGGTTGATTTAATCTAGTAAATTCTTTAGGAGGTTTATCAGGAGGTTTTAATATAAATTTTTTTGTTGTCTTCGTTGTATTGATGTTAGCAACATTTCTACTATCAGTGACTCCGTCACCTACAACTTGTTTGTTTTTATACTGATTTCTAGATGTTTTCTCATCATATTTCCTTTTGAGCTGACCTCTTCTAATGAGAGCATCTTCCACCCTTCGAGCTAAGTCTATAGCTTGATCGAAAGTAGTTAAGGTGGCAGTTGATAACTCATAAGATATTTGTTCTTGTAAATTATTAATAAAAATGTCCAACATTTCCCTATAAGGTAGCACAAAGTGTAGTTTTCCTGTCAACTACCTCCATCTAGCTAAGAAATCAGCAAAACATTCATCTTTGTCTTGTTTTAAGTTGTACAAATCTTTAATGGTGACATGCCTCTCGATGTAGGCACTAAATTGATGGACAAACGATTCAGTTGTTTCTTCAAAATTTCTCAAAGAATGAGTGGGCAATTGATAGTACCACTCTAATGCCATTCCTCCTAAACTTTTCGAGAACATTTTTAGTAATAGCAAGTCATCATGTGATATATCATGACATGTTATCCTAAACATACGAAGATGCTCTATGGGATTTTTAGTTCCTTTATATATAGGCAGGACGGGCATGGGAAAGTGTTTAGGGTATGGTTGTGCTACAACTATGGGATCCAAAGGTTGACTACATATCTCTCGATAATTATACGAGGGACGGTAGGGATCTATTTGGTCCATACACGAAGCTAACTGTTTCACCTTGGCTTCCAGATTACTAGTTTGCCCACCATATTGCTTCGGTAGGGCATTAATATGAGATTTGTGAGCATATGATGGAGGGACATGGATATTAGATGCTATATTGCTATTGTGTAAATTGTTGGTAGGAAAGGTGTTATGAAGAAATATTGAAGTTGTATTATGTTGTATCCCAGATTGTTGAAAATTGGTGTTTGGCTTCGTTTTAGGTTTTTGTTGATTTGAAGCATATTGATCAATAGTTTGGCGAAGTAAAGCAATGAAGGAAGTTTTATTTTGTGTGGGAATTATTTTAGGCTCAATAACAGGTTCCTTAGGGGGTTGGGTAACCTGTTGTTTTGGCATGTTCTGAATCATAGTGACCACATCTCTATTGGATGGTCCAGCTTTATCACTTTCTTGATCAACAAAGGACAAGGGATTAGTGTGTATGTTAAACATATCTTCCATAGCTGCTTGAGTGTCACTAATTTGTCCTTTATCAATACGAACTACCATATTAAGAGCACCAATGTTATTATTGAAAAATTTCCAGAAATGATCTAAGTTATCAAAAGCAATAGTTCCATCTGGAGCTATTCTAGGGGACGAGGATCCTTCCTCTTTAAGATTGTCTTCTTGTTCATTGTCTTCACCTAGGTCATCTTCTGGCTGTTCTAGAGTTTCTCCTTCCGGAATTGGATCCTCAGGAATGACATTTGGGTTTGTAGTTTTGCCTCCCAACCAATATTCTTCTTCTTGTTCAGTTTGTTTACCATTCCTAAGTTTAGGCATTGTGCTTAAATTTAGATTTCAGCAAATATATATATATATATATACTTGTATATGTATATATATATATATGTGCAACAAGCTTAAGAGGTATATATTTTAATTATATACCTACTATAGTATTTGAAATAAAATGTTTTTGGTTTTTGTTATGTTTTGGTTTTTTTTCTTGTTTTTGTAACAATATTATAAAGATAACAAACAACACACTAAATGCAAGCAATAATAATAATGAAAGTAATGATCTAGTTTTCTATAAACAATTTATAAATATCATTAATGGGCTCGAGTTCTTCAGGATTCATGAAGTGTTCTCCTTCAAATTGGAAATTTTCTTTCAAGAATTTAACAAAAAGTGCTATAGTGATATTATCTGTTTCAGACTCTGGTTGGTATAAATAGAGTTCATGGCAATACTCTCGATATAACACAGCTCGAGGAACTCTCCTCCATATTTCCCTATCCATAATAATGACCTCTTGATCTTCTACACGACCTAGGAATTGGTGTATAACAGCTGCGTTCTCGAGGTATTCCTCGAAGGTGAACAATTCTGAAGACACAAGAGCTCTCCTATAAGCTAACCACCTATGGAAGGCTCTCTGAAGTTCATGATAAACAATGAGTTGATGAGGATCCAGGATCCTATCTAGGGCAAACCTCTTGATTTATCTAAGTTCGGTTGGTCTAGATGAAATGACACCTAGCCTCCTATCAAGTTATTTCCACAAAAGTTGGTTTCTATCTGTTTCAGGCACACTAAGCACAGAATTAACTTCTATGGCTGCTAATTGGTTTTCAACATTTATAGTAACTGCTAGTCTTTTCTTAGGAGCTACCATCTATACATGATATGCAACTTAGTATTTTTCTAATTATTTCAAATGCATCTATGTTTTTGTTTTTTTTTTTTTTTTATGTTTTCAAAAGGTTTTAGTTTCACGTCGGGTTCACCAAAATGTATCGCTCCAAATTTTTTGCATCCTTACCTTCAAGCTAAAGGATCCGCGCCCGAAAGGAGGATGGGAAAAGGATGGGACAATACCTCGAACTGAGAGGCCCTTTGAAGGTCCCGCCTCTCGGGGGAGGGGTATTAAGATGATTTTTTGACGGATGGTGGGGTTCACCAGGAAACATTTAGTGGCAGTTTCCACGTGTAGGTTGGGAATGTGTTTAATGTGTTCGAGTTTTATCTTTAAACATCCAAGTCCTAGGTTTGGCCAGATGAATCTAAGTGTTCTATTATGAAAATGCAAATTAAATAAATATAGAAAATAGATTTGGATAGAAAATAGAAAGAATATGCTAGATTAAAGAACCATACCTGATCCGGATGTCTGATGAAGGTTCTGATTTTTGAAGCAGTCCAGATCGTCTGGAATTTGATAGGATCATCTAAGATCTGACAGGATCATCTGAGATCTGATGAATTCATCAGACGAATTCATCAGAGACCTGCAAACAGAGAAATAGATACAAAATACCAAAAATGCAACTATTCTAACAAAGAAAAATGGTGTAAAATGGCAACATAGATGCTAAGGTGATGATCACAAATAAAAATTTAAGTAGATTATGACATTCTAATGACAAATTATGACTTCATTGTGCACTTAATCTATATGGGTGAACTCCAAGATGCAGAACAATAAGGAATAATAACAAAGTTAACTAAATGTAGGATAAATCAACAAACAAAGTGAGAAAACGCAAACCCTAGGCACTGATTGCCCCTAATGTTGACTGCAGTCAAAATCATCTCGGATTGGTACAAAATCGTCTCTAATTGAACAGGATCGTCTGCGACGATCTAAGCTTGCTCCGGCTGAAAAACAATGAAGTTCCTGCAAACAAACTTGGAAAAATACAAATGCAAATGGTGGTTTAAGATAGTCTAATGCATGTAGAATTCGTGTTACAGGGAATTTCAGCCAGGGGGAATGCCAAGAGGGGGTCCTAAGGTTAAATAGGCTTAGGAGGGAGGTTAGAAGGTTGGATATCATCCTAATTTGGAAGATCTCCAATGGGGGAGGTCTCTAACGATGCAGACACGCTTCTACCCGAATTAGAGATGTCGTTGAAACAGAAGCTAACTATGCACAAATCAGTTTGGGACGAGATCGTCTGGACGTTCTGCTCCAGAAGAAATCATCCGATCTGAGGCAATATCATCTAATCGGTGACGATATCATCAAACGAACAAAACAAACTCTAAAAATGGCACAGAAAATGAGGAAACGGGCAGCAGGCGGTTTGGGAGCGGTTTTGGGGGTTGAATTTGAATTTGAATTATTACTAAGGTAATTGTAATTATTTGCTAAGTTTTACTACGTTAATTTTAGGGTGCTACAACAAGTCAATATTGTGGTTCAACAAATTTTTAGGGAGGGCAATTCTGTAGCTGACAAATTGGACAACATTGGCATTTATGCTCAAGGATTGATGACTTGGATGGATGTCCTCCCTAATGAAGTTGTTGATTTGGTCAATTATGATCACAATAGAATCAGTCGTGATGAACCTTGAAATCCTTGATTTTTACATTGCCCAAGACTTTCTTTTTTCCATGATTCATTGGGTCCATGCCCAAAGTTCCAAAAGATTCCAAAATGTAGATTTTATTCATCATTTTAATTATCTTTCTTTGAAAAGGGGTTCTATGTTTATATTTTCAAGTTCTCCACCGCCTCTCACTTATGCCCCTCCTTTTTTTATAATCATTTCCATGAGGAATCTTGATGCTATGTCCATCCTAATTTTAAATCATTTCATTCTCGTGTGGAATGATGTTTATACTTTTGCCTTTTCGAGAACCCTGTCTAAACGCTTTGCCTTTCACATTCTTTTGAGGCTTTCTGGAATGTGCATCCCAATCCCTTCTGGGTTTCGTGCATGCTTTTGCCATTGGCCTTTTTGCATGAGTATCACCAGAAGATACATCTTCCTTGGAATTGTGATTTTCCCTATTATCCCTACCCATTTTCATCACCTTTTTTTGTGTCATGCCCAATATTCTATCCATCATTATCCTTTTTATCAAGGTTTGCCTTTTTGGTCAAGCATCACCTTCTATTCATTCTTGTTGTGGTGTTATCAATGGATATATAATTTTATTTTTGTTCCTTTTGATATGTGTATTTTTCCTTTCAATTTCCTTCCTCCTTTAATTCCTTTTGCCACCATGAAGGAAGGGAAGGTTATTTTTATTGAGCCTAATACTGTTGAACTGGATTCCATTTCCACTAATATGTTTAAATATAAGAAAGGGATCATTAATTTCTTCAACTTATTCTATAGAGTGGACAACGAGGTTACTAAGGCTTTCGTAACAACTTGGTATAATGGTATTGTTTCCATCCATGGCATCTAGTTCTAAATTTCCTTCGAGCTGCTGGTAGACCTGACAGGGCAATATTTGGACAGAAAAATCATCAAAAGAAACAAGCACAACTAGGAGGCAGAGTTGACGCTCTTCGAGAAAAATTCACCTATCCACAAGAAGGTAAAAAAAGGTTTGTTTCATCATCACTTGTCAACTCCCTAGAAATAAATCCTTAAGCCAATAATGCAATATTTTACTTGTGACAACCCTAAGTTCCAACTATGTTGTTTTCATCTTGCTTTTGTAAATCATTTTCAGGACTCAAAAATGATGAACATTCCTGCTGCCTTATTCTGGTCCATGGACTATACCATTACCACCAAGCATTCCAAGAATGATGAGGCCAAAACTTGTCATCAGGGTCTTTTTAAGGTCCTTTACAAGTACCTCCTTCTACAATTCCCTTCAGGTAATCTCCCTACCCCTGAATCTGACGAGGAGAATTCGTCCTCATCCCCAAGCCCAAAAACCTCCAGATCCAAAATAAAAGACAAAGGGGACAAATATGTTTCTGATTTTTTTGCCAAGAAGAAGGCCAAAGTTGAAAATACCCTTGTCTATAGTTCCTAGAGGCTGAAACATAAAGAAGTTACAAAAACCCCTTCGTCCACCTCAGTAAAAACTCCTAAGGACAAGTCTAATTCTCTTGACCTAGTCGAAAGGTATCTTCACAAGCTGGTTGTGAATGCAACTTCTACCACCATTGACCATCTTGAAACTGCTCACTTGGTCATTGGAAATGCGATATCAACTCTCAAAGAACAGCGCCATGCACTAATCCTCCTATTTTTTTGTGAAAATTTTGATAATGTTTTAGTCTTGGCCGGTGCTGAGGTATCCTTTATTACCAAAATTGATGTCAAAGATGCTTTCAACGATGAATATGTAATAGAGATCACTAAGGATGCATGTACTATTGTTCCTAAGGATGGCACTAAAGATATTTCTACAACATATGTGAAAGATGTTGGTCTGGAAGGTGTTGCTTTGTCTCTCATGCAGATGGATATTCCCCTTGACGGCTGATGACTCTTCCTTTGTTTTTGGGTTCCTCTGTGGTGGACGATCATTTCTTTTTTAGTTCCTTTTTGGCTGAGGACAGCTTCTTTTTGGGCTATGTCACCTTTCAGACTATTTCTCTTTGTTCTTCTTTTTCTAAGGTTGTCTCTTTTGGCTCCTTTTAGTCTGAGGATGTAATTCTACTTTAGCTTGTAGTTCCCTGTTTCTTTCCTCTGTTCCTTTTTTTCTCCTCTAATGTACAAGGCATTGGGCCACCTTTCAAATGCCCTATTATTGATAAAATATTAATTTACCAAAAACAAAAAAATAATTGAAGTAGAAAATCTATATTTCCAAAAAAAAAATTAGACATTCAAGATATTTCAAAAAGGTTGGAAAGATTAAAATGCCATACACAACACATGATAGAAAAAATTGAAGAACAAAAGGATATATCAATAATTGAAAAGAGTGTCTTACAATCAATTATGAGAGAAGTCAAAGATGAAAAATTTTCAATACTTGGTAATTATCTAAATTCAAAGCTTGATGAGGCATATATAGATTCTAGAAGTGTTTGAAGAAACATGCACTTATACTGAGAGGGAGGGTGAACAATATAAGATAAAACTTTTTTTTCACAACAATAACTATAATAATATGAACGCAATAAATTAATGCACAATACACCACACACATAAGAGACAAGGGTTTTAAGTGGAAAAACCCTCTCGGGAGAAAACCACGATAAAATATAGCTTTTATTTCTTCAATAAAAATTTGTGGGCACCAACCCACATGAGACACCAATACCCTTATACAAATGCATAGACACCAACCTATGGGATACACCAATATCCTTTTACAAAAATTTAGGCACCAACCTACGGGAGACACCAATATCCTTGAGGTACCAACCTCAAATACAAAATTGATCAACAAGTCCAGTATAAAACTTGCTCAGGTCTGCTCCAAAATATGGCCTTCAATGGTATACATTTTGCTCACAATGCATTCTTGGATCTGTACTCTAAACCCTATCTTAGAACATACATGTGATGGTTTCTCCTCACAACAAGCTTCTCCACCATCAAAATGTATAGTGAAGGCTCCTCCTCACAACAAGATTCTATGCTTATTTGAACACGCTCTCTGCTTCTGGCGATTCACTTTTCTCCTACTTGCACATTTTTATCCTCCAAACACATTTGTATTTAGCCTTCATGTTTCTTCGTGCTATCACCTTCAATATATTTACCTTGTATTCCATGTCCCTCCAATTTTTAGATCTTATTTTGTTCCTCCTTCAGTGACACTCAACCACTCTAACTGCTCCCAACAAATGTCTTATCTCCAAATGATTATTTTACAAGTTTCATCTTATCCTCATTTACTATGTGTAAAGCTAGACCCTAATTCTCTACTCCTTGTGATGTCTAAAATGTTATGTTATCTCGTAAAGATATTGTAACAGTCAACATCAATTATGTATGAATTTCACTTTCAAGTACTGTATTGACTTCTTTGTAGCTTGTTGTATGGACTTTTGCATATATTTTGGGTGAGTGTTATTCACTTGGAGCTTGGAGGGATGTCAAATATTTGGAATGCAAATGCAACGACTCCTTTTGACCCAGTGCTCTCTCAAATATTGTGTGATATATGCAGTGATTTATTCTAATGAGTGCCTCATACATGATGCCTCAACATCTCTCTTGCACATATGAAACCAATGTGAAAATGTGATACGTTCCTTGTAAATCCAAGCTTTCTTTTGCTCGTTGGTCTCCTTCATAGTTTAGATGTTTCACTCTAACATACTCATTCTTAGTGACACTTGGCTATCCTAGCAATTTCTTTTATTGTAACTCCTGAGTTCTGCAAACACTCTTCAAACTACGTTTCTTCTTCTGTGTCTCCTCTGTGTGTTAAGTTAGGGGGGTTTGTGCATCTCAATTGATGATATCTTTCAATGCCTAGAATATGTCAAAATCCACTTTCATCAAGCACTTATTTTCTTCATTGTGATGCTCAAATGAATGGTGTTTATCTTTTTTGTAGATAATGCGTTCAACTGCAACTCTCCTTTATAATGTTACCACTAATAAAACTAGTACTCAAATGAAATTATTACCTCCCATGATATCTCTTTCTTTTTTTTTTGGTGGAAAACATCCCAAAAGGGATGCCACTTTTAGGTAAGACCCAAGGAGGTAGGGGTATCCATTCCGCCAAAAACACCCAAGACTCGGACCTGGCCTACCACCTTTGACACACTCAAGGAGCAAACAAACACACAAACCCAATTAAAAATAAGCAAATAACAACAAAAATAATAAAATAAAATAAAAAACATGCTCCTTGAGTGTGTTAAAAACAAAAGCACAACCAAACACGCACAATAAGATAAAAGAAACCACAACACAAACCACATAGAAAAACACAAGAAACACATAACAAAACACAAACAAGACAAAAACAACAGAACACTACAAAGACATAATCCAAAAATAAAAATAAACACAACCAAAACCTAAAAAATTAAAAAATAAAACAAAAATAAAAATAAAAAACAACCAACAACAGACAATAAAAAAAACAAAAAATATAGAAAACACTCACCCATAAAAACACTAAATAACACAAACAAAGAGAAACCCAAGAACAAGAACGAAAAAAAACACAAGAACAATAAAAAAAAAACATAAAAAAAAAAAACAACAAAAACACAAGAACAACAAAAAACAACACAAAGAACACAAAAACAAAACAAAATAAAAAAACCCACCCACCTTAAAAAACTAAACAAAAAAAACAAAAAGGAAAAAAGAAATAAAAAATGAACAAAACAAAGACCTATCTAGACCAGAAGACTATTAAGGCAAGAATCAACAGAGGAAATAAAATAAAGAATAGAATGAGATAGGGAACTAAAAAAAACTGAATGAACCAAAGAGAAGCAAAAAAAAACAAGAAGAAACTAGGTACCTTTAGAACTAGAGCCATCCAAAAAAATGATAGAAAGAAGAGCTTCCCTAATTTGAGAAGCCCACCAAATAGGAGGGTGGCCATAAAAAGTAAGATCACCTTTGTCCAAAGCCCAATTAGCTAAAGCATCAGCACTCTTGTTTTGATCTCTGACCACATGATTGTAATCAACTTTCAAAAATCCCATCCGGATTAACTGAGTCTTCTCAATAATTCTTTTTATTCTCCAATCCACCTTATGATTCTTAGAAGGATTCTTCAAGAGATTAATCATAAGTTGAGAGTCAGACTCAACTAACACCTTTTCCCATCCAACCTTAGTAGCCTCCTAAAGACCTCTGAGAATACCATACCCCTCAGCAAGGTTATTAGAAAGAATACCCAAATTCTCAGCAAAAGTAAAAACCAGGGAGCCATCTAAAAGTCTACCAATTTCTCCCACACTAGCTTTTCAAGGGTTCCCTCTAGAGGCTCCATCAGTATTGACTTTTCCAAAATCCTTAGGAGGAGGTTGCCAATTTCTATTCTTATCCAATTTACTAATACTCACATTCCCTTTAAGATGTTTTCCCTTAGAAGGTTTAATCTTCAATCTTTGCATCACTTGATCCCATATTTGGTGGGAGTTTTGCGGGTGATTAAGGAGATGATGGACTGATTCAACTAAGTTGGCTATGGGATTTTTCCAAATATAGTGAATATCCTTCCTATCTTGATTAAAAATTTGGCTATTCCTTTCATTCCAAATATTCCAAAGAAGAATGGTAGAACCCATCCAAACTAATTGCCTAATAAAATGATCAACACCCTCTTGATTAGGCCAATCCCTCCAAAGTTGTTCAAAAGTAAAAAAATTGGACCACTGTAATCCAAGTAAAGTGGCCATTCTCATCCATAGCTCAGAGGCTAAAGTACATTCAATAAAAATATGGTTGATATTTTCTACATTCTCTTCACACATTTCACATCTAAAATGGCCATGAAAACCACGCTTCATAAGTTGCTCACCAGTAAGCACCCTACGATGCAATAAAATCCAATTAAAGAACCTCACCTTAGGCCAGAGCTTTTGAGCCCACAATTGAGAAAAGATGTCAGAAGAATGGTTGGGATTATTATGGCATAAGGTCAAATAACCTTGAGCAACTGAATACTCACCCTTAGTAGTGTTGTTCCATCCAAAACAATCTTTTTCATGGGACCAAGAGAGGGATCTCATATGAAGGATGCCTTGGATATCTTGTCTTTGCATTTCTGGGATTTGAATAGGCCAGTCCTCAATAGGGATCCAATATCTACCAACCTTTGAATTACCATTATGGTATCGACAGTAATTAGCCACCTTTATCCAATTAGCTCGGTGAAGCTCCTCCATCCAAGGCCTCCAATCGAGAAACTGAGTTATCAAAGGCTTGTGACCATCCCAAGAATCTGTCCAATAATTTGCATGCCGACCATTATGAATGATCCAAAATAATTTTTTCTTTATCAAATCCTCACCAGTCTGAAGAACTGCTAAAATGGGAGAACCTTTGGTAGGAAGTTGATAGCGAACAAGGTCTTCAGGAATTTTGTTCTTAGCATATTTAGCACGGAGATTATTGGCCCAAAGAGCATTGGGGTTATGCAACATCCTTCAATATAATTTAGCAGCTAAAGCTTTGTTGTTATTAATTGAAGATCGTAAACCTAACCCCCCTTCACTCTTAGGAAGACAAAGTATCCTATTTCACCAAGGCCCATTTTCTTTTCTCCTTAGTACCACTCCAAAGGAAACGATGACAGATTTGATCCAAATCTCGAAGAACAACCTTTGGAATATTCAAAATGGAAGAAACATAAATATGAATAGCTTGAAGGACTGATTTTACCAAGGTGATTATGTAGCACCCTAAAATTGACGCAGTAAACCCTTAGCAAATAATTAAAATTACTTTAGTAATAATTCAAAATCAAATTTTAACCTCGAACCGCCTGTTAAACCGCTTTCCTTATTTTTGGTGCCATTTTTAGGATTTGTTGTGACCGTTGGGCGATATCGCCTTAGATCAGATGAATTCGTCTGGAGTAGAACGTCCAGATGATTTCGTCCCAAAACTGATTTTTCATAATTAGCTTCTGTTTCAATGGCATCTCTAAGTTGGGCAAAAGCGTGTCTGCACCGTTAGAGACCTCCCCCGTTGGAGATCTTCCAGATTAGGATGATATCCAACATCCAACCTCCCAACCTCCTTCCTATGCCTATTTAATCTTAGGCCCTCCCCTTGACATTCCCCTGGCTGAATTTTACTGCACTTCGAGTTTTACATGCATTAGAATGTCTTAGACTATTGTTTGCCTTTGTCCCTTTTCGAGTTTTCTTGCAGGAACTTCATTATTCTTTAGTCGGAGCAAGCTCAGATCATCGCAGATGATCTTGTACAATCTCGGACGATCACACCCCAATTCGAGATGATTTCGCACTCTACAGACGATTTCGACTACAGTCAACATTGAGGGCAATTAGTGCCTAGAGTTTGCACTTTTCTCTTTTCGTCTGTTGTTTCATTCTACATTTAGATCATTTTATTGTTATTTTCTGCTATTCTGCATTTTGGAGTTCACCCATATAGCTTAAGTGCATGATAAGATCATAATTTGTCATTAGAATACTATAATTTACTTGAATTTCTATTCGTAATTATCGTTTTAGTATCTATATTGTCATTTTACATCATTTTCCTCTGTTAGTATTGTTGCATTTTCTGTGTTCTGTGTCTATTTCTCTGATTGCAGGTCTCTGACGAATTCGTCAGATCTTAGACGATCCTGTCTGATTGCAGACGATCCTGTCAGATCAGAGGTGATCTGGA
The DNA here is from genome assembly GCA_028583015.1 of Wollemia nobilis. Classification (NCBI taxonomy): domain Eukaryota; kingdom Viridiplantae; phylum Streptophyta; class Pinopsida; order Araucariales; family Araucariaceae; genus Wollemia; species Wollemia nobilis. Next base: position 4,539,605 of record JAQPPZ010016703.1, on the reverse strand, counting down.
CTGCTTCAAAAATTAGAACCTCCATCAGACATCCGGATCAGGTATGGCTTTTTTCTAATCTAGTATATTTTTTGTATTTTCTGTTTAATTCTATTTTTTGTATTCATTTAAATCTGCATTTCCTAATAGAATAGTTTAGATTCATTTGGCCAAACCTAGGACTTGGATGATTAAAGATAAAAATGAACACATCAAACACACTATCAACCTAGGTGTGGAAACTGCCATTCAAAAGTTTCCTGGTGAACCCACCATCCGTCAAAAATTCACCCTTATACACCTCCCCCGAGAGGCGGGACCTTCAAAGGGCCTCTCAGTCCGAGGTATTGTCCCATCCTTCTCGCATCCCCCTTTCCGAGGCACGGATCCTTTTAGCCTGAAGGTAAGGGTGCAAAAAATTTGGAGCGATACATTTTGGTGAACCCGACGTGAAACTAAAACCTTTTGAAAACAAAAAAAAACATAGATGCATTTAAAATCGTTAAGTTGCATATCATGTTTAGATGGTAGCTCCTAAGAAAAGACTAGCTATCACCATTAATGTTGAAAATCAAATAATAGCCATAGAGTTTAATTCTTTGCTTAGACTATCTCAAACATATAGAGTTCCACCTTTGTGGGACGAACTTAATAGGAGATTGGGTATTATTTCATCTAGATCAACCGAACTTAGGCAAATTAAGAGGTTTGCCCTAGATAGAATCCTGGATCCTCATCAACTCATTTTTTATCATGAACTTCAGAGAGCTTGCCATAGGTGGTTAGCTTATAGGAGAGCTCTTGTGTCTTCAGAATTGTTCACCTTCGAGGAATACCTCGAGAACGCAACTGTTATACACCAATTCCTAGGTCGTGTAGAAGACCAAGAGGTCATTCTTATGGATAGGGAAAGGTGGAGGAGAGTTCCTAGAGCTGTGTTATATCGAGAGTATTGCCACAAAATTTATTTCTACCAACCAGAGTCTGAGACAGATAATATCACTATAGCACTTTTTGTCAAATTCTTGAAAGAAAATTTTCAATTTGAAGAACATTTCATGACTCCTGAAGAACTTGAGCCCGTTAATGATATTTATAAATTTTTTATAGAAAACTAGATCATTGCTTTCATTATTATTATTTCTTGCATTTAGTGTGTTGTTTGTTATCTTTATAATATTGTTATAAAAACACAGAAAAAAAAAACAAAAAAAAAACAAGAAAAACCAAAAACATAACAAAACCAAAACATTTTATTTTAAATACTATAGTAGGTATATAATTAAAATATATACCTCTTAAGCTTGTTGCATATATATATATATATATATATATATATATATATATATATATATATATATATATATATATATATATTTATATATATATATATATATTTATATATATATATATATATATATATATATATATATATATATATATATATATATATATATATATATATATATATATATATATATATATATATATATATATATATATATATATATATATATATATATATATATATATATATATATATTTATATATATATTTGCTGAAATCTAAACTTAAGCACAATGCCTAGACTTAGGAATGGTAAACAAACCGAAGAAGAAGAAGAAGAAGATTGGCTAGGAAACAAAACAAAAAACCCAAATGTCCTTCCTGAGGATTCAATTCTGGAAGGAGGAACTCTAGAACAGCCATAAGATGAGCTTGTTGTAGATGAACAAGAAGAAAATGTTAAAGAGGAAGGATCCTCATCCCCTAGAATGGCTCCAAACGGAACTGTTGCTTTTGATAATATAGATCATTTCTGGAAATTTCTCAGTAATAACATTGGTGCTCTTAATATGGCAGTTCGTATTGATAGAGGACAAATTAGTGACACTCAAGCAGCCATGGAACATATGTTTAATATGCACACTAATCCTTTGTCTTTTATCGATCAAGAAAGTGATAAAGCTGGACCATCCAATATAGATATGGTCACTATGATTCAGAACATGCAAAAACAATAGGTTACCCAACCCCCTAAGGAACCTGTTATTGAGCCTAAAATCATTCCCACACAAAAGAGACCTTCATTCACTGCTTTATTTTGCCAAACTATCGATCAATATGCTTCAAATCGACAAAAACCTAAAATGAAGCCAAACACCAATTTTCAACAATCTGGGATACAACATAATACAACTTCAAAACTTCTTCATAACACCCTTCCTACCAACAATTTACACAATAGCAATATAGCATCTAATCTTCATGTCCCTCCATCATATGCTCACAAATCCCATATTAATACCCTACCGAACCAATATGGTGGGCAAACCAATAATCTGGAAGCCATGGTGAAACAGTTAGCTTCCCGCATGGACCAGATAGATCCCTACCGTCCCTCGTACAATTATCGAGAGATGTGTAGTCAGCCTTTGGATCCCATAGTTGTAGCACAACCATACCCTAAGCACTTTCCCATGCCCGTCCTGCCTATATATAAAGGAACTGAAGATCCCATAGAGCATCTTCGCATGTTTAGGATAGCATGTCATGATATATCACATGATGACTTGCTATTACTAAAAATGTTCCCAAAAAGTTTAGGAGGAATGGCATTAGAGTGGTACTATCAATTGCCCACTCATTCTTTGAGGAATTTTGAAGAAACAATTGAATCTTTTGTCCATCAATTTAGTGCCTACATCGAGAGACACGTGACCATTAAAGATTTATACAACTTAAAACAAGACAAAGATGAATGTTTTGCTGATTTCTTAGCTAGATGGAGGCAGTTGATAGGAAAACTACACTTTGTGCTACCTTATAGGGAAATGTTGGACATTTTTATTAATAATTTGCAAGAACAAATATCCTATGAATTATCAACTGCTACCTTAACCACCTTCGATCAAGCTATAGACTTAGCTCGAAGGGTGGAAGATGCTCTCATTAGAAGAGGTCAGCTCAAAAAGAAAGATGATGAGAAAACATCCAGAAATCAATATAAAAACAAACAAGTTGTAGGTGACGGAGTCATTGATAGTAGAAACATTGCTAATGTTAATACTACGAAAACAATGGAGAAGTTTATATTAAAACCTCCTGATAAACCACCTCGAGAGTTTACTAGATTGAATCAACCATTATCAACTATTCTACCCCAATTACTCGAAAGAGGTTTGATTCAATTACCAGCTATCCGGGAACCTGATCCAACTATACCCGGATACATAGCTGATTTACATTGTGATTTTCATAGAGGACCTGGACATGCTACAAACTCTTGCAAAATATTAAAACATAAAATACAAGACTTGATTGATAATAATGAAATGGAGGTGCAAGCCTTTCAACCTAAACAAAATCCTCCTAATAATACTCAAAAGAACATTCCCCAAAATCAGAATCAAAATGCTAATCAATCATTAGATATATTTCAACATCCTTTACCAAAACATGGTAAAGAGGTGGCCAATCAAATTGAGCATCATAATGTCCCTCCTCCTACCCGATATGTAGGAACTATTAGCGGACATTTACCTAATCATGATTTACAAAAATTTGACACAACTTTATCCATGGTTACGTCCAGACCCCTATATAATACTCAAACATCGGATCCTAGTGATGTAGAATCGGATACTGAAAGTGAAATAGACATCACCTCAAATCAATCGAATAGTTCTAAAGATGAATCAGATCCTATTCAACCTATCACAGATTCTATGGTTCCGGAAGAACCATTTCCTAGAAGAGTTACTACTCGACCCTCTTCTAATCAGTTCCTTCCTAATGAACAAGCCATAAACGCTAGACCGAGACCAATTCAGCGTCTTCAATATAACATTGTAGGTACCATCGGAGTTGTTACCAGACAACAAGCTCACAATTCTCAACAGGATCAAACTCAGAATGATGGATCAGCTCCATTTATTTTGAAAAATCCCAATAAAGGGAATCATATGTCTAATGTTCAACCAAAACCTCCTTACAATATTAATGAACAATTATCCAATACTATAGCCAAAATTTCCCTTTTGGACTTGTTAAGATCTTCTCCTACCCATAGGGATGAATTAATGCTCACATTAAGCCAAATGATGGTACCTCAAAATATTCAACCTGAAGCCATGTCCAATACTATCATCACTCGAGAAGTCGATTGTATTGACTTTCGAGATAAAGATATCCCACAACATAGTTTACATAAGGATAACCCCTTATATATTACTGCCCTAATAGGAGATGTAGCAATCAAAAGGGTCTTGATTGATAATGGTTCATCTCTAAACATTTGCACTTTTGACTTCTACCAAAGATTTGGGTTTAGAAGTGATGAAATGAAGAAAACTGACATGATCATAAAAGCTTTCAATGACGAAACACAAGAAACGTGTGGAGTTATCACCATCCCATTGCAAGTTGGTCCGAGAACCTTAGACACGACCGTGTTTATTGTACATTGCCCCGCATCATACAATATACTCTTGGGTCATCCTTGGATCAATGCAATGTGGGCTGTCCCATCAACTTTACACCAATGTGTTAAATTCAAATTTAAAAATCAGTTGGTCACTATCCATGGTGATCCTAGACCCTTTGATATGTGTGCTTTGGCAGAACCCGTTGGAGTTCAATTTTGCCCTCGCTCTGTCATCCACACATCCTAATTCTTATTTTTCATCTAAACGTGTGAAACACACACCCATAACTTCATCTATTTCTCCTCCATTAATTTCACCCTCATATATAGCTCAACAATCTTCTAAACAAACCACACTAGAACCTCAAAAAGATCTTAAATCCACAACCAATCCTTCATGTTCCATCCCTATAATTTCAAAACCTATAGACCCATTTATTAACACCTCCACATTATCTACATCTATCATACCTTCCACATCTAAAGATATAGGGAATGATCCTTCTACCTCTTATGCTCTTTCTGATGAACTCTTACCTGATTTATCTAAAATTCTTATATCAAAAAAACAAATGCTTCTATGCAAGATTCCATTATCTTAAGTAATTTGCCACCTTCTCCTCGTACCTTGGGCCTCCCACAACCTATGGGAAGTATCTACCAAGTCGAGAGTTGTGCTTTTATTTATAAAGGATATGATTGGGGAAGAATACCCCGAAACATCAAGATGCATTGTGATGGATATGCTCGATGCTATTTTGCTAATGAATATATTAAAGCTAAACCCATAATGCTTAAATTGGGATATAAAGGGAAAGGCTTGGGACCTCTCCAAGATGGTATGAAAGAACCCTTTGAGGTAGAACCATGGCCCGCCCGATGTGGTGTGGGCCTATTTCCTAGTAAGGGTCAACCCTTCCCTTTTGAAGATGATGATCAACTCATATGTTATCAAGATTATCTAGATAAACAAGATTCTTTGTATCCCAAGAATAATTCTTCTACCTACAATATGCTATCCATAGCCTATCCTGAAATGATTGTCTGAATCCGACGATGAGTTGGAAGGAGATATTTTCCATGATGTCTCCATGGAAGAGATGTTACACAATGGTTTTTATTTTGATGGTTCTATACCTACTATAGCCCAGACTTGAGGCCACGACTCCTCAAGATGAATTATCCAAGTTAACCTTAAAGGAATTACAAGAATTGGGCGTTTCACCCGCCCCACCTAATTTTGAAAGAGATCTACACATGGAAGTAGAAAACGTCATTAAGGTTAACATTGGAACCGAGGATAATCCTCACATCATCGGTATTGGATCAGAATTAAGTCAAGAAAAACAAGAGCAATACATTGCATTCCTTAAAGAATATGAAGATGTCTTCGCTTGGACATATGAAGATATGCCAGGTTTAGACCCTTCTGTAGTCATGCATCATCTAGTAGTCCATCCAGATGCTAAACCTGTTAAACAAAAACTCAGAAAAATGCATCCCAAAGTGGCCTTGCTAGTCAAAGGGGAGTTAGAAAAACTCCTGAATGTTGTTTTTATACAAGCTATTGATTATGTCTGAATGGATCTCGAATGTAGTTCCAGTCACCAAGAAAGAAGCTACCAAAGTTAGGGTTTGCATAGACTTTAGAGATATTAACGTTGCATGCCCTAAAGATGATTTTCCTCTTCCCAACATGGATCAAATCATTGATTTTACTATGGGGAGTGGAATGATGTCCCTAATGGATGGATTTTCTGGTTATAATCAGATCAGGATAGCTCCTGAAGATCAGGCTAAAACAACCTTTATTACCCCCTGGGGTACCTTTTGTTGGAAAGTGATGCCATTTGGTTTAAAGAATGCAGGTGCAACATATCAACGAGCCATGACTTATATCTTTCATGATATGATGCATGATATCCTACATGATTATGTAGATGATATTATAGCTCGCTCTATTAATGAAGATGATCATTTAGATGATTTGAGAAAAGTATTTAATCGGTTAAGAGAATATCTTATTCGATTAAATCTAGCCAAATGTATATTCGAAGTCAAGTCCGATAAATTATTAGGGGTTTTAGTTTCTTTACGTGGTATCAAAATCGACCCTCTCAAGATTGCGGCTATCACTGATATGCCCGCACCTACCAATATATCTGAGTTACAAAGTTTACAAGGTAAGCTTCAAGCTATCCGTCGCTTCATCGATAAGCTGGTGGACAAAACCAGTCCCTTTCTTAAGCTTCTTAAGAAGGATGTCCCTTTTAATTGGGACGACGAATGTAAGGAAGCTTTTGAACTTCTCAAACAATACCTCCTTAACCCACCTGTGCTTTCACCGCCTAGATCTGATCGTCCTTTTATCTTGTACATTTTTGCTTCTGATTCTGCCTTAGGAGCTATGTTAGCTCAGCTGGATGATGAGAAGAAAGAACGTGCTAATTATTACATTAGCAGAACCTTAATCAGTTATGAAACTCGTTATACCATATTAGAGAAATTATGTCTAGCAGTCATATTTTCTACACAAAAACTATGACATTATATGCTCAGTCAAAAAACCTATGTTATTGCCAAATTCGACCCTTTGCGATATCTCATGAGTCGACCGTATTTATTTGGTCGCATAGCTAAGTGGGTTCTTGCGCTAAGCAAATTTGAACTCACCTTCATAGGACAAAAGTCTGTTAAAGGTCAAATCATAGCTGATCAATTAGTCGTTGCACCCTTAGAATCTACTCATCCCCTCCTCATTGAGTTTCCTGATGAATGCCTTAAACTAGAGGCAGACCATTCAGAGCAATGGTCCTTATACTTTGATGGAGCCCGATGCATGAGTGGGGCTGGTGCGGGTATTATTTTAATATCTCCGCAAAAACATCTTATACCTCTGTCCTTCAAATTAACATTTGCTTGCACCAATAACACTGTCGAATATGAAGCTCTTATCCTTGGATTACGAGCTGCTTTGGCATTGAAAATCAAAATTTTATTGGTTTTCGATGACTCACAACTTGTCATAAATCAAATCAATGATGTTTATCAAACCAGAGATGATAAATTACGCCCATATAAAGCATATGTTTTACAATTAATATCTCTATTTGATCAAGTTACCTTGGAAGCTATTCCTCGAACTAGCAACCGTGCGGTCGACGCTATGGCCGCAGATTGCATCTCTTCTCGCCCTTGGAGTTAGATGACGAATATGCCACCATCATTATTCATCGACTCCAGGAACCCGCTTCAAATAAGTCATGCTTAGAACCTTTGGATGTGTTTCTAATCAATGAAACTACTCCTGAACCTTGGTATACGGATATATTTGATTTTCTTCACAATGGGACTTTCCCTGCCGGTTCTAATAGGAACCAGCGTCGGTTATTACGTAGACGAGCAAGTCGATTTGTAATAATTGGCAATACTTTATATAGGAGATCTTTTGAAGGTATCCTATTGAGATGTTTGAATCTAGAAGAATCCAAATCAGCTTTGAGTGAAGCCCACGATGGATCTTGTGGAGGACACTTCAGTGGTAGTGTCATTGCTAAAAAGCTCCTTAGGATAGGCTACTTTTGGCCTACCATGGAAACCGATGCACATGATTATGTGCGCCATTGCGACAAGTGCCAGAAACATGCTGACCTTGTCCATGCCCCCGCACAAGAACTGCAGGCTATTTCATCTCCTTGGCCCTTTTCAAAATGGGGCTTAGACATTATTGGCAAAATTAATCCTGTGTCATCTGATGGACACAAATTCATCATAACCGCCACTGAGTATTTTACGAAGTGGGTTGAAGCTATGCCTTTAGCTTCCTACACTGGAACACAAGTCTCTAAATTTATTTTTAATCAAATCATTTGTAGGTTCGGAATTCTTGCAAATCTCATCTCGGACAATGGAACTTGTTTCAAAAATAAAGATGTTAAGAAATTATGCCAAAAATATAAGATTCAACATCGTTGGTCCACTCCCTATTATCCTTAGGGTAATGGCCAAGCAGAAGCATCTAATAAAACATTAATTAAAATCCTTAAAATATTGGTCAATAAATCTAGCCACGACTGGCACATTCAATTATATCCAACTTTGTGGGCATATCGCACTAGTGTTCGTACTCCCACAGGTACTTCACCTTTTGTTTTGGTTTATGGCGCTGAAGTTGTTTTTCCCTTTGAATTAGAAGTTCCTTCTTTGGCTCTACTACTTCAAGATACCAAAGTAGGAGATGAATATCGAGCTGGTAGACTCAGTCAGCTAGAACTCCTAGATGAAAAGTGCATCAATGCTTTGGAGCATCTTCGTGCCTACCAAAACAAGCTTAAAAGATCATATGCTAAGAAAGTTCGTCATCGATCCTTTGAGGTCGACGACCTTGTTTTAAAAGAAAATCAAAAAAATACTAATGCAACTAAAGACCTTAAAGGTAAATTTGAACCCAACCGGCTTGGACCATATATTATCACCGCTAAATTTGAATCGGGAGCATACAAATTAGCTACCTTAGATGGTAAATATTTAAAAGAACCTATGAATATTATGCATCTTAAGCGATATTACGCATAAAATTTGGTCATTTCATCATTTGTATATATTTTGCATGTTGTCTCATTTTAAAAATGTATAAAACTGTTTAAACAAAAACAAACAACAATATTATTGACTCTTTCGAAACCAAAAAATAAAAATAAAGAAGAAAGAGAGAGTCAAAATTATCAAACTCCTCAAAAATATTTGTTGTATATATTTCTTCTTAAAGTATTGCAGTTATATTTTCAAATTATTTTGGATAAATTAGCATTTATTTGGAATCTCTCACTTTTGCAAACACAAAAATAAATATCTTGATTTTATCTGGCATGATTACTAATCTCTCTTATATCAAAGTCCACAAAATTCAATTAAATAAAGTTTGAGCACAGAGAATTGATCTTGTTATTTACTTAAACCAAGCATATCCTTTCACAATAAAATGATTATATTTGTAATGTCCATGCTATGCTACATAGTAGAAGTGGTTTCTTGAGCGAAAAGTTTCCCCTGCTATCCTATCATGCACATGGTCTAGAATCTTTGAGAATTGACAAAAGGACAAGCTCACCCCTACCTGGAATAAAAATCCCTTGCTCTACAGCTAATCCGAGCAAGTATCCCTAGAATAGGAAGCAAAAGAAAAAGAAAAATCAAGCAAAATCATGAGAAAAAGAAGCATTATTTCAGAATCATTTTGTACTCTCTTAGCACTATTTCAGCATTATCTCAAATATCAAAAAAAAAAATACAAAATACAAAAAAAAAGAAAAAAGAAAAAGAAAGAAAAGAAAGCAAAACAAGCAAAAGCAAAAGCAATAAAATCCCTTTCCCTACCCATTGAAAAGAAAAGAAGGGTTGATGAGCTTGAATCCCTGGAATTCTCAATTATTCAAAAATTGTGAGGTAAGCCCCATAACAAGTGGTTTGTGCCCAACCCGCTTGGCCTTGGGTAACTCCTAGCGTGGTGATATGTCTGTCACATTAGCGACCTTCTTTTGTACAGACCTATGTCTGCTTATGGATTAGCTAGCTCTTGATAACCCGACTTACATAGTAGTCTGGTACGGTTATATGCATCTAAATCATGGTTAATGAACACTTATTTGGTTAATTCAAATCACTTGTATCAAATTATCTTGCTCAAAACTGGTAAATGCACAAAGCAATTGCACACACATTTGTATTTGAGAGATTTTGTGTATCATTATGATAAATCAAGATCGGAAATGAACTCACATACGCACATGGGATTCCTTATAAATCTAACTTTTGTCTTTAAGATACTTTGAAATATTTTTGCAAATTGTCTGGAATAATTTCATTTTCTTATCTGAGAACCGTTGTTTAGTATAAAGACAACTACATGCATTATCAAAAAAATCAAAATCATTTTCAAAAAACATGCAATAAAGTTACATTTATATATAACTTTTTGACTTTCGCGACGATGGTATAGTTCCAAAACCAAAATTGGAATTTTATGCCTAGCGCAAGTCCTCATCTTTATATTTTCTGTTTATTTTCAAAAATTAAAAATCAACCATGCAATAAAACTATTATTTTCTTCTTTGGATTTCGCGATGATGGTATAAGTTTATACCTAAATATTCTATGCCTAGCGCAAACCATTGTACTAATTTTATTTCCCATTTATTTAAAATCATAAACACATATGACTTAAATCATTATGTTACACAATTATGCTTTAAAACAACGCACATTGTTACTATTTCATGTCATTATGTCAAACTTCAATTTTGCAATGATGGTATAATTCCTAGGGAATTATTCAAAAAATTTATCACACTTAGGAATTTATGCCTAGCAAAAATCATTTTTAAAAAATATATATATATTTCATGCATAATATTTTCATGGAAATCTGAAAACAAATCACCATCATCATCATCATTTGCATCATCACAACAAAGTCTTAAGACAGTCTCTTAAGCACTCTTTTACTTTTAGCAATATTTCTATACCAGGATTAGCTTGACGACCTAGCGAGCGGCGACTCCATGAAATGGTCATAAATAGTGACAATGTCCTTTGAAATTATTGTTAAAAGTCCCTTTTATTTTTATCAAATTATCCCACAAACAACCAATTTGTTTACATCAGATTATTTCATTTAAATTTTAAAAGCATGACATTCAAACCATAATATTTCCAAACGACATAATTACATGAATCATCAAATCAATCACATCAAAACATTAAAGCATCATACAAACACATAAGACAAGTCATATGATCAAAAATATCTCATCTATATATATATCAACAATATATACATCATCTCAAAACTGGATCGGTATGCCACAATCTGTACCTCGGCATACTCAATCCCCTATCAAAAATAATAAACACTATGTATCAATCTGTGCAATGCGGTGCAGTAGCAACTAGCCTCGAGAACCCCTCGAGCTCTCAGCCTCATCTCCTCCCCCGCCCTGAGGTGGACGAGGTGGCCCCATCGCAGTCCGTGTGGTGCTATGAGTCCTGGACTCTGATCATGATGATGTCCTCGATGACCTCATCACAATAGGCTCCACAATGGGGGCCGACAATGGTAACCTCTGCTCCTCTGGCACCATATGGTGGTATAGCGTCTGATAGAATGTGATCTGGGCAATAGCCCATGCTAGGTCCCGAGTGCTCGCCCTTCGCTTCATGCTTTGAGGCATGCGACCTCATCTCTGAGCTGTGTGGCCTCCTCTCAGTGTCGTGCAGCCTCATCCTGCAAGGACTGCACCTGAGCCTGGAGATGGATAGTCTCTTCTCGGAGAGTAGCCATCTCGCTACTCTCTCCTACCTCGACACCCTTGCCCTTATCAGGCGATGGTGGCCTCTCTCTCCGTGGAGAAGGGGGTCTCTCCTCCCTCCTCTCCCACTACCGTGGCCTCTGCTGAGCCTATGGCCTCCTCTGCTCTCTCCCATCGTGACCCTATGCCACCTCAATGGTCGCTTGGTGCCACCTCCCCATCCGATGCACAACTACGTGAATCGGACCCTAAGCCCTCGTCATCCGAGGAGGGCGGATGCCTACGTACCAGGCATCGTAGCCATCAGCAACCCCTGCGTCGTCCCCATCCACTGGCTGAATGGGGGCATCATCCGCATCCTCACTCCAGAAGCGCTGCATATCCGGAGCCCCACTGACAGTAGTGTTATCCCGGATGGTCCAGGAAAACTCGTAGTCCCTGAGAGATGGGATCCCCTGCTGTAGACCGAACTACCTCAAAACTCGGTCATAGCGGTGGAGCTCCACCTCTCTCCTCTCCATCCTCAGCCAATAGGTTCGCCTAACGCGAGCCAGCTCTTGTCCATCCTTGGCCCACCCTGGATGATCTCTCCAAGGCCTCCAGGTGATCTGGTCGAAGACAAGGTCGTCAAGTAGTCTCCGGGACAGTGGCAGATCTATCCGCCGCTATGACCCTCTCCGAAGCCACCAATAGAAAACTCGGGGCCTCTCCCCATCAATCCCTATTAGTGGGAGCCCTATCGGCCTTCGCATCATGATGTGCTCCCAACACCAAACCTGTAGTAGTGATGTCATGACCAGACATCGACCGCCCTTGTATATGACCCCATGCAGGATCCTATACAATCGACATAGTACAAAGCTCCCCCAAGCAAACCTGTACCTATGGTCTCTCATGTCGCAGACCACATCTGTTAGTAGCCATGGTAGTCTGCATCCACTCTGATGGCATAGCAGTAGACCACCTACCACCCCAACCAAAACCTGTGTCAGTCTAGATGCCCCAGGCATCTGGCGTAGCGACTCGATGTTCACTCCGCCCTTCTCTAGGGCAAAGCTCGGATCTCCGCACAGTCGCATCATCGCGTGGCCCTGATTGGCCATGAGAGTTATTAGCCATCCTTGTATGGGGATCCTCAAAATCCTCCATACATCCTCCAATGTGGGAGTCATCTCCCCTGTCGGTAACCAAAAACAAGAAGAACCCGGATACCACCTCTCTGCTAGCGCTGTCAATAGCCCCATATCTGTAGAAACCTGTGGCATATCTGCCACATGCTGCAAGCCGACTTGAGCCAACTGATCTCGCTCTACCTAAGATAGAGCGGCCAAGTCATCCCTCAGCCCACCGTATTTCCATTCTCGGCTCTTTAGTAATCCTCTCTGCAACATAAACAACAAAACAATAAAAATCATTAATAAAATAGTGATTAAAAATGCAAGTAAAACAAGTTCAATTTCATACAAATGATGATATCGTCCACTATTGGATGATATCGTCCAAAATTTGAGCAAGCTCATCTCCGATTTCGCAAGAGGGAATCATCCCTTATTGTACGAAATCGTCCCCATATCGTCGATTTTGCCCTTGGACGAAATCGGCGATATCGAGACGATTTCGATGAAATTGAGACGATTTCATCCCGACGACGTCGACGGCCCAAAAATGGCCACGATGCTCAAAAATCATTCAAAATTAATCTAAAAAGCATGAAATTCAAAATTAAAGCATTCTAAATTAAGTTTGGACCCTTACCCGTAGCCCGCGCCGGACCTCTGTCGATCACGTGCGCTTGTCTCGACCATATTGTCTGCAGAGCTCTAGAAACCAGGAAAATGAATTAGGGTTTCTCCCTATTTTTCTTAATTTTATTCAAAAACAATTTAAAACATTTTTAAATTTTTTTTGCTTTTTCGCGTTTTTACCTCAAACGTTCGATTTGGGTAAAAACATGGAGGGGGCACCATAGTAAGTTGTCGTACGATTCGACCTAGAATCGTCGCCTAAAAATGGGAATAAATTTTTGCTTTCTCGTAAATCGAGAAGAACTCGTCTTTAACGCATTTTCTTTGGAAAATTTGCTAAAGAGGGGGCAAAATGTAGCACCCTAAAATTGGCGCAGTAAACCCTTAGCAAATAATTAAAATTACTTTAGTAATAATTCAAATTTAAATTTTAACCTCGAATCGCCTGTTAAACCGCTTTCCTTGTTTTCCATGCCATTTTTAGGATTTGTTGTGACCGTTGGACGATATCATCACCGATCAGGCGATATCGCCTCAAATCGGATGAATTCGTCTGGAGCAGAACGTCCAGACGATTTCGTCCCAAAACTAATTTTTCATAATTAGCTTATGTTTCAACGGCGTCTCTAAGTTGGGCAGAAGCGTGTCTATGCCGTTAGAGACCTCCCCCATTGGAGATCTTCCAGATTAGGATGATCTCCAACCTCCAACCTCCCAACCTCCTTCCTAAGCCTATTTAATCTTAGGCCCTCCCCTTGACATTCCCCTGGCTGAATTTTACTGCACTTCGAGTTTTACATGCATTAGAATGTCTTAGACTATTGTTTGCCTTTGTCCCTTTTCGAGTTTTCTTGCAAGAACTCTGTTATTCTTCAGTCGGAGCAAGCTCAGATCATCGCAGATGATCTTGTACAATCTCGGATGATCACGCCCCAATTCGAGACGATTTTGCACTCTACAGACGATTTCGACTGCAGTCAACATTGGGGGCAATTAGTGCCCAAAGTTTGCACTTTTCTCTTTTCGTCTATTGTTTCATTCTGCATTTAGATCAGTTTATTGTTATTTTTTGCTATTCTACATTTTGGAGTTCACCCATATAGCTTAAGTGCATGATAAGATCATAATTTGTCATTAGAATACTATAATTTACTTGAATTTCTATTCGTAATTATCGTTTTAGTATCTATATTGTCATTTTACACCGTTTTCCTCTATTAGTATTGCTGCATTTTCTGTGTTCTGTGTCTATTTCTCTGATTGCAGGTCTCTGACGAATTCTTCAGATCTCAGACGATCCTGTCTGATTGCAGATGATCCTGTCAGATCAGAGGCGATCTTGACTGCTTCAAAAATCAGAACCTCCATCAGACATCCGGATCAGGTATGACCTTTTTCCAATCTAGTATATTTCCTGTATTTTCTATTTAATTCTATTTTCTGTATTCATTTAAATCTGCATTTCATAATAGAACAGTTTAGATTCATTTGGCCAAACCTAGGACTTGGATGATTAAAGGTAAAAATGAACACATCAAACACACTATCAACCTAGGCGTGGAAACTGCCATTCAAAAGTTTCCTGGTGAACCCACCATCCATCAAAAATTCACCCTTATACACCTCCCCCAAGAGGCGGGACCTTCAAAGGGCCTCTCAGTCCGAGGTATTGTCCCATCCTTCTCACATCCCCCTTCCGGGCACGGATCCTATAGCCTGAAGGTAAGGGTGCAAAAAATTTGGAGCGATACAGATTCTACCCCCATAAGAAAGCCACTTGTTGGTCCACTTTCCAATTTTCTTCTTGACTTTGTCCAACAACCAATTCCAATATTTATTTTTCTGCCTTTGAATATTTATGGGAATACCTAAATAAGTGATTGGAATATAGGTCTTCTTATATCTTAGCTTATCCAAGACCATGGATTCCTGTCTAGCAAAGCAGTGAAAGAAAATAACTTTAGATTTGTCTTCATTGATCAACTGCCAAGTAGCCTTAGAAAAATAGCTAATGATTTGCTTAATATTAGAAGCTTCCTTAACTATAGCTTTACCTAAAATAGTGGATTCATCCACAAATTGAAGATGAGAGATATGTCTAGATCCATGAGCAATGGTAACTCCCTCAAGGGTTTTTTTCTCTCTTTTTGATAATAGTCCTACCCAAGCATTCAGTAAGAATGATGAATAAATAAGGGGATAGCGGGTCACCTTGCCTAATACCTCTAGAAGCTGGGAAAGACTGAGAAGGCCTACCATTGATGAGAACTAAGTAGGAAACTAAAGAGATACATCCCATAATCCAATCCATCCAATCCTTAGAGAAACCAAATTGCCTCAAAACTTTGATAAGGAAGTGCCAATCCACTCTGTCATAAGCTTCGGATAATTCTAACCGAATGAACATGGAAGGAGAATTTTGCATATCCATGGAATGGATGGCTTCCTGAGCAAGAACTATCTCATATACTATTTTACGTCCTTCCACATAACCCCCTTGCTCTGGGGAAATAATATTATGCAAAAGAGGCTTCAACCTTTCTGCCATGATTTTAGTAATGATTTTGAGAAGAACATTACATAAAGCAATAGGTCTAAAAGCTGAGATATGATCAACCTCTTGAGATTTTGGAACAAGAGTAATATAATTTTTATTGATAACCTTCAAAATTTCTTTGGATTTCCTGGCTTCTTCCACCACCTCTAATAAATCAACATGAAGGATATCCTAGAACTCTTGGTAGAACTCAATAGGAAAACCATCAGGACCTGGGGTTTTCCCTTTTTGCATTTTAAAAACTACTTATTGAAGCTCATTGATAGTAACAGGAGCAGTCAAAATAGAGTTCTCCTTAGAAGTGATAAGAGAATGGATTGCTTGAAGACCATTATATTGTGAAGCTAAGTCAAGGGGAGTAGCAACAAAAATATTGGAAAAGTAATCAACAACAATAGAGTTCATGCCATCCCAAGTATAAACAACATCTCCATAATCTGATTTTAAGGAAGAAATAAAGTTGTGAGATCTTCGAGCTAGAAGAGATTTGTGGAAAACATTTGTGTTTCGATCTCCTTATTTGAGCCATTGAATTCTAGATTTTTGCTTCCATAAGATTTCTTCTCTTTTTTCCCATTCCTCTAACTGAGTTGTGAGTTTAATTTCATCTGCACTTCTCTTCTCTCGTGAGGCCATCTAAATGGATTTTCTTATTCAAATTTTCAAGATGAGCAATAACTTCATGTTTTTTTTTATGAACATCCCCAAACTCTTTCCAGTTCCAAGTCTTGATTTTGGATTTAATGTATTGTAGTCTTTTGACAAAACAGAACATCTTAGTCCCATGCCTAGGTTTACCTTCCTTCCACCATTGTTGCACATAAGGTCTAAAGGAAATGTCTCTAAGCCACATTAATTGAAAACAAAAAGGAGAGAAACTCACATTGGTTTTCCACATTTCCACCATGACCGGCCAATGATCCGAACCAGCATTATTAAGAGTCTTCACTTTAGGAATGTGACCATGGATTAAGAAATTTTTAGAGAGCAAAAACCTATCCAATCTCTCCATTATATAAGCTAAGCCTTGCCTTCTGTTAGACCAAGTCATAAGGCCATTATCTGGTTGGATATCCATAAGATGGAGGTTTGCAATATATTCGCTCATGATGTCAGTGCTTTTGTCCAAATTTCTATTTCCCCCCTTTTCTCATCCAGAGAGAGGATGTTATTGAAATCTCCTCCGATCAAGATCCAAGCTTTAGGAAAATGAGAGATAATATGAGTAATATCCTTCCACTGTCTTCTTTTTTCCTCGAAAGAAGTCAGAGCAAAAATAGTAATGCATAGCATAATATGGTTGGAATGTCCACTTTTAATAGCTATAGCCAACAAACCCCAACTGCCAACAATATGGTGAATAACAACCTCTTTTGGATCCCAAAGACAAGCAATGCCACCCGAAGTCCCTTGGGAACTGAGGGAAACCACTTTTCCAGCTGGCCAAATTTTACTGGCAATTAAGTCCATATCCTCCATAGACATCTTAGTTTCTTGAAGGAAAATAAGATGTGGATAATTTACCTGAATCATTCTTCTAATTTCATTTTGTTTTGAAAGACTCCCTTTAATTCCTCTAATATTCCAAGTGATGATCTTCATTAATACCAGGGCTAAAAAAGTTGGGAAGGACATTAATCTTACCTTCCTCTACAAGCTTTTCACCTTCTTTTACCATATGATATTGATTGGTCTTGTGACCTACTTTTTGATTAGAATCCATCTTCAATTTTTTTTTCCCTGTTTCTTGACTTATTCCAATTGAATCTGAGATGGCTTCTAACCTTGAAGAATGCTCGTACATAGCCAAAATTTTACTAGATGGTTCAATAGAGTCTATATTGGGACCTCGCATTATTTGAAGTTTTGACATTTGAAATATTGTTTTTCTTGTGTAAATTTTCTCCTTTTTTTTTCTCGTTGAAAACCTTTGATTTGTTGGTTTGTCACTGAGTTCTTCCCTTCATATTTAAATTGTGTTTCTAAGATTTCAGTTTCCATTATTTCCTCTTCCTCACTTGGGACATCATTTGTGGAAAGGATTTCAAACATATTAGCAGATGACTTTGATTGATCCTTCATAACTGGTTTTTTTTGAGTGTTCTTCTTCTTAGGTATTTGGAAACCTGCTAAGTTTATATCTTCTTTCTTTTGATCAGGAATTTTATTTGGGCAAGCACTTGCCAAATGACCATATTCATGGCAAATTATACAACAAAAAGGAATGTTCTCATAGTCCACTACTTGCTCCCAAGTGTCTTCCCCAAATTGTAATGTGATATTTTTAGGTAGGGGTTTGTCAAAATCCATTAAAACACAAATCCGAGCATAAATAATATGTTCAAAATTTTGAGTACAATCAGCAGTCATCATAAAAGTTCCTAAAGATTTTCCAATTGAAGAAAAAATAGTAGGATTCCAAAATTCAATAGGGAGGCCAAAGAGTCTAACCCACACGGGAGCAATAGAAGGCATCTCTTCTTCGGCTTTAAATTTAGTATGCCAGGGCTTCATGAAAAGCCCTGCCCTTCCAAAAAACCAAGGACCCCCTTTAAAATTTTTCTCTCTATCTTCATTATTAGAAAATAAAACAAGAAAATAACCATTTGGATAAATAGAGATTTGTAACTCACCTTTAGTTTTCCAGCTTTTTGGAGCCCAAACTTTGAAAGTAGATAGACTCGGATGAAAACCCACGAAATGACAAATTAGTCCTCTTTTTTCCAAATCTTCAATGCCGATCCGAATGTTATCCATATCAAGCTTAACAATAGGAGTTCCATCAGCTGCTTTAAGACATCCTGACTCCATTTTCTTGGGATCAATCTTAGGCATTCTTAGAGGTTTATGGGAATCCCTAATATTGATATTAGCATTGGGCTGAGGTTGTCCACCATGAAGGGCATCCCTAAAATTCATTTTTGGGATTGAGTCTTCAAAATTATTACCCTTTATAGAGGTTTTCACAGTAGAATTATTTTTTGGGTGCACCTTAGCACCAGATTCACTTGAGATATGAGCCATTTTTTGATCAACTACTTGAAACTTGTTTCGTGATCTCTTTAATCCTTTCCCTAGATGTCG
This sequence comes from Wollemia nobilis, assembly GCA_028583015.1. Classification (NCBI taxonomy): domain Eukaryota; kingdom Viridiplantae; phylum Streptophyta; class Pinopsida; order Araucariales; family Araucariaceae; genus Wollemia; species Wollemia nobilis. Next base: position 4,520,507 of record JAQPPZ010016703.1, on the reverse strand, counting down.
TGGAAAGGTATGGTTTTCACTTTTCTTTTGTGCAGCAAATTGGAAGTCGTTGTCACTCAAGTTCATAGTATGATCTGTTGAAAGACAAATTTCTAACCAATCTTGTATCCCCTGCAACATTTCCTGCTAAAATATTGAGAATAAACCACAAAAATATTGGCCGCTAGGGCCCAAAGGCCCTAAAAACCAACCTCTGGAGCTGCTTGCACTCAACCCAGATGAAACCCTCACATAGTCGCTTGCAAAATATGTCATTCACACATAGGGATGCACTAGGACCTGTGTTTCTCCAAATGATATGAAAATTTTTGGAGATGTTCTAGTGTTTTTCAGGCATCTACCCTCAAAATTTCAGCTCAATCCGAGTCCGGATGAGTGAGATATTACCAAAACAAGTTCGGTAGTTTGGGAAGTCCTACGAAAAACGTCGATCTTATTTTGATTTACCACTTTGATATTATTGTTGTTATCATTTATGTTGCCAATGGACCATCACATCCAACATACCTTAAGCAATCCTCCCACGATATCTCTTATCATTTGAAATAAATCTTGATTTGATCGTGATCTAATCTTCAGTGAATGTTACCACCAATGATGTTATTATGCAGATGAAATTATGATCTTCCATGATATATCTTACCATCTGAAATAAATCATTCTTTGATCGCATTCTAATATTTGATGAATGTTACCATCATTGATGTTATCGCACAGATGAAATTATGACCTCCATGTTTTCCTTATATCTGCTACTGTAGATCTTCAAAAAAATTGGTTGATTCTTTAATTATTCAAATGGTACATCAGAATGCACACACAAAATGTACAGAATAATTTCATTTAAGTGCAATGTCGATCAATGATCCTTCTTGTGATTCAAACTGGGAAGTCTCTAATCCCACTGCTACTTTTTTTGCACACCCATTTGAGCCTAACCGCCACTCACCTTTGAACTGAATGTCGCTTACATTCGAACTTGATCGTTTCTTACATTCAAACCTAATCACTACTCACATTCAATTGCTCATAACCGAAATTTCCAAATTTTTCTCTACTTTGATTCTTTCACTTCACCACATGATCTTAGTATATTTTGAAGACTTTTCAAATAGATTCTCCTTGCCTCCTATTTTTTCTTTACGTTGCATCGGACCTTATTTTTATGCTCATAGTCGAGGGGTTGAATCAGCTCATCCTAGTCGTGCGCAAGTATAATGAATATATTCAATAAATTACATAATTTCAAAATCAACTCTAGCCTTGTATTTATATGCATTGCTTTTGGCACCCAAGAGATCGACCCATTTAGACTTATATTTTTATTTTAAATATAATATTTTAAATATTTAAATCTTATATTTAAATAATTTATTTAAATATATTTGCCTTGAATAATTTTCCCGAGCACACAACGGTTTGCCGAGTAACCAAGTCGGCCTTTGACATCAATGATAACTCAATAATTCTAACAAACTCTCCCTTTGTCATTAATGGCAACCCTGCAAAGAAAATATCCTTTATTGCAACAAGATCACAAGCTGCTCCCCCTTACTAAAATTACACACTGCTCCCCCTTACTAAAATTCTCCCCATTTGATCTGCTTGTAGTGGTGCAGTGGTAAATGCCCTGGGTGCTGGTATAGGTTGACCCAGGTTCCATTCCCCTTGTCTCCATCCTGCATATATATGGTATAGTTAGGAATGTCCTATGTTCTGGTAGAGGCTGACAAGGCTCCATTCCTCCTATGCCCAACCTGTTGAAAGTGGCACCCCGAAAGGGATGTTTTCCACTATAAATTAGTTTTTACGGAGGTGTTGTAGGTGATTTTGAGAGGAGAGGGCAATTCTCCAAGGGAGGTCCCAGGTTCAAATCTCCACCCTACCAAAAAGCTGAATTGGGTATCCAAAATCCAATTGATAATGTTGGTGCGGGCAGGGTCGAGTGCAACCCCCGAGTGAATTTGATAGTGTAGAACCCCCTGTTCGTGGTCTCTCAGACCAAGGCGGCCCCGCAAGGGGTTTTTCGCTTAAAAAAAAATCTCCCCCTTTGACATCAATGGCAAAGGCTTCTCGGGGTTGAAGGATAAGACACTTGACAATGCCCCCTTACTAACTACTTTAACTAAGATATTCAATGATGATATGGGAGTGAAACTACTCCCAACTTACTATGCTCCTTTTCTTGTTCCATTTTCTTTTTCTAAAATTTTGAGGACATATTCTTTTGAATAGTTTGACCATCCTCCTTACTCGACTTTGAAAGTTCAGGGAACACCATTCTACACCATTTAGTTTTATGCCTAAAATTATTATATTTGTAACAAATTATTTTGTAGTCCATGAGAGGTGCAAATGAATTTAATTTCCTCTTGGTGAAGCCAAAATAATTTTTAGCACAAACCCTGCAATTTATAGCTTTATGACCAAATTGGTGACATGAAAAGCAATAACCATGGAATAAATATTGAAACATGTTTGATTGCCTTGGAGGATATGACCACATGGTTCTCTCATTGTTGTTTCTGTGATGGACCTTGGTGCATGATGATGCTTTGTTTTCTCCCTTCTTGATGCTACCACTTCTCAACACATAAGCATAGGTCTTAGGCTCTTCTTTAATTATTTTCTTTGATGCCTCTATTCCTTTTGAGCTTGACTCATTTTTTTTCTTTTGACTTTCTTTAAAATCAAATCATGTCTTTATAACCGAAGATCTTTGTGCTTTGATAATATCATCGAATATTTATATGCTTTTCTCAAACCTAATATTTTGTTGTAGCTTGTCATTAGATTTCTCCACTTCCTTCCTTAGAGAGACAGTTTCATGTTCCAATTTTTCATATTCCAAATCTTTTGCCTTTAACTGCTCAGCCATACCTTCTTCAATTTGCTTTACCTCTTCAATTTTAACTTTCAAGTCGATGAGTTCTTGTGAAAGCTTTGCCTTTGTCTTCTCATACTCTTGTACTTGAGTCTTCAATTTTGATTTCTTATTTCTAAGGCTCTTCCCCTCTTTAAGAGCAAAAACCAGTTCGTCTTCTATGCCCACTATGTCTTCTTCTTCATTTTATGGATCTTTCTCCTTTTTTTTATTTTCAACAACAAGAGCATCTTCTTTCACCTTCATAGCCATGTGTGTTCTTGTAAGATCTTCTTTCAAGCTATTAGGCTTTCATGAAGGAACCTACTCTGATACCAATTGAAGAAACACACGTTTATACTGAGAGGAGAGTGAATAAAACTTTTCTTTTCACAACAATAACTGCAATAATATGAATGCAATAAATTAATGCACAAAACACCACACACATAAGAGACAAGGGTTTTACGTGGAAACACCCTCTCGGGAGAAAACCACGATAAAATATTGCTTTTATTTCTTCAATAAAAATTTGTGGGCACCAACCCACAGGAGACACCAATACCTTTATACAAATACGTAGGCACCAACCTATGGGAGACACCAATCTCCTTTTACAATAGTACAAGCACCAACCTACAGGAGACACCAATCTCTTTTTACAACAACGTAGGCACAAACCTACGAGAGACACCAATCTCCTTGAGGCACCAACCTCAAATACAAAACTGATCAACAAGTCTAACATAAAACTTGATCAAGTCTGCTCCAAAATCTAGCCTTCAATGGTATACACTTTGCTCACAATGTCTTCTTGGATCTGCACTCTAAACCCTGCTCATTAACGTATTATAATTCATGTTGTACCTTGCTTTTTCTCATAATATACATGTGATAGTTTCTCCTCATAGCAATCTTCTCCACAATCAAAATGTATAGTGAAGGCTCCTCCTCATAGCAAGCTTCTATGCTTCTTTGAACATGTTCTCTAATTTTGGTGAATCACTTTTCTCCTTCACTACTTGCACATTTTCATCCTCCAAACACGTGTGTATTTGGCTTTCATGTTTCTCCATGTTATCACCTTCAATCTCTTTACTTTGTATTCCATGTCCCTCTAATTTTTAGATCTTCTTTCGTTCCTTATTCAACGACTCTCAATCACTCTGACTGCTCCCAACAAATGTCTTCTCTCCAAATGATTATTTTACAAGTTTTGTCTTATCCTCCTTTACTACGTATAAAGCTAGACCCTAATTCTCTACTCCTTGTGATGTCTAAAATATTATGTTGTCTTGTAGAGATATTGTAACAGTCAGCATCAATCATGTATAAATTTTACTTTCGAGTGTTGTACTGACTTCTTTGTAGCTCGTTGTATTGACTTCTGCATAGATTTTGGATGAGTGATATCCACTTGGAGCTTGGAGGGATGTCAAATATTTGGACTGCAAATGCAATGACTCCTTTGACCCAGTGCTCTCTCAAATGTTGTGTGATATATATGGCGGTGATCTATGCTAATGAATACCTCAGATGTGATGCCTCAACATCTCTCTTGCATGTATGAAACCAATGTAATAACATGATATATTCCTTGTAAATCCATACTTTATTTTTCTTATTGGGATCCTTCATAGTTCAGATGTTTCACTCTAACATCCTCGTTCTTAGTGACACTTGGTTATCCTAGCAATGTCTCTTCTTGTAACACCTGATTTCTTCAAACTACGTTCTTTCTTTTGCATATCTTCTCCACGTGTTAAGTGAGGGGGTTTTGTGCATCTCAATCAGTGATATACTTCAATGTCTGGAATATATCAGACTCCACTTCTGTCAAGCACTTCTTTCCTTCATCATGGCACTCAGGTGAATGGTGCTTATATTTTTTGTAGGTAACGCATCCAACTACAACTCTCCTTTATAATATTACCGCCAATAAAATTAGTGCTCAAATGAAATTATTACCTCCCATGATATCTCTTATCATCTGAAATAAATCTTTCTTTGACCATGATCTAATCTTCAATGAATGTTACCACCAATGATGCTATCACATAGATGAAATTTGATCATGTTCTAATATTTGATGAATTTTACCACCATTGATTCTATCGCATAGATGAAATTATGACCTCCATATTTTAATTATATCTGTTGGTGTAGATCTTCAAAAAATTTGGTCAATTTTTCAATTCTTCAGATGGCACATCAGAATACACCCATAGAATGTATAGATAGATTTTGTTTAAGTGCAATCTCGATCAATGAGCCTTCTTGCGATTTAAATCGGGAAGTCTCTGCTCCTACTGCTACTTTTGTTATGCACCCCTTTGAGACTGACCATCACTCACCTTTGAACCTGAATGCTAATCACATTCAAATTGACCACTGCTCACATTCCATTTCTCATAGCCAAAATTTCTAAATTTTGCTCTACTTTGATTCTTTCACTTTGTTGCACGATCTTAGTATATTTCAAAGACTTTTCAAATCGATTCTTCTCACCTCCTGTTTCTTTATTTACATTGCACCATACCTGCCTTTTGTGCTCATTGTCGAGGGGTTGAATCATCTCACCCTAGTCATGCACAAGTATAACGAAGATATTTAATAAATCTCATAATTTCAAAATCAACTCTGGCCTTGTATTTATATGCATTGCTTTTGGTGCCCAAGAGGTTGGCCCATTCAAACTTATATTTTTATTTTAAATATTTAAATCCTATGTTTAAATAGTATAATTAAATATATTTATATTGAATAATTCACCCGAGCACACAACGGTTTACCAGTAACCAAGTCAGCCTTTGACATCAATGACAACTCAATAATTCTAACAGTTGTTTTTACTTTACCTAGTGATATAGGAAAAATAATGTATATGGTATTTCTTTCTAATGAAGTCCTTAAATACAAGAATAGAAAACAAGAGGAAATGATTAAATATTTGAAGAACAAGTTTATTGATGAAACAAATACGTTGAATAATAGGCTTGTTGATATTACCAGTGAAGCAAAAAAAGGATAATTTTCAACAATTCAACAATGCATAAAAAGTATACTGAATGATGCTAATGATTCTTTTGAAGATTTTTTTACTATACTTGTTAGTCTATGAAGAATAATCTATAAGGGAATTATTACTCTAAATGTTTCCAAGATAAGAAAGCAAGCAAAGGTTGAAGAATTAGGGAATAAATCAATGATGAAATATGTTTCTTGTGATACAAATGACTTAAGGCCCATAATGATAGATTCATGTTGTGATACTATAGAATTAAAACCATTGATGATAGATGCATGTTGTGACACTAGTGATCTTCATCAAAAGAAAAAATATGTAAATTATGATTCTTATCAAAATGAAAGGAAATATTGTGATGCAAGCAATGATACTTGTGACTTAGACTTCATGAAAATATAGAACCTGTTACATAAATAGATATTGCATGTGATACAAGTTATTTGAATATAGTTTATGATTGTTCAGAAAAGGCTAATGTTATCAGAATTGATGTTGACATAAATTCAAAATATGACAAAGATAATGATGCAAAAAGTTGTGTTGAATATTGATAGAGATTAGTCTAATGATATCTTTGGTAATTTTGAAAAGCATACAAAATAATTTGTTTCAAAGTTGTTGAATAAAATGGGAAATAAAGATACATGTTTGGGTAAACATGAGCGGGGAATGAAAGAACCAATTGTATCATAAATAAGACCAAAATATGAAGTTCTTGGATATACAAGACAGATGAGCAACAAGAAATTAGGAACTAAATTTGTGATAGGAAATAGTAACATTAAATTTATGATAGGGATTGATAGAGTCAATTGCAATAAAGTACAAAATAGTAAAAAAAAATTGTAACAAAAAATAGATGTAGTCATTGTGGCAAATATGACCATAAGATAGAGAGATGTCGGAATCTCCATAGTTGTAAAATTTTTAGAGGACAATCATTCACAAATATTTTATCTACAAAAAGAAAAGAAATACTATAGAGTAAAAGTGGATTGTGGATGGATAAATATGAATGAGTGAGATGAGACAAAAAGAATTTTCTATGGTTTCTATAGAAGGAAACCAAGTATGATAAAAACATTCTAAGAGTATTATGACCCAAGCATAGCTTGGAATATGGCATGTAATGAAAGCATCTGTAGTGATGATCCTACAATTATTATGATATTATGAATATTCTAGTGGATGACCCATAGACAATGATAATCTACAGGTGAACCAAAGATAGAGTTCTAGAGACAGTGATCCAGTGGGAGTGACCTAGAGGCACTGACCCAAAGGTAGAGACCTAGAGGTAGTGACCCAGAGGAAGTGACCCAAAGGCAGATCTAGTGGTAGTGACCTATAGGTAGAGACTCAAAGGTAACTCAGATACATTGATCCAGAGGTAGACACAAATAATTTATAGAGGAATATCTAATTTATCTAGCCATGATAGAGTTAGAGCTGAAGAATAAAGGTAAAAAGCCTTCCTAGAAAATAATGTAATACGAGGGGATATCAGAGATATTACATTATTTAGCCTCCTTGTAATATTAGTTTGGTAGATTATTTATATTTGTATAATGTATGTGTCAATATGAGAGAAAGTGCAAGATGTCAAGAGAGAATGAAGAGTCACATTGATATGTGGCAAGATGAGAGCTTTGTCTTTATGAGGAATATGAAAGGTTGCATTTCTCGGATGAAAGAGGAGAGAAATAGTTAGAGAACTGAAAAGTCATGTAAAATGATATATTGGAGGTAAAGCTCCATGCAATGTATTCAATCTATATCATTCATGTAATTCTTGTATATTGTGTTCATCTGAGTTAAATTCATGAGATATTGTTGTTATTCTAGTATTGAGATTCAGTGTTAATTTTTCATTAGTGATATATATATTTGATTTGCATTTGATCCTGGTTAAAGCTTTATTAATTAATCTACCTATAAAGCTAACAATTATCATTATAAAAATATGGTTTTTCTTTGAGAGAGGTAATATTTAAACTACCTTTAGGACTTCATTATTGAAAGTGTAACCTAACTTATGGCCAAGAATGGCATTGTATGATGTAATCTTATGTAAGTCTATGGGTAATCATTATATAATTGTATTAATTTTATTATATTATTATATCATGTAATCCCTATGGATTGTGATTAACCCTATTATGGTTAAACCCACCTTATAGCTATAATCAACCTTAAACCCTCTTGTTATGTCATATTAGGTTAAACTCATTTATGTAATTGGGGTATTAGTATTAGTATTAGTATAAATACCCCCACTGCTCCATTCATTGTATTGAAGATTTTTTATTCTTATATATGGCTAACATATTGATTATTTATGTGCCTATGGGTGCCCATTATATCTTTATCTCTTGTGTCATTTTTTATGATTTTTGAATAAAATTTGAGAGGATGGATTTCTTTTATCTATTTCTAGAAATAAATATGAAATATCACATGGTATTAGAGGAGGTATGCATAAGTATTTCTTGCTCATTGAAAAAGTATGGTCAAAGCCTCTAAACCTTCTTCTAATTTTTAGTACAAATTGCTCTTTTAAGCTTTAGAAGCATTTATGACATAATAGCTGGAGAAGAGATCACATTACAAGGGTTCTCATTTTTTTTTTTAAATATTTAGAGATTTTATGTCTATATTTTTAATGTCTACTTAGTTATTATCAAGGTATTTTTTATCTTCTACATATAAATTTAAATTTGGTTTTGCACAATGATGCTTCCCCTAGATATTTTTAGAATCCCCATGATAACTTTAACAAAAAGAAAAAGAAACAAATCTTTTTTAAATTTAGATTTAATTATGTGCCATGTTTTTAGTGTGCACTCTATTTATTACACATGCTCCACTAACAACACTACTTAACATCATTTCAAACACCCATGTCCATCTTTATAGACTATAGGTGTATTTTCGATAGTATCAACATGATGCCAAGACATCTAGTAGGGGAAAGATAGGCCATTGCATATGAAAAATTATGGGTTCCAATCCATACACTCTTTTCTTTTTTTTAATGAGTGCAGCTTGAATTTTATGGAAGTTAAACAAGTTTTGACTTGATTTGAAGGAATTTTCTATTGGCTATTTGAGTAGAATCATGTGTGCTTGCTAGAAGTGGTTTTAAGTTGGAATGATATGCATTCCTTTTTTTCTTAGTCAAACATATGCTCTTTGGCAATGCAAATGGAGAATCCTATGAGCTTGTCTCCATATTTGGAGCCATGGTGCAAACAACCAAGTTGGTTATGGGAGTGTTTGAGGTAATTCATTACTATGTTGATCCATGTTTGAATATTGATGAGATAATATTTTTCTTGGGAACTTATTTGCGTCTAAGTGTTAGTTTTAGCTTTCTATGGCTTTAGCTTCTCAATGGTGAGAATAACATCGTGGCTAATGTAAGGTGCCTAGCTCACAAGAGACCTAGTTTTGAATTCCCCTTTTGGAACCTATCCAAATAAATGAAATATTTATAGACATGGAGGTTGACATGGCCACTATGGCTAGCTAACATAACCACTAACATGACTAGCTGATATAGTCACCAGCATGGCTACTTTCAATGCCACACATTATATTTTTAACATATTTATATCTCCTCAACTAATGGAAATTGAGCAAGTGGCAAGCCAAGGGCCAGGTGGTGACCAAGTTGTATAGATTGAGTGGTAGTCACCAGTGAATGAAAAGACATAAAATGGTAGCTTGGGATTGGACATTGATTTTCAAAGGTATGATAGTTTAATTTTTTATTTTTGACTATTTGGGAAAATCTTGTAGAGGCCATAAGTTTTGCATACTTAAATATTTTGAGCCCATTTTTTTTCAAATTGCATATTTGTTTAGCTCTTCACAGTGGTGATATTAGTTTATCATCTTGTTATAGTGTTAGGGTACAAATTGTATAAAATAGTACTTAAGATCTAGTGCTTTAGTTTTAAAGGGAATATTTACCATATGTTATGCAATAAAAATCTTTGGTCTACATTTAAGGGAGATACAATTATATTTGTGACAATTGTAATAGTATTTGAGTCTTTTGGAGGCATTTGAGAAAAATATTTAGAATATGCTTTATCCAATCACTACTCCTCCTTTGGGTTATTGATTTATCTTATTTATGAATATATTATCTTTCATGACCTCTTCCTTCTATTCTTTGTCTAGGTACTCTTGTAAAGCTATAAGGGCTCTTTCCATACATAGGTCCATGCAAAGCCTATTTTGATGATAGAAATTAGGTGGTCTAAGAAAAATTTGAAGATTCCAAACAAGGTGATGTATGTTATAAAATATAAATTTATGCTTCAAAGTCTTATCTTATGTGATTATAGAAGATTGAAGTAGTTTTTTAGAGGGAATTTTCTTGGCTTCTCTTCTTTAGGATTTTATGGATTATTGTGTGAGCTAAATAGTGACATATTTGATCATGGCATTCTCACAATAGGTCATTTGCACTTTTTTCTTTGATACACCTAAAGAGAATGCCATCATATCCTTTTTGGAATAAAAACCCATTGAGCAAAGTATAATTTGTGGACATTGTCTTGAGCATTTCCTTTTCTTTACTGCCAAGTTCTTTGTAATTTCTAATATCAATGATCCATCATATTTATCTTTGATCATTTGTCTACCTATCTAGCTATTTAGCTTCATCAAAAAATACCACATATTTGTAAATTTGGGACTCTATCATATTATCACTATAAAAACTATAGTTTCACTTTGTGAGAGGTAATATTTAAACTTCCTTAAGGCCTTCATTGTTGAAAGTTTAATCTAACTTATGGACAAGACTAACATTGTATGATGTAATCTTATATACACCTATGGGAAATCATTGTATAATTATATTTAATTTATGGTTAACCTTAAACCTTTTTTTATGTCAGCTTAAGATAAACTCATTTACATAATCAATTTTTGGTATTATTTAAATACCCCCACTACTCCATCCATTGTATTGAAGTGTTATCATTTTTATCTATGGATAATATAGTGATTATATATGGTTCCTATGGGTACCCTCTATATATTTCTCTCTTGTTTATTTTTTATTTTTTTTTGAATAAAATTTGAGAGGATGGATTGATTTTATCCATTTCTATAAATATGTGTGAAATCCAACATGGTATTAGAGGAGGTATGCAGTAGTATTGCTTGGTCATTAAAAAAATACATTTAGAGCCTTCAATCCTTCTAATTTTTAGAACAAATTACTCTTTTAATCTTCATAAGCATTTATGGAATAAGAGGTTGATAAGAGATCACTTTCCACAGTTTCTCATTTATTTTCCAAAAATATTTAGAGAATTTACATCTACTTTATTTTTTATGTCTACTTCATTGTTAACGAGGTATTTTTGTTCTTTTGCATATAATTCAAATTTATTTTTGTACAATGATGCTTCCCCTAGATCTTTGTAGAATTTCCATGACACCTTCAACAAAAAGAAATATAAGTGAAGCTTTTTAAAATTCAAATTTGAATTTCTTGCCATGTTTTAATGTGCACTCTATTTTTCATATGTGATCCACTAACAACACTACTTGACATCACTTCAAACACCCATATCCACCTTCATATACTCTAGCTGCATTGTCAATAGTGTCAACATCATGCCAAGACATCCAACATGGGAAAGATAGGATATTGTATATGGAAAATTATGGGTTTGAGTCCATGCACTCTTTTTTTATCATTTTAGCAATGATGTGGTTTGAATTGTATGGAAGTTAAAAAATTTCTGATCTAATTTGAAGGAATGGTCTACTAATTAGTTTAGTAGAATCATGGATGCTTGCTAGAAGTGGTTCTGAGTTGGAATCACATGCATTTATTTTTTTCTTAGTTAGATGTATGCCCTTAGACAATGCAAATGGATAATACTACAAGGTTGTATCCATATTTGGAGCCATGATATAAATAGCCTAGTTGGTTATGGGAGTGTTTAAGGTCATTCACTACTTCATTAATCCATGTTTGAATCTTGGTGAGATAATATTTTGCTCAGGAATTTGTTTTGATTTTTTATTTTAGTCAAGGCATAATTAAGTGTCATTTTTACCTTTGTATGGCTTTAGCTTCTAAACAGTGAGAATAACACCTTGGCTAGTACAAGGTGATTAGCTCAAGGACACCTAATTTTGAACCCCCTTTTTGGAACCTATTCAAATAAATAGAATATTTGTAGATGTGGAGGTCAACTTAGCCACTAACATGGCTAGCCTACATAACCACTAACACGACTAGCTTACATATCCACTAACATATCTACTTTTAATGCCACACATATATCTCCCCGGCTAATGAAAATTGAGCAAGTGGTAAACTAGGAGTCAAGTAGTGACCAAGTGGTGTAGACTAAGTGGAAGTCACCAATGAACGAGTTAAAACCAAATGGTAGCTTGGTATTGGACATTGCTTTGCTAAGGTATGATACTTTAATTTTTTAAAAAATTTAGGACTATTTGGAAAAATATTTAGAGGCCATAAATTTTGCATGCATAAGTGTTTTAAGATCATTTTTTCAAATTCTAAATTTTTTTAGCTCTTCACATTGGTGATATTAGTTTATCAACTTGTTATAGTCTTAGGGGCTAAGTTATGTAGAAGAGTATTAAAATTTTATTTCCCATTTTTGAAATGGTAAATTTACCATATGATACAATAAAAATATCTAATCTACATTTATAGGAGATACAGTTATAGTAGTTTTTAAGTCTTTTGGAGGTATTTGGAAAATTATTTAGAATATGCTTTAGTCAATCCCTCTTCCTCCTTTTGGATATTGATTTAACTTATTCATGGATATGTAATCTTTCATGATATCTTCCTTCTTCTATTCTTTGTCCAAGTACTTGTGGAAGGTTATAATGGCTCTTTTCATACACAAGTCCGTGTAAAGCCTCTTTTGATGATAGAAATTAGGTGGCCTAGCGGAAAGTTGAAGATTCTAAACAAGGTGATGTATTTTTTATAAGGAAAAGTTATGCTTTGAAGTCTTATCGTATGTGACTTTAGAAGATTGAAGTACTTTTGATTTTTCAGATAAATTACTCTTCTAAGCTTTATAACCATTTCTAGCATAAGAGGTAGATAGAATATCACTTTCCATTGTTTCTCATTTATTTTCCAAAAATGATTAGAGATTATATATCTACTTCATTTTTTATGTCTATTATTGAGGTATTTTTTATCTTTTGCATACAATTTCAAATTTATTTTTATACAATAATGCTTCCCTTAGATCTTTGTAGTATCACCATGACACCTTCATTAGAAATAAAAAGAAGCAAACTTTGTTTAAATTCAAATTTGAATGTATTTCCATATTTTTAATGTGTGATCTATTTTTCACATGACCTCCATAGACAGCACTACTTGATGTCACTTCAAACACCTACATTCATCTTCATAGACTCTAGAAGCATTGTAATTCTTTTCATATTGATGCTAAGATATCTAGTAGGGGAAATATAGGGCATTGTGTATAGAAAATTATAGGTTCAAGTCCACGTGCTCTTCTTCGTTGTTTTAATGACAAGTATAATTTGAGTTATATGGAAGTTAAGCAAGTTTTGACTTGATGTAAAGGTATGGTCTAGAAGGTAGTTGAGTAGAATCATGTGTGCTCATGTTAGTTGAAGATCCATATAATTTTGAGTAAGTTACATTTTGCTTTCATTATGTTGCTTAAAGATTCTTATCTCAATAGAGCAAAATTATGAGTCGATAGAACTAAGGCAATTTTTTTTTAAATTGAACAATCTTTCAAGAGCCATATCTTTGCATAGAGTTGTTTTATTCAGATGATTCTTGTGCCATTTTGTGCAAATTTTGAAAATATTTAAAATGAGTGGGCATTTGAAGGAATCCAAGTAGCATTGAGGGATATTTGACCATGTGAATATAGCCATTCAAAACTAGGGTAGTGTTAGGGAAATTTGTTTCTAAAAAATACCTCATATTTTAGGAGACTTAATTTTGCAAAGGGTTGTCAGATTCAACTAAGTTTTGGACCAATTTTTGTAGAATTTGAAGAGATTTAAAATGAGTGGTCATATAAAGGAATCCAAGTAATATTGAGGGAGATACAGTACTATAAAGTCAGTCATCTAGAACAAGGGCAGTGATGATTTTTCAATTAACAAAAAATCAAACTACAAATATTTGTCAGCCAAGGTTTGGATGACGAGAGGAACAATGGAGGGCTAGGATTTTAGTGAGGTAAGACATTCTTGGACATATAATTTTTTAACTTTCTTTTTCCTCTTCTTTTTCTTAGAAATTTTTCTTTTAAATTATTTTAGGTTTTTTTCCTATATTATAATTTCCATAGGATATTCAAGTAATTTACAATAGATTCTGAGTTTTAGTTTCCTTCCCATGGATCTATTTACAACTAAATCCTTATAATCATCTCTAGTAGTAGAGGTTAGTGAGTGCCTCATATAGGGGCGATCCTTGTATCTCAAATATAGGGTAGTTTTAGTAAAATTAATGGGTCTTGGCCTAGGGATTCAACCTTGATAAAATGGATTGATAGGAGTTGAAAGTCTCCAAGAGTTATTCTATACTTTCTTCCCAAAGGTTTCTTCCTAGATTTTTTTTAATAGGTAGGAAAGAGATAGAATCCTAAAAGGGGGTCATTGGTTTATGGGAAGAGCAAGACTCTTCCTTACTCACTAGTATGAAGGCTTTGTGCCTAAAAATGTAAATCTATATTTAGTACCAATATGGGTTAGGATGTATGGATTGCCCATTGAATTTTGAGAAATATAAATCTTTCAATCAATAGGCAACACTTTGGAATAATTCCATGAGATTTCAAAAACTACAAAATATTGATTCTTGGCTATTTATGCTTGAATGTTGGTCATGATTGATACAAGTAAACCTTTACCAAAATTAATCATTCTTAAGTATGGGGGTAATTTTTTGATCCAAATCATAGATTATGAAAACATATATTTTAGATGTACAAGCTTCCATGAGGTGGGGCATATTAAAATATTATGCCCTAAGAAGAGTCCAATAGAATCATATGTAGAAAACCATGAGAGAAAATTACAACTGGATATGGATGAGGATGGTTTACAACTTCCAAAAAATAGGTCTAGATAAATGAAAATAAAGAAATAGTGGAGACCAATAAGGAAGGATGTTGGAATAAATACCAATTCTTTTGAGGCTTTAGCTTCTGAACAAAAAGCATATCAAAGCTTAGAGGACACAGTACAACAAGTTCAAAATATTAACAAGGAACCATCTATTTAGTATGATTTATATTTAAGGATAAGCATTCTCGATGAACCTAAGGAAAGTATCTTAATAGATTTTGAAGACTCTCTTGAAGTACCATAGTCCATTCAAGAGGATAAAATTGGTAGAGAAAATGCAGTGCTAGATGTTAATACCTCTACCATTAATAATAAAATACCAAAAGCTTTTGTAGAAAATCCAGGAGAGGATAAGTATAATGAAAATAAAGTTGTGAAATAATATTTAGGAATAGAATAATAAGACCTACTTCTAATACAAGCAAGGAAAAAAAAGAAAAATCCTCAAATTATCAAGCGAGATCCAAGGAAGCAAGAGCAAATATAGAGAAAGGAACACAAACTAAGTTGGTGATGAGGACATAATTTAGTCCTAGGATTGGTTTCATTTCTAGGCTTATTATTTTGTTATTTTCTAGCTAGGCATATTATTAGCTAGATATATTTTGCATATTATTTTATTGCCAACCTATGTACCCACGTGAAGCTTCTACAAGCTCACGTAGGATTGTTTGTTGAGAGCTTAGTTGGCATTAGCTTCTTTGTTAGCTTAAGTGCTAAGGTTAGTTTATTTGTTAGCTAAATTTAGCCTAACATTCCATAATTTGTTATTTTTTATAGTGATAGCTAGCTGGTAGATAGCTATCTTATCCTAGTATCCAAATTTAGCAAGTAGATGATTGTATACCTCTAATGCTTATTTAAGCATCTATGATAATAAAATTTGCAGTTTGATTTTTGAATACTTCACATTAAAATTAATATTAATAAATAATTTTTATTATCATAGATGCTTAAATAAGCATTAGATATGTACAATCATTTGATTTCTAAATTTGAATACCAGGATAAGATTGTTATCTACCAGCTAGCTATCACTATAATAACTAACAAATTATAGAACATCAGACTAAAGTTAGCTACCAAATAAATAAACCTTAGAACTTAAGCTAACAAACAAGCGAATACCAACTAATATCTCAGCAAACAATCCTACATGAGCTTGTAGAAGCTTCACGTGGTACACAGGTTGGCAATAATATGTTAAATATATCTAGCTAATAATATGCCTAGCTAGAAAATAATAAAATAATAAGCCTAGAAATGAAACTAATCCTAGGACTAAATGATGTCCTCATCATACCTCCCCACAATAGAATCATTGGACTCCAATGCTTTTACAATAGAAGTGAGAGGTTGAGACACCAAACATTGGAAACATATCCCATTGATAGGACAAAGTGGAAGCTGAGATGCCACATCATTGTCTATGAACAAGGTTGATGAGACCACAATATGTCAATGCTATGATACAATGTCGGGGTACAACTCTATCATCAATCTATGAAGAAACATGATAAGGACCAATAGGTTGCTATAGAGTCTGCAAAATCTATTGCACAATAGGAACCTATGAAGGTGGTAAGAAAGATCACTCAAAAGTAAGATGAGGAATACCAGGAGGAGTAGGAAGAGTAGTACGAGGAGGTACAGATGAAGAAGAGAAATTTCCTCCTTATGAGAAGGTGGTTTTGTTGAAGTAGGTGTGTCTTGAGGTCTATTAAATATTAATGCAACATTTTATGATTGATGTGAGCAAAGTAAAAGTGTGGAATGTGGAAGGCTATGAACAAGAAATATTTTATTCACATGATGCAAATTTTAGGTTTTGTTATATGCATCATATTGAGACCTTTTTATCATATTGATAGGTTTGGCCAATAATGAGACCACAATAGTCCATAAAAATCACATCGCAGGTGACTCAATCCATAAAATGCAGGTCCAAAGCAAAGGACATAGTACAAGTTTTTGTTATGTAGGAGGTAGAATCCATATCCTTCTAGCCAAGTGAATATGGATAGGGATGTGGTTCTAGAAGCAGTTTTAGCCTATCGACTATGGATTGCACAATCAAACCGGTATGCGATCCTTTGTCAATAATACAATTCACAAAAAAGTTGAGTGAGGTGGGCTTTCATGATAAAAAAATTATCTTGGCTACCTTTATGGTGCATTAGGGTAACATTGTGCAATTTAGCCTTCAATTCATCATACTCTCTAGCTTCTCCTATTATCTCAATGGGACCATCATGTGGTTCCTCCTTTTGAGATTTCATAATGAGGTTCTTCCTCTTTCAAAAATACTCAGATTCCAAATGTCATCTTTGTTTACAATAATTACAAAAATCCTTATCATTAAAAGGGGGAGAGGATGAGGAGGAAGAAGAATAATAAGAAGAAGAGAAGGAAGAAGACGTATTTTCCTTAGATGACTGTTGTTAATTCAAATATCAAGAAGTTCCCTACGACTGAGTCGTAAGCCTCTCTTCTGGCAACTGTGCATGATTAGAAGCTACATCTAAAGTAGCTAAGGGAGTATATTTCAACTCTCGATACAATGGTTCAAGTACTCCACTGGTAAACTTGATGATGAGGGCTTCTATGGGATATTTCACATGAAGAAAAATCCTTAACCTATTGAATTAGAAGACATAATCCTGAACAGGCATATTATGAGTTTGTCTTAACTTGTACTAATTGGCATTGAGCTCCTTTTCATAATTAGAAGGGTAAAAAGTATCCTTCAAATATTGGACCAACTCTTACCATATGGTAATGGGATTTTGGTCTTCTTATCTATCCAAAATCATGAGCTTTGTTAACATTGATAGCTTGAGTTTATAAAAAGGCACTTCTTCATCATCAGGAACCTCAATATAGGAGAACCAAGTCTCCATGTCCAATATCTAGGTATCTAGGACATCAATATTCCTAGACCCATCATAAGTTTGGGCTCATTTTTTGCTTTAATATTGAGATCATTGTTGTAGACTTTAACTTCAAGAGCATTTTGGACTATAATCTCTTAGAATTTATTGGCTAATATACTGACTACTACAGCTAAAATAGCCATTTGATCTACTAAATCTGATGTCATTTGAGATTGAGTATAAGCCAGGACTTTACAAAATATTAGTCTTTCCTAGGCTAATACAGAAATGAGATTTGAAAAAAGAGCACTAATGTCAATCACTTACAAAAGTAAAGTCGAATAGTTAAAAGAGTTTAGCCTCTTCTAGGCTAATACAAAAGTGGATAAAAAAGAAGTGCAACTATGATCCTATCAAGAAGCTACCTTCAAAATATAGAAACAAGATATTTAAGGCCTACAATTTTTCCACTTCTTCACAATTTAATTCCTATGTCCAAGAGAAATAAATTGTATGCCTCTACCAGGCAATTTTCTAGTTTTTTAAGGGTAGAAAGTGGTTAAAATAAAAATAAAAATTATCTCCTTAGGCACCAAAATCAAAAAAAATAATGAATTAATTAATAAAATTGTTAATTAATTCAAAACAATAAGGTTTTCTTGGCAAGTCAATGGTAGAACCAACAAGTTCAATGGTGGTAGATTAAGCAGGTCAACAACAACAATGATCAACACGATTAACAATGGATCAACTATTTAATGGTGAGTAGGATTTAGCCAGCCTTATTGGCTAGCTATCTTTTCTTCGACACTACACCTCTTATAAACACCAAGCAAGCTCCCACATAGGTGATGTGGGATAAACCTACATAGAATGATTAAAAAACAACAACAAAAATACTTTTCTTCAACCAGTTTCAAGCCACATATCAATCTAAGGAGCAATCGATGGTTAGAATTCAAACATGCACCAAATAATCACTAAATTACCATAAACAATAAGAATTAAACCAGGTGGAATGGCCAACCAGCTAGGTTGGTTGTTTACCTTACTTTTCAAGGGTATTTTTGAATTTCTATTTAGTCCAAGATACCTCACATGTGGGATAATGTCCATAATATTTTTCAAGTGATGTACTAAAAGTCTGACAAGAATGATTGTTTTCATCAGAAGAGTACCAAAACTAGCTGGTGCTACACCAAAAAACTTAGTTAGGGCCTCTATTCATCAAGAAGATGGATCTTGGCTGACACATGGCCTAATTGGTTGGTGATGTAGTATCAGTTCCTTATCGAGAGGTTGTGATATCATTGCTAGAGGGGAATATATCATTGAGATACCTTCAAGATGTTGTTAGAGGGAAGGACATCATCGAGACATCATCAATATATCGCTATATGGAAAGACATTATCAAGATGCCATCAAGAAGAAGGGAGTATGTAGGTGAAGGCTGGTAGGATGGCCAAAATTTTGACCTATTGGGGTTATTTTCCAATGGTTGGCCTTAGTGGTTGATCGTTGGTAGCTGATCGATAGGCAAGTTGCCTAAGATTGGTCATTGCCAAAGGCTGGTGCTAGCTAGCAACATCAACAATTTGGGTAGGAAACAACCCAAATTGGACTTTAAAAATAATATTAATAAAATTTTAATATAAATTTTAAATTAAAATATTAGTTTTAACTCCTAAATGGAGAAGTTAGAGTTCTCAGAGGGCCAATTTTGTAAGATTTTTGCATGGGATTGTGGCTTTAACTCGATAAAACTAAGGGAGGGCCAATTTGGAACCTACAATTAAGAATTTTATGAGATTTTTTTAGGAATTTGAGCACCTATTCCTAGAAACAAAAGCTTCCTATGTAAACTAAGAGTCCTTCCACAAGCCTGATCTCAGACTTTGATACCAATGCAAAGGATTCAAAAACCAAACTACAAATTTTATTATCATAGATGCTTAAATAAGCATTAGAGGTATACAATCATCTGCCTGCTAAATTTGGATACTAGGATAAAATATCTATCTACCAACTAGCTATCACTATAACAACTAACAAATTATGGAATCTTAGGCTAAAGTTAGCTAACAAATAAACTAACCTTCGTACTTAAGCTAACAACAAGCTAATGCCAACTAAGCTCTCAACAAACAATCCTACGTGAGCTTGTAGAAGCTTCACGTGGGTACATAGGTTGGCAATAATATGCTAAATATATCTATCTAATAATATGCCTAGCTAGAAAACAATAGTAATCCTAGAAATAAAACTAATTCAAGGACTAAATTATGTCCTCATCATTTGGTTGAACTTCTCTTTACTAAACAATAAAATGATACTGGTAATTTATAGGTGGGGCTAGTAGCCTCTAATGAGATATGATTACCATCTCATGGAGTATAGGGGTGCTAATGCCCCCTCAAAGCAAATGTGTATTAGGAACATTTATTTAAGTAAGAAACCATATATTCTTTGTATCTATGAAACTAAAATGACAAAGGAAGAAGTTTCCAAAACTATGAAAGCAATATGGGCAAGATGTGAATGGGATGTTATGGATTCTGAGGGAGTGGCAAGGGGAATTCTAACATGTTGGAATCCTATTAGAACCTCCTGTGTAACCATTCATAAAACTAGGAATTGGATAGCCTCTTTAGTCACTTGTTACTTTGCAAATATTTGTTTCATCCTTATCAATGTCTATGGACCTACAACTTAGGTAGATAGATTAGAAGTATGGAGTGGGATTTAAGCCTTTATGAGAAGTAAAGACCAAGAAACCCAATTCATGATCATATGAGATCTCAATGCCATTACCAACCTGGATGAAATTTTCGGGGCAATTAGGAAATTAACACAAATAATGAGAAATTTCTTAGTTTTTATTCAAAATAGTAATCTATGGGAGGTTGAGTTTGAAGAAGACAACTATACATGGACCAACAATACGAGAGGCCATAACCTAATAGCATAAGAATTAGATATTAGTGTACTCTCATATCATTGGCTAGATGAAGAGACTTGTGCTAAAATTAGTATCTTGATAAGGATTAGTTTGGATCACTAGCCATTAAGATTTGAAATGGTGGTAAGTGAATTCAAAAAAGATCATATTTTAAATATGAGAAAATGTGGGAAGACCATCCTCAATTTGTTGATATGATAGCACAAATGTGGAATTATTTAGGAAATAGTAGGTTGTATACACTTCCAAAACAAATTAAATCAATGACATCTAGATTAAAAGAATGGAAGAACACTTCTGGAAATATTTTTTAGAAGAAAGAATAACTAAAACTTTTAAAATTACAAAGAGGTGATCATAATAATCCAAGATCAAAGGAAAGGAAGTTGCTTAGTAATTTTCATAATATTTTGAGTAAGAAAGAGAAATTTTGGAGATTAAAATCAAGATAGACTTGGTTAAAAGGAGATAAAAATACAATGTTTTTCTTAGGATGGCTATAGTATAGAGATTAGCATCATAAGGGAGGTAAGGTTTTTTACCAGAATATTCTAGGATCAAAAGAGTTTGAAGTTATTAATGATAAAATTTTACAAGAAATGCATTCAATTATAACAAATGAAAACAATAGGAAACCAATGGACCCTATTACTTTGGAAGAAGTTCATTTAGCTCTTATCTCTTTTGATAAGGATAAATCCTCATGTCTGTATGGGCTCTCAATAGCATTCTATCAACATAATTGGGATATAGGAAAGGATTATTTATTGGTGGTAATGGAAGATTCTAGGGTAAAACAATACATTCTTTATAAATTAAATGCAACATATCTTATCCTAATTTCTAAAAAGAAGGATGCAAAATTATTTGATTCATTTAGGCCTATAAGCCTATGTAATATGGCATATAATATTATCTCCAAAGTTATGGCAAATCGATTAAGACCTCTATTAAATAAAACTATTTCAAAAGAGTAAAAAAAATTTTGAAAGCAAGATAGATTTTGGATGGCAACATAGTAGCTCAAGAAGTTATACATTTAAATAAAGAAAAAAAAGATTGAAAAAATTAGTTATATCAATAGATCCAAGGTTTCTATAGTTCTAACCAATAGATCTAGGGTTTCTATAGTTCTAACCAGCAAATCTAGGGTTTCTACAATTTTGTCAATAAATCCAAGGTTTCTATAGTTCTAACCAATAGATCTAGAGTTTCTATAATTCTAACCAATAAATATAAGGTTTCTATAGTTCTAATCGATAGATCCAAAGTTTCTATAATACTAACTATCATATCTAGGGTTTCTAAAATTCTATTGATAAATCTAAGGTTTCTATAATTCTATTCAATGGATCCAAGGTTTCTACAGTTCTAACCGATAGGTTCTAATCAAAAAATATAGGGTTTCTACAATTCTATCGACAAATCCAAGGTTTCTACAATTTTAACCAGCAGATCTAGGTTTTCTACAATTTTAATTGGTAGGTCCAAGGTTTTTACAGTTATAACTGATAGATATAGGGTTTCTATAGTTCTAACTAGTAGATCCAATAATTCTATAGTTCTAATAGGATTTTGTTAAGCTCTTTCTTGAGGAGTCTTGGAGATTTTAAGGATGGAATAATATGACAAGGAGCAGTGGTTCAAGTCTTTGGACAATCAGGTAGGAAATCCTAGGGTAGATAATTTTGAATGCTACTAGGATGAGATATGAGTAGACTATCGGAGTTCAAAATCAGCCTTTTGATCCTAGGGCAAGATCTTGGTTGCATGCAATAAAAGGAAAACAGAAAGCCCCTAATTATAATTTTAATCTATCTTTGATGGATGAGAGATTGGTAATTCCTTTTGAGCTAGAAAAATGGCTACAGCTCAAGGCAACCAATGTATGGTTGGTAAGTTCCTTGGGGTAAGACCTAAACTATATGTTATACGAAAATGGGCAATGGAGAAATGAAACCCTTTGGGGCACATGGATATCATGGTAAATGCCCAAAAAAAAAAATTTGGTCTGACTTAATTGCAAGGAGGATTTGGAATGAATTATCCAGTAGGATCCCTAGTCTTTTAGGTGTCGCAGTCTCTTTTTTAAGTTATGGATGATGAATTTTAACCTGAACATGCAAAGCATAAACCAATCTTCAATCTAGATTAGGTTGTTTGGGCTTCAACTCCACTATTGGCATGAGGACATATTTGAGGGAATTCCATGAAATATAGGACAATTGATAGCAATTTATCCTAAAACGATGGCAAGGTCATGACTTATCCATATGCAATTGTGTGTGAACATCAATATGGAAGTGCCTCCAACCACAACTATCAAATTGTTTTCAATTTTTAGGAAATGGAATGAAACTAGTGAATATGAAAACCTATCTATGAAGTGTAGCTTGTGCCAAATAATAGGATACCTTAGCCATGATTGTCCAAATAAAAGGATCTAGGCTCATAATCATGGTTGGCAACCAAATAAGACCATAGGAAAAAAATATGGTTACGAAGGAACTTTAATTCAGGATGCAGGGGAATAAGGGAGGAGGTGGATCCCCCATCACATTCGAAGAAGAATGCATGAGAAGAAGGTAAAATATTGGAAGAAGTGATAAAGGTAAGTCAACA
This sequence comes from Wollemia nobilis, assembly GCA_028583015.1. Lineage (NCBI taxonomy): Eukaryota > Viridiplantae > Streptophyta > Pinopsida > Araucariales > Araucariaceae > Wollemia > Wollemia nobilis. Next base: position 4,497,017 of record JAQPPZ010016703.1, on the reverse strand, counting down.
TCCTAAGAATCCCCTCTCTATTTTGAATGAGTTGACTATTCAAAACCATTTTGAATGAGCCTTCAATACTCAACAGAGGAAAAATATCAAGAAACTCAAATTATGAAAATAAAACATGAACAAAATATCACTATGATGGTAACTTAAAATATAAACAATAGTCCACTTGTGGAGGGAGGTGAGAGAGTGGGTGATAAATCTCCTAGAGGTAAAAAAATCTATGAAGGACCAAGGCAACCCTAATAGAATTACCAGAAGTTCAAGGAATGTAGGGGCAGATGTAGGTGATGATCCCAAGCATGGCAAACCTTCACAATATAAAATTAGACAAAGGGAAATGGTTGGGGATGTAGCTACTGGAACATAATTGACCCTTAATTTGGGAAAGAAGAAACATCTAACCAAATCAAAAAAATGATCATTTCCTATAATATCAAGGGTCTGTGCATAGAGAACCAGCTCTTAGTGAGGAACAATATGAAGATCCCATATCGGTTAGCATTTCTCAATATTGGTGGCAAAATATGGGGGGACCTTCTAAAATTGAATTTTTGGCCTTTCAAAGGTTACTCGTTTAGTGTGTTTACTAAGTAATGGTGTTTGTGTAAGGTTGCATGTTTTGTATCTAATTTAGTAGCCTTAGTTTCAATTCATTTGGACTAGTCTTGGGAGCTTAATGTTAGATATTTATTTTAGTTTGTAAAAGGGTTGAGGCCCTTTAAAAAACCCATTTCGCAACCTTTAATCAAAAAATAAATTTATGCATTCAGCAGCTCCAAGAAAAGAGAGAGCAATGATCTTAAAACTTGATATGAGTAAATCCTATGATAGGGTTAAATGGGATTTTCTTTTTACAGTATTAGAAAAGTTTATATTTGGTAATAAATGGGTTAGATGGATTAAATTTTGTGTCTCTATAGTTTCATATTTAGTTTTGGTAAATGGGTTAGTAACAGAATCATTTAAAGCCAAGAGAGGTCTCAGACATGGAGATCCTCTATCACCATATTTGTTCATTATTATGGTAGAGGTTTTGGGTAGGAAATTGAATAGTGCTAATAAATATGGGTTGATAAGTGGTATTAAGGTTATTAATAACATCTACAACATTAGCCATCAATAATTTGTATATGATACAACCTTTTTAAGAAGGCAAGAAAAAATGAGGCTAGAGCTTTGAATAGGTTATTAAAGGAATACGAAAAAGCATCAGGGTAGAGAATTAAGAAGACAAAATCTAAGATTTACTTCCTAAACACCCCAGATAGAATCAAGGTGGATGGTTTACTTACTTTAAATGGAGGAGGCAAAATTACTAGCAACTTATCTAGGGATGCCCTTATTTCAGAGGAGAATGAGGATAGAATTATGGAATCCAATTATTAGTAAAGTTCAAAATAAACTATTGGCATGGAAAGGTAGATGGTTATCATTAGCAAGAAAAGTGCAACTAATTAAATCAGTCTTACACATCATTCTAACTTATTATATATCCTTGTATACTATGCCAAAATCAATAGAAAAAAGTTTAATCTATATTATATGGTTCTTTTTGTGGTTAGGTTTACATGATAAAAGGAAATTTCCTTTGGTGAAATAGAGTAAGGTGTATGATGATAAAACTAGGGGAGGTATTGGTTTAAGATTTCTTAAGGATGCAAACTTAGCTCTCAGGGAAAAAGTAATTTGGACATTGTACAAAGAGATTCAAAGACAATGGGCAAGAATTCTTCTAAGTATATTGATCTCAATTACCCAAGCTTAATATTTACTGCATTCTCACTTCCAAATGGTTCTACTCTATGGAACGGTTTAAAAAATCTATTGATCTAGTGATTAAAGGTCTAATATGGGTGGTTGGAACTAGATAAAATATTTATATTTTGATGGATAGTTGGTGTGATAAAAAACCACTCAATCTATATTCAATTTTTGAAATTATGGATAAGATTACTTCAAGATAAATATGGTGATAGGGTTCCAAACATAATGTACAAGGATAAGGAAGGAAGATACAAATGGAAATAATATTTTTTTACAAGTATACAATACATTGATGATTGGAAAGAAGATTTTTTTACAAGTATACAAGACATTGATGATTGGAAAGAAAAAAAATTTACAAGTATACAAGACATTGATGCTAAGACGCAGTTGAACAGAAAGATAGCAATAGTGATTATTTTGAGGTAAGCCAAGGATAAGCTAATTTGGGAGTTGAATAGCTCAAGATAATACACAACAAGAAGTGGGTATAATGTAAAGCACCAACATAATAGAAATATCACAAGAATATGGAGAGATATTTGGAATAACTTGAGCATTCCTAAAGTTAAATTTTTTGTTTGGCTAGTAGGTCATATAATAATTTTACCTTGGGATAATCTCATAAAAATAGGTTTTCATGGCCCATCACAATGTGTTCTTTGTAAGAGGAACGAGGGTAGTATAGACCATATCTTAGGACACTACTCAATAGTATGGAATCTATGGCAATGGATTCTTAATATGTTTGGCCAATGCACAGTGTTGAATAGAAGAATTTAATAATGGTTAGAGAAATGTCAGAGCACTTTTAAAAGTGAGGCTTTACAGACAATTTGGGATATATCCAAAGATACAATACTTTGTAATGAAAAGGAATATTTGTTTAGTTGATTCAACCAACCCTATCAACTCATCCAATCCCTAATTTGGAAGCAAAGAGCATTGATAGATGGAGTCAGGTCATCAAATGGAATTATGATGTTGGGTATAAGAGAAACAAAAAAGAGATAAAAAATATAAAGTGGAAACCACTAGATGTGGAGTTGATAAAATTGAATTTTGATGGAGCATCTAAAAGAAATCCAGGACCAATAAGAGGAGGAGGAATAATTAGAAATAATAAAGAAGATATTTGTCTAATTATGCTTTCAATAGTGGATTTAAGAAAAATAGTGAAGCTAAATCTTGGGTAGCTTTGGAAGGATTAAAACTATACAAATAAATGAAATATAATATAGTATGGATGGAAGGTGATTCACTCATAGTAATAAATACAATTTGGAGGAAAGAAAAGTCTCCATGGAATATACAAGAGATAATTGTGGAAATTCAAGACCTTGCTATAGAGTTTGAAGAAATCATATTTACACATACATTAAGGGAAGGAAAAAAATATGCAGATAGGTTAGCCAATAGAGGGATTTTAATTGAGGATCATGAAGTTAAATTATTTTTTCAATGGTTAGAGGAAGTAGTAAGTTTAGCTAAAGTTGACAAGAAAATGTTGACTGCTTGAATACAATAATGACTGAGATTTACTCTAATATTTTTCATTGGTAATATTTGCTTTATTTTATAACATTAATATCTTTTCTAATAAAATATTTTTTACAATTTTTGTGGTTGTACTTATGTTTCAGGAAGGAAACTAGCAATCTAGATCTAGTAAAGCAAACTTTGATAGTGAGATGTTTTGGAAATATTACTCTACTAAGATGCAATGCATAGATAGTAGAGATGGAATTTTGCTATTGTGAAGGCTTTTGTAGGAAAATGTCAAGAAGGATGTTGAATTATAGAATATTTGTATTCACACATAAAATTGAAGAAGATCCAAAAAATGAAAATCAAGAATTCATACATTTTATGAAAAATGATGTAGGTATCTAGCTATAGCATCTCAATTGAGATGAGAATTGAATCTGATTATAAATTCTCAAGCTCTAAATGGGAGAGTTGTGGCTTGTCAAGGGTGGGGGGCCTGAGTACAACCCCTTGTTCTTTAACAAAAAAAAACATGGATGATTTCTAGAAGTGATTCTCAATTCAAATCACATGCATCCCTTTTTTTCTTAATCAAATGCATGCCTTTAGAAAATATAAATGGATAATTCTATAGGTTTGTATCCATATTTGTACCCATGGTGCAAATTTCTCAGTTGGTTATACAAAATGTTTGAGTATATTCACTACTAGGTTGATCCATATTTGAATCCCAATGAGAAAACATTTTTCTTAGGCACTTGTTTGCTTCTTTGTTGCATTTAGGGCATAATCAAGTGTCATTTTGACCTTTGTGAGGCTTTAGCTTCTCAATGATGAGATTAACACCCTGGCTAGTGCAAGGTGCCTAGCTCACAAGAGTCCTATTTTTAAATCTCACTTTTGACACCTATCTAAATAAATGGTATGTTTGCATACATGGAGGCCAACATAGCCACTAACATGGCTACTTTCAATGCCACACATTACATTTTTAACATATTTAAGTCTCCTCGGCTAATGGAAATTGAACAAATAAAAAACTAGGAGTCAAGTGATGACTAGGTGATACAGACTAAGTGGTAGTCATCAATATGGACATTAGGTGGTAGCATGGGATTTGGTATTGCTTTCCTAAGGTGTGAAGCTTTATTTTTTGTTTTTAAGGACTATTTAGAAAAATATTTAGAAAGTCATAACTTTTGCATACATAAGTTTTTGAGCTCTCTTTGTTTAAATTGCATATTTTGTAATCTCTTCAAAATAGCGATATCAATTTATTGACTTGTTATAGTGTTAGAGGCTAAATTATGTGGGATAGACATCAAAGTCTATTGCCCTATTTTTAAAGGGTAAATTTACCATATGTTATGCAATCAAAATCTATAGTCTACATTTATGGGAGATACAATTAGATTTGTGATAGTTGTAGTAGCTTTTTAACCTTTTAGAGTCATTGAAGACAAATATTTAGAATATGCTTTAGTCAATTCCTTTTCCTCCTTTGGGCTATTTATTTAGCTTATTCATGAATATCTAATATTTCATTATCTCCTCCTTCTTCTATTCTTTGTTTAGGTACTCTTGAAAGATTATAATGGCTCTTTTCATACATAGGTGTATGCAAAGCCTCTTTTGATATCAAAAATTAGGTGGCCTAAGGGCAAGTTGAAGATTCCAGACAAGGTAATGTATGTTGTAAAGTGGATATTTATGCTTCAAAGTCTTATGTTATGTGACTATTAAATATTTAAGTAGGTTTTTAGAGGAAATATTATTGGCTTCTATTTTGCATATGGAGTCTTAGAAGAGGTGATCTTTGGATATGTGAAGGAGTACTCTAATATTGGTAATGATATGGTCCAACCTAAGGAGATTCTTGTGTAGAGGTATTTTCATATAAATGGATTTCCATATAATGAGGGGGATCAAAAAGAGTCTTCCTCAAGTGTGGAGGCCCAATAGAGGATCCATTATAGAGGAAGATATTATTGTTACTAATATCTCCCCTATTTAGCCCCTCAACTTAGATTATGAGGGGGTGTTGAAAGTGTAATCTAATTTATGACCAAGGCTAATATTATATGATATAGTATTGTATAGTCCTATGAGTAATAATCATATAATTGTATTTAATTTATTGTCATTTTATTACATAATCCCTATGGACCATGGTTAAACCCATCTTATAAATTACAATTAACCTAAATCCATATTATTATGTCACCTTAGACTAAACTCATTTATGTAATTTGGTTTTTGGTATTGGTATAAATACCCCCTATCATAATTCATAATATTTTCCTAAATTGAACATAATAAATCAATCCACTCAAATATTATGCAAAAAGTGTAAATAGGACAAAAGAAAGGAAAATATACATAGATATTTTGTGGCATCTGTAGGCACCATAAATGATCATTGTATTTTCCATAAATAAGATTCACAACACTCTGATTATAAAATGAGGAGTGGTGGGGGTGTTTATACCAATACCAAAACCATAATTACATAAAATAGTTTACCTTAAGCTAACATAGCAAGAGGGCTTAATGTTAATTACAACTTATAAAGTGGGTTTAGTCATAACAAGGTTAATTGTAGCCAATAAGGCTTACATAATAATATATTATAATAAATTCAAACATTGCATAATGAAATGTCCTTAGGCTTGTCAATATTACATCATATAATATTGGCCTCGGCCATGAATTAAATTATAATTTCAACACCCCCTCATAATATAAAATAAGGGGGCAAGAGAGAATACATTAGTAACAATAATATATACCCCCATAATAGATTCTTTAGTTGGCCTTCACATTTTTAGGTAGACTCATTTGAATATCCCTTATGATCTGAAATCTATTGTTGTAAAAATACTTCCTATACAAGTCTTATTAGGTTGGACCATAGTCATCATTGCCACTATTAGACACTCTTGCACATTTCCAAAAAATACTTCTTCCAATATTTTAAATGAATAAGAAAAATAAATATCACCACCTCCTTTAAATATAAGTTCCTTCAATATTCAATAGTCACATAAGGTATGACTCAAAGGCACAACTTTTCCTCTTACGATATACATCATCTTGTTTTAAGACTTCCTCTTTCCTTAGGCTACCTGATTTTAGTCACCAAAAGAGGCTTTACATGAACCTACTTAATTGAAGAGATATAAAAAACTTCCAAGAGTACTTGGATAATAAAAAGAAGAAGGAGATCATGAAATATTAGATCTTTATGAATAAGTTGAATCAACTACACAAAGGAGAAAGAGGGATTGACTAAAACACTTTTTAAATATTTTTCTTACTAGCCTTAAAAATACTCAAAATCTATTGCAACTATCAAAAATCCATCTACATCTCCCAAAATATTAGGCCAAAGATTTTGATTACATAAAATATTATAAATTTCCCTTCTAAAATAAGGGAATAGAATTTGAAGACAATCTCATAATAAGGCATCCCTCCACTTATAATATATCCTTGAAATAATACTACCAATGCAATGAGCTCAAAAAATCATATGAATTTAAAAAGGGCTCAAAATTATTTAGTATGAAAAATTTATGGCCTTTGGAAGTTTACCCTCTAAAATAGCCCTAGAGTGAGGATATTTAAAAAAAAAAAAAAAAAAAAATTCTAATTTTTCTATAAGAAAAACATAACATAGAGTGGGTCATTAGCCAATGATTCAAGAGTGTGTGTATCTAATTTATTTAGCCAATGATCCAAGAGTGCATCTATCTAATTTCTTTGTTATCAAGTTTTGGCATGTCCCGTTTTTTGTCCATGTATAGTTATTCAACCTCCTATAGATAATTATTTTGAATAAAAGTTGATAAATATCTCATACTTTGGGTTATTTTTCTAATTTCCATAAACTTTTCATCCAACTTGGTTATGGTATTAAAATCTCCTATGATCATAAATCAAGTTTCTTGGTATTTACTTTTCATAAAGGCTTCAATCCCACTCCATAATTCTAATATCCATGACTAAGTTGTAGGTCCACAAACATTGATAAGGATGAAATAAATATCTACAAAGTAGCATGTGACTAATGAGGCTATCCAATGCCTATTTTTATGAATGTTTTCATAGGAGGTTCTAACTAAATTCCAACATGTTAGAATTCCTCTATCACTCCTTCTGAATCCACAATATCCCATTCACATATTGCCCATATTTCTTTCATAGTCTGTGGATACAAAGAATATCAATCTTATTACTTAAATAGAGGTCCCTGATACACCTATGCTTTAAGTGGGTATTAGCATCTCTTATATTGCACTAGATGGTAATCATGTCTCATTAGGGTCTACAGACCCCTCTTACGACTAAACAATATTTTTTGTGTTCTCTTCTTTTTTTTCTCTTTCTTCTCTAAATCTCACTTGATAATTTGAAGGTTTTCCTCTTTTTGTATTTCCAGTATTAGGATTAGGTCTTATTATTCTATTCCTCAATATTCTTTCACAACTTTCCTTTTCATTAGATTTATTCTATCTTGGCTTTGCTAAGGAATCTTTTGACTTATCTTGCTTATTTTATAGTATTTCCTTGTTAATGGTAGAGGTATTAACATCTAACACTATGTTTTCTCTACCACTTTCCTTCTCTTGAATAATACATGGTACTTCAAGAGAGTCTTTAAAATTTGATGAGGCACATTCCTTAGGTTCAGCAAGAATGTTCATCCCTAAATTAGGATCATACTAAGTAGACAATTCCTTGTTAATATTTTGATATTGTTGTAACATGTCCTTTATGCTCTAATCAACTTTTTATTCATAGGCTAAAGCCTCAAAAAAATTGGTATTTCTTCTAATATATTTACTAATTGGTCTCCAATGTTTATTTACTTTTATTCATCTAGACCTATTTTTAGAAAGTTGAAAACCATCCTCATTCATATCCATTAGTAAGTTTCTCTTGTGGTTTTATACACAAGTTTTTGTTAGAATTTTCTTAGGGCAAGATCTCTCAATATGCCCTACCTCATGAAATCTTTTACATTTGAAATATATGCTTTCATAATACATGGTTTGGGTCCACAACTTACCCCCATACTTAAGAATGATTGATTTTAGTAAAGGTTTATTAATATCAATTATGACCAATTAGTCTCCATATTTTGTAGTTTTTGAAATCTCAAGGAATTATCATAGAGTATTTCCTATTGTCTAGATAGTATCCATTTTCCAAAATTCAATGGGTAACCCATACATTTTGACCCATATTGGTATTAGGGATAGATTTACATTTTCAAGTGCAAAGCCTTCATACCAAAAAAGAAGAGTCATGCTCTTCCCATAAACCAAGGACCCCTTTCAATATTCTATCTCTTTCATCTCTAGAATAAAAATGGCTAAGAAGAAACCTTTGGGAAGAAATAATAGACTCATTCCTAGAGACTTCCATCTCCTATCAATCCATTTTCTTAGATCCAAAGCCCCTGGCCAAGATCTATTAAATTTACAAATACTACCTTATCTTTGAGCAACCAAGATCATTGTTGTATGAGGCCCTCCCTAACCTCTACTACTAGGTATGAAACTAAGGATTTATATATAAATCAGTCCATGGGAAGGAAAATATAACTCGATATCTACTAAAATTTACCAATAAATCATATAGTGATTATATTATTTGAAAATAAGCCTACAATAATCTACAAACAAAACTTCTAATATAATTAAACGATAAATGAAACTTAGATAAAACATTATATTCCCAAATATAATGTCCTACCTTACTGATGTCCTGTCCCTAAATTGCTCATCTCATCATTCAAACCCTGACTAATAGATATCTGCAATTGTGTTTCCTACAACTTGAAAAAACATCATTGCTCTTTTTTATATGGTTGACTTCATAAGGTTGTATATCTATCAATACTACTCATATTCCTTCATAAGACCACTCATTTTAAATCTCTTCAAATTCTATAAAAATTGGTCCAATAATCGTCTAAATTAAACAACATTTCACAAGGATTTTGCTCCTAAAAGATGAGATATTTTTTTGGAAAAAAAAGGCCTAACTCTACCGTTGTTCTGAATGGTTTTCTTCACATGGTCATATATCCTTTAATAATACTTCAATTATTTCATATGACCACTTATTTAAAAGCTTTTCAAAATCCACATAAACTGGTATAAGAATGTCTAAATCAGATAAGTCTATGCAAAGATATAGCTTCTAAAAGGAGTCATTTTTTGAAGTGTTGTGATTTCTTTTTTTATTAGTTGAAAGAGAGGGTTTTGAAAGGGACCCCAAACCTTTTACAATAGATAAATCAAAAGGGGGAAAATCTCGATAGAACCATACTTGAAATTACAACACATAAGAGAAACCTTAGAGGACATATCGGCACAACCCAAAGAGAGTCTCTAAGGGATGTCAATAAAAGAAATAGGGGAAAATAGGAAAACACAAAAATATGGGATAGAGGACCCTTGGAGGATAGCCAAAAAGGGGCAGTTATAGAAGCCATGGCTAATAATATACCTCAGAGGAAACCCGCTCATCGCCACTTGCATTCTACTCACCATCAGAGACCTGGGTACGCCCAACCTTCTACTTTTTGATGGCAATGATCATCTTCTTAGCTTATTGGAGGAGATTCCAAGCCATGTTGGATGCCCTAGACATGAATTTCAATGATTCCTCCAAATTCACAAGGATATCAGTGTTATCTCTCTACTAAATACGGCTTGAAATCCCTCTTTGAAATCCCACTAGAGGGATCATTGTCCTTTAGGGGGAGAGATCAAATTGGGGCCTCTTCAATATTAGGATTTTTTAGCTTCACTAGAGACTCTCCTGGGGTCTCCTTATCTTGTTCAATTACAATGGTATTTTTTTCTCCCAAAATATTTACCTCTAGACGATTGACGGTGGAGCTCAATTTTGACAGAGGGAGGGGTGTCAGCAATAGAAGAACCAAAATTCAACTTCTTCCCAATTTTAATAGTATTAAAAGAAGTTGTCTCTATAGCATCATCATCATTCATGGTGACCTTATGATACCTCCCTTGGTTGGGACTCAAAGCAAAAGGATGATCTGCTAGTCTACCAACAACAAATAGAATGGTCTTTTGAGACTCCTACAATGCATGCTTATATAAAATCATATAGACGCTATGATGCTTTATGTGCGTTGAGGTGCCTTCCCTAACACTTTCCATAGAAATATACATATATCTAGATATGTACTCAGGGATTTTGATCACCTTTATGTCTCTTAGGTGGTTATGATATGCCAAGTGGAAACTCTTAAGGGGGAGTTAATTTCGTCGACCATGAAGAACTACAGAATTGGAATTATGGCTTTGTTCCAAGGCACCGGGAGGGCCACCTTGATAATCTCATATTTTTCTCTAGTCATATTCTTACCCTTGTCTCTAAAATTACTAAGCTTATCCACAAAATAATACTTATCACATCAAACAATTTTACCATCATTGGGGAGCTCCATCACCTCGATAATCATGCAGACATTAACCTTGAATTTGAGCCCTTGAATCATGATAGACTGAGTGAACTCGAGGGATAATATAGGGTCACTTCCAAAAAAAAAATTGAGGATAGGCATAAACCCATGAGTCTCCAAGATTTCATTGACATTGGGATCAGTTTGCAGGAACTCTAGTTCAATAATAACCATCTCAACTCTAGAACGACTCACAAAATCCCACCTCTGAAAAAGGATTGTGGAAGAACTCTTGTAAACATCACTGCTCCATAGGTTGTATTTAAAATGCATCTAAGAAACTGAATAGATAGAAGCTTCTCGGATACGTGTGCTGCCAAATCTGGATATTACCTCAATCCATAGTCATTGATGGCTCGCTTCAAACCAAGAGAGCATAGGGTGCCCATTATGGATAATATAGTGATTCTTATTTATGTATAATATAGTGATAATTTATGGTACCTATGGGTGCCCATTATATATTTCTCTCTTTCATCCTTTTTATGCTTTCTATATAAGATATGAGTGGATGGATTGCTTTTGTTCATTTCTAGAAAACATAATGAATTTTGATAATTTTTATATTCCTTTCAAGCCATAAATTCTAAAAAATAATAATAACATAAATACATAATGTTTTAGCTTTGAAATAGTAAATCCAATATTTCATCAAATATATTAATGTTGATGGAGCTACCAAATTTATTATCATATTTTTGAAAAAGCAACCCCATATGGTGTAAGCTAAGGGATAATAAATTAGTAAATGATTTGATTTTTCTAGATCCTTCTCACACAAGGAACACCTTAAAGGTCCATGATTACTCTTCTTGTAGACTCTCTACTATAAGAATCTTTTTTGACTACTAACCAAAGAAATGTTGAGACCTTAGGGAGGTCTTCTAATGACCAAACATTCTTATAAGGGAAATTTTTGAGAGTAGAAAATTTTAATTACTCTAGATCCTCATAAACCAACTTGAGCTAGTATCCACCATATTTTGATAGATTCCAAACCAACTTATCTTTCTATTTAAAATTAGGTAAATAGAACTCTTGAAGCATTTTTTGGAGCCCATCTACTATTTGTTTGAGCTCCTCTTTTAAACTAGGTTCCTCATAGAAATCCATGACTTACAATTGTTGCTCTCATTAATATAATCCTTAACATTTGGACATTTATGAGCTAGATATGCTCAAGAAAACAATTTCCATTTTAATTAGAAATAAGAGGATAAGTTTTCAACTATGCATCTAACCAGAAATTTGTAAAATCCCCCTCATTGACCAACCATATAACATGTTTCTTGATGAATTGCAAACTATCTAATATGAAGTTCCATGTTGTTAATCCTTTAAATTGGGTTCATTCCCTAATTAATTTCATTTTTTCAATAAGCTATGTGTGGCTTCTATTGGGGGCCACTCCCATTACAAAAACAAAACAATACATTGCTCTCATTAAATTTCTAACAAGTTAATTAAAGCATACCTATATTTGCTTTTCTATCAAAAATATTCTCCATCTTCCTCAAAATGCTAAGTTTCCATAATCAACTCTTTTTTTTAAGGAACTAACAACAAGAACAACCCTTACATGACACATAACTCCAATAGATAGAACAAAAACAAACATAACAATCATCCATCAAAGAGGAAATCAATTCAATTATTTTTCTTCTATAGCAAAGGTTCTTCCTCTTATAGAATGGCAAGATTTGAGAATGCATTTTTACACTTCAAGCTCTTGAGGTAATATCTAGTTGTACCACATTTTGTAGGATCTTCATTTTTAGAAAACTGACCATCATTGATTATTTTATAGTTAACTTTAAGAATACCATTTGAGGTGCTAATCATTTCCATGGAACTATCTGGATGGTCTTTAGTAACCATTTGAATATTATCAATGATCTGATTCAAATTCTCCTTTTGGGGTTGAGTATTTTGTTGCTCACATGTGTTACACTCCAAACCTAGTCGTCGGCTAGGTATTCCAAGAGTATAAAATTTCATATATATAGTAGTTAGATTATTCCAAATTAAATCATCCATTTTTCATTAATTACTTTCTGCATTTCGGCATTGCCTTTACGGCGGGATCTGCCCTCCTAGTGGCAAATATAATTTTATTTGTTTCCGTCTATTCACAATCTCCGTTTCGATCGTTCTATTGTTCTATTTGTATGATTGGATATTAAATATTAATGTTTTTAAGAAATCCTAAAGGCATAGCCTTCCAAGTGGTATCAGTCTAGCCGATTTCGGGAGCGCCTGCGTCCTCGAGCAAATCTAACTTTCGTCGCCTGATTCGTTCTTTTCTTTCTCCGCCTCCATTTTTTTCATTTCGTTCGTTCGCACCTCCGCCTCCGTCCGTTCGAATTCTTGTCCAAATAACGCAAGCAACGGTGGCCAGGGTCTCAGATCGTCCTTCGTCGATTAAATCCGAACGCCAGATCGTAAATCACTCGCGGTCCAGCACAAATTTTCGTCAGCTACGTCAACCAATCAAAAAATCGCAATTAAAATATTTACACCGCAAAAACTAAGGTTGTGATTTATTTTTATTCGCTGACGTCATCAGTTGTGCGTGGGGTTTAGTTTGATTTATCCCACATCGGGTATACAAGGTGCAAAATCGGGTTTAAATTGCGTTCGTCACACCTTCTACGGTGTGATTTCGGTCACGATCTCCTTCGCGTTGTCCGCGTCGTGCCGTGTTATCCTTGCTGTCTGGTCCCCTCTTGTTGTCATGTGGTCGTGTCTAGCGGTCTTGTTATCTTTCGTGTGTCGTTGTCGCGTCGTGCCGTGTTGTCCTTGCTGTCTGGTCCCCTCTTGCTGTCGTGTGGTCGTGTCGCCCTAGCGGTCCAGCTGTCACTTCGTTTTGTGGTGTCGTGTTTCATCCTGTTGTGTCCAGTTGTCGCATCATTTTGTGGTGTAGCTGTCGCGTCATTTTGTGGTGTCATGTTTCATCCTGTTGTGTCCAGCTGTTGCGTCGTTTCATGGTGTCGCGTTTCGTCCTATTGTGTCCAGCTGTCGCATCGTCCGTGGTTAATGATTAGTCCCGTATTGTGTCTTATTTCGTCAAGAAAAATTGTCCAAAATTGTTAAAAGTTGTCCACAAATTACAGTCAAGAAAAGTTGTCGAAAATTTGTCAAAAGTCGTCAACAAATTGCAGTCAAGAAGGAGCCCCAATCCAAATTCAACTCCGCGTCGCAGTTGGAGCGGCAGGGTAGCGAAAACCAAATTTTTGGCTAAAATTCCGTCTCATTTTTTTTGGCAGTCAAAGTTCAAAAGTTCTTAAACAGGTTATGTTAACCAGTGCATGAGAAAAAAGTGGATCAAAGGATCTGACGGTCGATTATCAAGCTCGGAGACGACCAATAACAATGCAAGAAGACCTAATCGAAGCCCAGGTACAAAAAATTCTCTTTCTCCTTTCAAAATTGGTAGTTATAATCCACATCATCCACTGGTAGACCCTATGGCTACTAATCCTCCCCCAACTCATGAAAACATCACACAAGGAAACTCAAGTAACTCAGCCGTTTCCAACGATGATTCTCTTCGACTCTTACTAGAGGGTATGAACGAAATTGGTCTCCTCCTAAAAAACCTAGTGCAAGCACAAAACCAGCCTAATCCCAATACTAATCCCCAAAATCACTCCCATGCCCAAAGGAATGAAGAAAATGTCGATCCTAATGATGATTGGGAACAACAACGAGGTGATTCGGATAATTACAAGGATCGCTATCAGAGACAGCGGTATAACCAAAATCAAGAAAGGGACACGGGTTATCACCAACCGAGAGGCCCTAATAATAATTTTCCATGAATTGATATGCCCACTTTTGAAGGTCATGATCCTCGTGGTTGGATAGCCAAAATGGAAGGCATTCTTGACTTATATCAAATTAAGGAAATTGATAAAGTCCCTTTCGCTGCATCAAAACTAGGCACTGAGGCCTACCAATGGTTTGTATGGCTTAAACGAGAGAAAGGAGCTACTATTAATTGGAGAAAATTCACTACCTCTTTTTTAGAAAGATTTGATGAAGGAGCTACATCATCATACACAATAAGACTGTTATCTCTTAAACAAGAAGGGTCAGTTAGCGAATTCGTTTTAGAGTTTACCAGTTTACTACCATACACTTTAGACCTAAGTCCCGACACAGTGGTAGGAGCCTTTCGCAATGGTTTGAAAGAAAATATTCGAGTGGAGGTAGACATGCACAATCCAACCTTGCTGAACGATTGTATAAGAATAGCCAAGCTGGCCGAGAAGAGACATCAGTTGTCTGCACGACGTGAAACTTATAGTCGTCCTTCGTATCGCAACAATTCCTTTCGTAGAAATGATCAACCATCAAGATATTTTTGCTATAAATGTCGCACTCATCACCCCAAGGAACAAGCATGTGCCCAAAAACAAAACTTTCATATTGAAGGTGATCAATGTGAAGGAGAAGAGGAAGAACCTTACCAACCAGAAGAACCTATGCCAGAAGAACTACCAAGTACTCTAGAAGAAAAAGAAGAGGATACAATGGCGATCTCCGTGCATGCCCTCATGGGTTTAACCGCCCACCATACCATCAAGGTACCAGGATTTCTTCGCCAGAAAAAGGTGAATGTGCTAATTGATTCTGGCAGTACCCACAATTTTATAGACATCAAAACAGCAAAAGCTTTGAATTTATTCATTAACTCTTCCAACAAAGACAAATTCCAGGTGCTAGTGGCTAACGGGGTGAACGCACAATGTGTTGGTCGCACATCTCAAGTTTCCATAAAAATGGGAACTTATTCCTGGTTTGGATCCCTTTTCGTCATGAATTTGGGGAACTTTGATGTCATTTTGGGAGTTGAATGGTTGGAAACATTAGACACGGTTAGCTTCAACTTCAAAAAATTATTTGTGGAATGGAAGGAAAACGGACGAGTCATTCGTTTACAAGGCATTACTACTCCTCCATCACAAATGGTGAGCTCTCATAGTATGGAAAAGTTGTTAAAAAAGGGTGGATATGGGTTTATAGCTCAAATTAATTGTTTGGAAAAACAATCTCCTGCAACTTCGGATATTACTGCTCCAGAGTTACAAGACATCATAACACATTACGAAGAGGTTTTTCAAGAACCTCAAGGATTACCACCTAAACGATCTCATGACCATGCCATCCATTTGATTCCAGGGAGTGTTCCACCTAACCATCGTCCTTATCGTTATCCTCAACCACAAAAGACAGAAATCGAACAGATCGTTCAGGATTTGTTGGATCATGGAGTCATTCGTCACAGCACTAGTCCTTATTCCTCACCTGTAGTCCTGGCTAGACGAAAAGATAATTCTTGGCGTATGTGTCCTGACTTTCGTTCTCTCAATAAACTCACTATCAAGGACAAATTTCCTATCCCTGTCATCGATGACCTACTAGATGAGTTGCATGGTGCAAAATTTTTTACAAAATTAGACCTTCGCTCCGGATTTCACCAAATTCGTGTTAGAGAAGAAGATATTCCCAAAACTGCTTTTCGTACTCATGAAGGTCATTACGAATTTTTGGTCATGCCTTTTGGTCTCACCAACGCACCATCCACATTCCAAAGTCTCATGAACCAAGTGTTTCGTCCACTCCTCCGTAAGTTTGTGTTAGTTTTTTTTTATGATATTCTCATATACAGCAAAACATGGTCGGACCATTTACATCACGTGGATAAAGCCCTTCACATTTTACACAAAGAAAAGCTATTTGTCAAACGTTCCAAATGTTCCTTTGGTGTCCAAGAAGTCGAGTATCTTGGTCATATAGTTTCACATGAGGGTGTCAAAGTCGACCCCAATAAGATTAAGGCAATTCAAGAGTGGCCCTTACCTAAAACCATCAAGAAACTTCGTGGTTTTTTGGGTCTCACGGGCTACTATCGCAAGTTTGTACGAAATTATGGTAAGATTGCAGCACCTCTCACCGCACTCACAAAGAAGGATGCTTTTCGTTGGTCGGAAGAGGCCACTCAAGCCTTCGAAGCTCTTAAGAAAGCCATGTGTACAACTCAAGTATTAGCAACTCCCAATTTTCACAAACCATTTATTATCGAATGTGATGCATCAAGAACAGGAATTGGGGCTATATTAATGCAAGAAGGTCATCCGTTGGCATTTGAAAGTAAACAGCTTTCTGGGAAAAATTTGGGAAGATCAACATACGAAAAAGAAATGCTGGCTATTCTTCACGCAGTAGAAAAATGGAGACACTACCTAATCAGTAGCCGCTTCATTATAAAAACAGATCATAGTAGCCTCAAACATTTTCTTGAGCAAAGGTTTTCATATCCGAAACAAAATAAGTGGTTAACCAAACTGTTGGGCTATGATTTTGTTATCGAATACAAGAAAGGGAAGGAAAATATAGTTGTCGATGCACTGTCCAGGAAATATGAAGATGAAGTAGTCATTAACGCTATTTCAGGTCCTTGCTCCCAATGGGTGAATCAATTACAAGATGAATGGTTGTCCAATAGCGAAATTGCTCAGATACTTCAAGAATTATCTATAGGGTCCTCTAAACACCCTTTGTTCTCTTATGAAGATAAAATCCTTCGAAAGAAGAACCGCATTTACATTCCACACAATTCAGAACTCAAATCGAAGATCCTCGACGAATCACACGCCTCTCCATCAGCAGGACATTCAAGATTTTTGAAAACATATTTAAGGGTCAAACAATCATTTTGTTGGAAAGGATTAAAAGTAGACGTCAAACAATGGGTAGCAGAATGTGAAGTTTGCCAACGCAATAAAGGAGAAACAGTCAAATCACCAGGATTGTTACAACCATTACCCATCCCTGAACGACAGTGGGAACATATATCCATGGATTTTATTGAAGGTCTTCCAAAGTCAGAAGGCAAGACAGTAATCTTCGTCGTCGTAGACCGGTTATCCAAATACGCTCACTTTCAGGCTTTACAACATCCTTTTTCCGCAAGCAAGGTGGCAAAGGTATTTATGGATTCAATTTTCAAATTACATGGTATGCCAAAAAATATTGTAAGTGATAGAGACCCCATCTTCACTAGTAACTTTTGGCGGGAATTATTTCGACTTAGTGGTACCAAATTGAACATGTCTTCACCTACCATCCACAAACAGATGGCCAAACGAAGTAGTTAACAAATGTTTGGGTACGTACTTAAGATGTTTTGCTCAAGATAAACAATACCAATGGAGCCATTGGTTAGCATTGGCAGAATGGTGGTACAACACTTCTTACCATTACTCAATTAAGATGTCTCCATTTGAAGCATTGTATGGCACAAAACCTCCAACAATCGCAGATTACGTACAGGGCTCATCCAAAGTAGCCAAAGTGGATGATTGGTTCCAACAAAGGCAGTCTACACTCACCATCCTCAAAGAGAATTTAGTCCAAGCACAAAATCGTATGAAACAACAACAAGACTTGCACCGATCAGAGAGAACTTTTGATTTAGGTGATTGGGTTTTTCTAAAGCTGCAACCTTACAAACAATCCTCGTTAAGGATAAAATCCAGCCAAAAGTTGGCTCCACGATTCTATGGTCCCTACAAAATTATGCGCCGCATTGGAGAAGTAGCCTATCAATTAGAGCTACCTACATCATCACGAATACACCCGGTATTTCATGTTTCATGTCTCAAAAAAGTAATTGGTCAGAAAATACAAAGTCAATCAGAATTACCAGTGCTCGATGAGGAAGGACGCATACATCTCCAACCTCTAAGATATACTACAACATAGAATCCGAAGACTGAGATCACGTCGGATTCAAGAATTTCTCATTAAATGGCAAGATTTACCAGAGGAGGATGCCACATGGGAACCTGAAAGTATCTTCCAGACATTTCCAGCTTTGAGGACAAAGCTTTCCGAGGAGGGGAGTCATGTTACACTCCAAACCTAGCCGTCGGCTAGGTATTCCAAGAGTATAAAATTTCATATATATAGTAGTTAGATTATTCCAAATTAAATCATCCATTTTTCATTAATTACTTTCTGCATTTCGGCATTGCCTTTACGGCGGGATCTGCCCTCCTAGTGGCAAATATAATTTTATTTGTTTTCGTCTATTCGCAATCTCCGTTTCGATCGTTCTATTGTTCTATTTGTATGATTGGATATTAAATATTAATGTTTTTAAGAAATCCTGAAGGCATAGCCTTCCAACATGATTCTTGTTGGAAAATTGATGCATTTTAAGGATGAGCTTATTTCTTTTGAACTTGGGCATTTAAAGTTTTTGAATCATTTGCATTCAAGGCCTTCTCCACCAAGGAGGAATCAAAGCATGATCGAATTTTTAAGCATATCTTCTTCAGGTGGCCATATTGCTAACAACCATAACATATTAGGGAGAAGTATTTACATTCAATATTTTGGAAGCCATTCCCATTTGCTCGAGGAGATAGTAATGAATTGAAGTATAGGAACTAAAACATCCATCCAAACAGCCAATATTGCTTTACTCAATAATTTTATTGGAAAAGTTTTCCTCAGTTCGGGCATCCATATACTAGAATGCACCAATGGCATTACCAATTTTGGTGAATATCTTATCTCCCCAAAAATCCATAGGGAGAGCATAAAGATTCACGCAAAGTGGGAATCAATTAACTTCTTCTATAAAGGGGTTGAAATTAGGAGTACAAGGTCTTATATAGACATCCCTTTGTTCAGAAAACCAATTATATCTATAATCCATTACCCTATCTCTATCCGCTAAATAAAAAAGGAAATAGAAAAGAAATATTTGGGTAGTAAAGTTACTTGGAATCCTGTACTGGTCCACCAATATTTAATGTATCCTTTGAGCTCCTTTAGGCCTGGTCTTTTGCCCTTGATTTTGCAAATAATCCTGATAGAGGGCATGGGTTCATCTACCTATGAACCCAAAGATCCTTGAGAAATATTTCTTCTAACTAAAGAGCTTTCTCATAGACTAAAGAGACAGTCTGCAACAACCCTCTTCCTTCAACACTTGACTGCACCTAGGGTTTGCGTATCCTTTACAAATACTATAGCCAAATTTGTTGCTTTGTTCCATTGCTTGACTACACCTAGGGTTTACACCCCTTTCACGAAGATCCTAAATAAGTATATTGCATTAAGAGAACCTATATATTTTTGAAGAAATATTTTTTCCCAACTTTTTCCTTAATCTTTAAATAATCTCTAGCCAATTTTTGTCCTAATTCCAAACGCATAAGTATGCAATTCCACAATTTTACCCCTCCAATATTCTTTCCTTTGCAAATCCTATCCCACTTACAAAGGGGAAACCTAATTTTTTCCTCATGTTCTTTTCAAAGAAATATCTTTAAATTTTATCAAATTTAGATGTTATACCTATTGGCAATCTTGAAATTGACATCATATAAAAGGATGAATTGTGATGTATTCTTCATGAGTTGTAGCCTTCTAGCTATGGTTAACCTTTCCAACCTGCCAAACAAAATTTTATTCTATCCAAAATGTTGTCCCAATGTTCCTTATCCTTTATTTTATGAGATAAAGGAATGCCCAAATATGTTGATGAATTTTTTCTAATTTTAAACCAAATATTCACAATAATTCAATGTAAATCTACTATAGTATTAATGAAAAAAATCCTAGATTTTTTATTATTAACCAATTTTCCAACAACCTTTTCATAGCATGATACTATAGATATATACTCCATGGCCTCACTAAATAAGATATGACCCAAAGTAAAAGTATCGTCGACAAATAGAATATGAGATTATAAGGGACTATTTTTTTCAACCTAAGTACCTTTCATTTTTCCCTCAATTTTTGTTTTGAGAAAGCTATCTTTAATGCCTCCACAAGAATAATAAATAGATAAGGAGATAGTGGGTCACCTTGGTGAAGTCCATAAGATGATTCACAATATCCAATAAGATATCCATTAATCAAAATATAATATTTTAGAGTGCTATAAAAACATCTAATCCATTCACAAAACCTTGATAAAAACTAATTTTTTTAGAATATCATATAGAAAACTCTAGCTAGCCCTATCATATGCTTTGTTCATATTTAATTTTATAACCACACCTACCTTTTCATGGAATTAAGAGAATCTATTTCCTTTCATTTAATAAGTACACCATCAAGAATTTGTTACCACAAACAAAACGATCTTGTTCCTTTGAGAGAACACAATCTAGAATGCTTTTGATTTATTTACCATAATTTTTTAAATGTTCTTATAAACCATATTACAAAGGCATATTGGGTGAAAATTATAAAAATATTTTGTATTGTCTTTCTTAGGAACTAATGTAATAAATGTGGCATTGATATCATTTATTATAGGCTTCTTTTTCAGGTCTCTTCAATCAACATATCACTCTTCACACAAATCCCAAAAAATTTGAAAGAAAATTACAAGAGATCCATTGAGTTCAATGCCTTATTAGATTGAAAAGAGAAAACTACCTCACATGACTCCTCCATAGATATCTTCCTCATCATGATTCCATTTTATCCCTATGTAATAATTGATAGAATATTTTGTAAAACCTTACTTTGAGTCTCTTTATCTTGCACAACATTTGATATAATATCTTTGAAATAACTAATTGCTTATGTCTTGGAATATTCTTCTTCCTCAATATTTCTTCGTTTTGGAGTTGAAATATTTTTGATGTGATGAGAAGAAAAATTTGTTTTGGTTGTAGAATGAAAAAATCTAGTATTTATATCTCCTTCCTTGAGCCATCTTTACCTTATTTTTTGGGACCAATGCGACTTCTTTTTCAATATCCTTGATCAATATCTCCCTAATTTTTTGGAAACTAATGTAACTCCTCCTTTTGCAATACATTATGATAGTCATAAAGTAATTATTTTTCTTGCTCATAATCTTGGTCCACTCCATTGATTTCCATCATCTTTTGTAAATTTTTGAGCTTGGATTCAATTTAATTCTTTTTTAAAACATGTTATCAAATGATTTAGCATTCCAAATATTAATTTAACATTTAGATATTTCAAATTTTTAACATTGTTATACATGCATGATCCTTCAAAATTTGCTTCATTCCTCCATAACATAAGTATATAAAATAAATCAAGGTCTTGGAGCCACATATACTAAAATCCAAATGATTTTGCATGATCATTATTGAGTAAGAATGGGTTTGTGATTTGATCTTACTTTTTTTTTTGTAGAAAACATCCTAAAAGGGATGCCACTTTTGGGTAAGACCCAAGGAGGCAGGGGTATCTATTCCACCAAAAATTCCCAAGGCTCGCACTTGGCCTACCACCTTTGACACAGACAAGGAGCATGCTTGAAATAACACACAACAAGAACAAACAAACACAAACACACAAAAAGCTAAAACAAATAAAGCATACTCCTTGAGTGTGTCAGCAAGAAAAGGCACAAGCAAAAAAAAAAAAAAAACATGAACCACACAAAACAAACACACAAAGAATAGAGGAAAACACATTCAAAAATAAATAAATAAATAAAGGTAAAAAACAACTAAAATAAACAACACCAAAACACAAAATACACAGAAAAACCACCAACACAACATAACAAACACTACCATAACAAAAACAACAAAAAGAAACAAAAAACCACAAAACACAAAACACAAAGAAAAACCCCAAAAATAACATATCAAAACAAAACAAAAAAAAAAACAACAAAAAGAAAAAAAAATACCATAAATGAAATCAGGAAAAACAAATACAACAAAAATGAAGTGAAAGGAGCAATTGACAAATCAAACAAAATACGGTAACACTAAGAAAAAAACCAAAGCTTAACAAATTACCAAAAATATAATAAATTGTTTAGCAAAATAGCCAAAGCTTCCAACATTGCCATAAAGAGACTGACTACAAACCTTAGGATTATGGCATCCTTATCCTTTTATTTGTATATTGCTTCATTCCAGTTGGGACTATAGGTTGGTTACACTATTGGAATTTGTATGGTCTTTTTGAGGATCCATTTTGTTTGTAGTTTGAACCTGCCCTTTTGTTTTGCACTTGGGTTGATTTTCTACATTGTAATTTTTTCCCTTTATTGTTATTTCTCAACATCAAGGTAATCTCTTTTAATGATTTCTCATCATGTAATACTTCCTGTTCCTTCTCTTCATCAAAATGTGTCTCCAAAATAATTGTTTCCATTTTACTATCCTCATCATCTGCTTGCTCATCTGTGGAGATAATTTCAAAGGTGTTAGGATAAATAATTGTTTTCTCTTTTGTTGTTATTTTTTTTGTGTTTTTTTTTGTTTAGGGATTTGAAACCCTGCCAAGTCCCCATCCTCTTTCTCTTTTTTAGCGACCTTATGTGGACAATACTTGGCTAGATGACCATATTCATAAAAAATTCTACATCTAAATGAAATATTTTCATAATCTACTACGTGGTCCCATATTTCTTCCCCATGTTGTAAAGTAATCTTCTCTAGAAGTGGTTTGTCAAAATCAATAAAAACACAAATCCTTGCATAAATCATATGCTCTAAGTGTTGGGTGCAATTAGAAGTCATCATGTAAACTCCTAAAGAGTTTCCAATTATTTCGAATATCTTTGGATGCTAGTATTCTATCGAAAAACCAAATAAACGGACCCAAACAGGGGTAGTTGATGGCATATCTTCCTCAAATTTGAACTTGGTATGCCAAGGCTTCATGAAGAGCCCTACCCTACCAAAAAACCATGGCCCCCCTTGAAAAATGTTCTCCCTATCTTCATTTTCAAAAAAAATAAGAAAGTATTCATTAGGGTATGTAAAAATTTAGAACTTACCTTTAGTGCTCCAGTTATTGGCAGCCCATTGCTTGAAGGTAGCAACAATCGATCAAAATCCCATGAATCGACAAATTAGGATTTTTCTCTCAATTGCATCTATTCCTTTTGGAACATCTGTTATTTCCAACTTCACTACTAGGGATCCATTAGTTGCTTTCATGTAACCCATATACGTTTTCCTTGGATCAACCTTTGGCATCCTCAATGGTTTCCTTGGCAATTGTTGATTGTGTTCCCCTCTTGTTTGAGGTGGTCCTCCATGGATTGCTTCTCTAAAATTCATTTTTGACTTAATGCATGCATCTCTATTGAAACCCTCCATCCCAATATCCAAAAGATGAAATTGTAGGAAACCCTAAATTTTCACTGTAAACCCTAATGCAACCACTTTCACCCTCAAATTGTTCTGCTATAAGAAGAATTATAAATCCATAATTTGCATCTTCGATTCCCTGGCCTTTAGAAAAATTCAATGTCCACCATTTCGTCGTCATCAAGAAGTATTCCCGACCACACCATTTGTGTGCAGTTGTTCACCAATTGTATCTTGATTTGATCTTACTTACAACAAAATATCCAAAGAGATTGTATACTCTATTTAGAACCATTTATTGATGACAATATTCAATTAAATATTTCTATTATATGATTTTTTCCAATGTGTCTATTATCCCATGTATATTGAAAGATTGAAGAAATAACATCTCAAAGGACATTTGAATTGATAAATAAAATAAAATATTGCATTGACTTAGACTATCTAGAAGTACCACCCTTCTTTTATAGAGGAGATAGAACTATGTTAAATACCTCTAAATAATCCATAGATCACAATTATGATTCATCTTTATATTTAACAAAAGTATGCCAAGGTCCTTACAACATCTTTCATGAGCAGTAACTATAGTTGGAGCATATACATTTATAACCCAACTTTGATATTTTCATTTTTCCTACAAAATATACCGGTAACCCAATCACCTTTTGCTTCTATAAATTGTCCATCACATTTGCATTTATTCCATATTGTTGCAATGCCTCTATAAGATTCTATAGAATAAATTGTTAGACAATCCCTCATCTTCCAGATATTTTTAGATACATCCTTACATTTCCCACTACTTCATTTTGTTCCTTGTAATAAAATAAGCGCAAGACTATAACAACCTATTAATTTTTTAATCACTCTTTTTTTTTAGGGGTCTTGTTCATTACCTTAATATTCCATAATACCATTTTTAGCACCACTTTTATTTTATTTTGTGGGTTTAGCCCCACTTCTTGTTAACACTTGTGATATTTGTTTTTTATTTCCCAAATTGATATTCCTTTGAGCTTACTTTTCTCTTTGATCTTGCTTTGAGGGTCTTCCTCTTCTTTTATAGACCCACCAACACTTTCATCTCCATCAATATCTTCTATTTTTCCATATTATAGATAATGAGACTTATCTTCTAAAGGTTTATGTTGTCTTAGAGACCTTGAAGTGCAAGGAATAAACTCATAAATACTTTCTTATTTATGTTGCTATGGAAACTCTTATGTACAAGGATAATTTTTCATAGTACTTTCTTTATTATGCTACTCTAAAATCCCTAAATGTTGCCTTAAATACCCTTAATGACAAGAGTTAATTTTTAATGTTTCCCTAGAAACCCTAAGTTTCCATGGATATCCTCTATACTCATTTCTTTATTATATTGCTCATGAAACTCTAAAGTGCAAGGGATACATTCTATACTACTTTCATTTTTATTACACAAAGAGGATTCTACACTACTTTTTTTTTAAGCGAAAAACCCCTTGTGGGTCCGCCTTGGTCTGAGAGACCACAACCAGGGAGTTCTACATCGTCAAAGTCACCCGAGAGTCGTGCCCGTCCCTGCCCACACCAACATTATCAATTGGATTTTGGGTACCCAATTCAACTTTTGGTAGGGTGGATATTCGAACCTGGGACCTCCCTTGGAGGATTACCCTCTCCTCTCCAACTCACTTACAACACCTGGGTGATGATTCTACATTACTTGAGAAAAATAAATATGATTTAATTGGATTAACCTTGACCTCTTTTAACCCCTATGCTTTAAAATTTGCCTCCCCATATTTCTAACTCCCATAGAATTTGAACTTACACATTATATTTCCTTATCTCTTGTGTCTTGTTTTGTTTCTTCTAATGGTTGATCTGAGTAAATCATAATGGCATTTGTCATTTTATGATATAAAGGGGCTTTCTTTGTGACTTGGAAATGGAAAATATTTGATATGATCTAGATTCTACTATGGTATGATCTAGTTGCT
Source organism: Wollemia nobilis (assembly GCA_028583015.1). Lineage (NCBI taxonomy): Eukaryota > Viridiplantae > Streptophyta > Pinopsida > Araucariales > Araucariaceae > Wollemia > Wollemia nobilis. Next base: position 4,471,143 of record JAQPPZ010016703.1, on the reverse strand, counting down.
TCATATTGAAGTTTGTCTTATACCCAATTTTGTATCCCTTTATCCATAATTTTTTACTTTGCAATCTTTTGGCATATATTTAGTATCATCATATTTACAACTTTTGAATGAAATATTTTCATAATCCACTTGTTGATCTCATTTTCTTGATTCAATTTTAATCCTAATGGAATGCGACATAGGTTTTGAAATATGGATGAAAACACATATTTGGGTGTATATTGTTGCCAAACTGAAATGGCAATGTAAATATTTTAACAAATATTTCAATATTTATGTAATAAATGAATAGCATCAAATACATGTCTTTACATATTTACAAAGTTTTCCCATAGGATAGAGTTCCCATACAAAGCAATAACAGGATAACGAACAAGTAACTACGCACATTAAATATTACTACCCAACTATCCTTAAAAAAATATATGTTAAGGATATATTTTAAATGATTTATAATAAAATATCCTATCACCCCCTCTTATTACATTATTTAAGAGAGCAAACAATGAAATAATTGCCTCTCTAAATCTTGAGGACAATCATTGTTGAATGTGTACAATTCTTGGCTTACTTCTATATTTTTCATAGAATATATCTTCAATTCAATATCATTTCACCATGTCAATCCATCCATAATTTGTTAGTTTTTTATGATAGTCTAGTACAAGGGATACAACCACAAGATGCAAGATAACTAATTTAAGATAACTATAAACTAATGGCACAATAATATGCAGGAAAATAATAAGATGAACATCTACAAATAACTCAAAAATATACCATTAATGAAAATGGTAAAAATAGTACAATGTTATATAATAGAGGACATGAACACTCCATGAAAAGATATGAAAGGACTACATTGTACCATACTACTAAACTATACCACACACTCTCTATATTTATTACTACCTTTAAAACACTCACTATGAGGCCTTTATATAGGAAGATAGATTCCTTGCCCCTTACTCTACCTATCTACCTAATGTACAAGTGGACTCCTTGTACATTTACAACATGCACATTGACACTTGTGCATTTATTACAATACTTGAAGTAACTAACTAAATTTACTCTAAAGAAAACTTCTACTCTAGTTATGTACCAAAGGTGGTACATTACATGACCCAAATGATGTAATATACTCTAACACCCTCTTGTATTACATTATTTGGGTATTGAATACTTTATTATTCAATATGGATCTTTGATCTTTAGATGTTCTTCAGTTTGATCTGGTTCTTTGTATTATATTTAATTCACATTGCACTATATGCCTCATTGATTTGGTTCCTCTTCTTCTTATTTATTCTTATCTTTGGAATCAACACTTTCATAGGTGGATGTACTATCACCTAATTCTTGCAAAGGTATATTCTCTCTGCCTTTGTCCTTTTTATCATTTTCTAGGTTTTGTATAGAAGCTTCTGAACAAACACTTAAGGCATCATGGTAAGATTTTGTGTTAGTAGAACTTGAAGTATCAATACTGCATGAGGATTGAAATATATTCTCTAGGTATGATTTATCCATTTCTATTTTCAGCTTAAGTAATTCTATCAATCCTCTTTGTTCTATATTCTCATCCTTGTAAAATTTAAATGTAAGTAATGCCATGTATAATATGCTACCAAAATCTAAAGGAATTTGAATGTCACTCTTTCCTTTATTGATTGCTTCAATGAGTCGAGCATGTATATAATATTCCATGGTTTCAAAGTTATATTTTAAATCTCCATTATAAATCCTTTTTGAAGCAAGGTCTAAGTCTCCTTCACACTTTATAAGTAAGTTTTGATTCCAATTTTTATGATACTTGCTCTTTCCTTTCTAATAGTGTTGTTCATGTAATTGTTAACTGTATTCTTTGAGGTAGACATATTTCTTAGTTTTAGCTCTTTATATTTTAAGAACACTTTTAATAGATCCTTTGTAGTAGAATACCTCATAACTCCCTAGTTTAGAATATGTGAACCAATTTGATAAAACCTTTTCAAGACTAAGGTTTTGTAGAATCCTTATGTCTCCCTAGTGATTAGAGTAAGCTATAAGCTTGATAAAGTGCTTAGTAAGTAATAGTTCACTTTTTGGGTTGATTTTGTAATGTTTTGTAAATAACAATAATCAACAACTATTTCACCTTATCTCTGCTAATGAACTATGCACTTATTAGTTTGAAATTATCTATGGTTGGATTTCTCTTGTCCATTTAGTATGAGTATGAGACAAGTGTAAATACATAATTATAAATCCTTTAATTAAATAATGAACTTCTTTTTATACTCCTTAATATCCAATAGTTTAATATTTCTAAATTCCAATAATCTATATTTGATGTAGTATACCTTATAACTCCCTAATTTGGAATATTATAAATTAATAATAATATTTGCAAAAACAATTTCCTAGTAACCCTTATATCTCATATGATGTTTATTTGTAAATATTAAAGTAACGAAATGATTTGAAATACTATGAACTCCTTTATATGCTTTCAATTTCCTAAGGTTGATTTTCAATGTGCAATGAATAGTTTCAACCTTAAGTCATGCACCTTATTACTCCTTTAATGAAAGCAATTTTAATTAATGTAGGACCTTACCTTATAATGTTGTACCCTCCTTAATGAATGAGCATTGTAATCCTTTGACGGTAAACAAATGATAAAAATTGTAGCGTGTATGTATTTAGACTTCAATTTTCCTTTGACTCGTTGGATATACATTGGATTTTAGCTCTTAAACACTCCTTGATCTCATTGTTAGTATTTGTTAGACATCCCTTTACTTCTCAATGTTAATGCTTGCTCTGAATGCACGCCTATTGCTCTATATTTTTCCTTGCAAGTGCTCTTAATATGGTGGTGAGAAATATGCTTCCCTTGTCCTCAAACGAGTTCCAAGTGGCACTAGGCATTACCCAAAATGCTTGGTCTTCTCCTTAGGTGGCATAGCTCACAATATGGATCTTTGGAAGATATTATGCAACATGGTGTAAGCCTAGTTGTAACTCCTAAGTGCAATGCCCTTCTTGAACATTAGGAATAATAATGATGAGCATTACTTTGATGAGCGCTCTTCCTTCTTGAACGTGGGTGTTAGGACATGAGGATTCTCTTACACCTTTGTGCCAAGTGGCACAATATTTCTCCCTTGTTAAGATAAGTGTTCGTGCCTTCCTTGCATGCACACTTACCTTCAATGTACCAATTCCTTAAAACTCCTCAATGCTTATTCTTACCAACTATTTGCAAGATTTCTTTGCCTCCTTCATGATAGCAAAGAATGAGATGGCTCTTTCTTTTCTCCGGTGAATATGGATGATATATTACCTTAAGGTTGGATCCAGCTATGAATATTTTCAAGCATTGCAATGGTGCTCCCTCTTGCCTAATAGTTCTTCCACGTTGGAGCTTTGGTAAGATGCTCTTTGTTTACATAGGATATACTACATTATCTTTTGTATTTGTCCACCTTGTGATGAGCACTAGTTTCTTACATTGTATTGTTGTTATTTTTTGTGTAGATGCTGAGTTGGTGTATTGTTACACCTTGGTGATGTGGATATTGAGCTCTCTTGGATTGGCTCTATTCTCAAGCACCTTGAGTGTGCTTTCACCTTGCTAATGACAGATGTTGAGCCCCTTATAGAATGCTCCTCTTTCAAGAACTTTTGCTAGTGCTACTAGCAACCGCTTATAGATAGGATCAAGAGCTACGTAGGGTGTCCTTAAGACACTTATATTTTGTCTCCTTTTGATGTAATAGTAGAGACAAATTTTGTGCTTGTATAACCCTGTAATATGCCCTTATTTGCACCTAAAATATGAGACTCTCCTAGTCTCGTTTTGTAGATCCTTCTACTAGTTTTTATGGCAGCTTTCTTCTCCACTCCTTGGAGGAATATTAACCTGTTAGGTGGCTTCTCTAGGCCACAAAATACTACAATTTTTATGCACAAAATATTATCTCTAAACACTTTGATAGTATGTTGATTTGTGCACTTTGGTTAATCACTCTAACTTAACAACCAATGCACATAATAATCCTTTAAGAGTAATAAGTTTAATGTAGTTATGAATAACTAAAATAGTGCAACAATAATCTCACCTTATTTCTCCTTCAAAGTAACTTGTAAAATGCACTAATAGTAACTCTTAAAGAACTCTCAAATGCACTAATAATCTTTGTAACTTAATGTAGTCTTATTTGTTGTAACTAGTTAATAGAAAGATAATATTTTTCTTTCTATCGAAATATATCCAACTCCTATTTAATGTGCAAGTATAAACCTTAAAATAAACTTCCTTCTGCACTCTTTTGAATACTATAATGCAACCTTCCTCCTTGCAACTTTTAAACTCTAATAAGGTGCTCAATGAAACTAAATAATGAACTGAATATAAGTGTTCATAAAATAAACCCTTTGCACCTAATTTTCTTACCTTTAAGATCTCTAAATATGAAGTATTGCTAGGTGATTAGATTCACCTTATTGTTGTATTTTACTGGATGGACTTGCAACTCTTCTTAGCTGTCCAAAAAACCTCTCTCTAACTCACCTTTTTAAAGCTCTAAAAACCCTCTAACTTGTTATCCTTTAACTATAGTAGGTGATGGTTTTGATTCTCCTTCAGGATGTATCCTGGAAGTGTGAATTTATATAGCTAGTAATTTTATCCTAATTGCTTCCCTTTTGCAGTCAATTTTTGCATTGAAATGCTATCCTTGAAACTCAAAAATTTGGTAGGGAATTCCCCCAAATTGCAGTTGAGTTTTCCTTCAAGAACCCTTCAAAATTTTGCTGAAGATTTAGCTAACTCCTATCTTTGAATGAGCCTTCTATCCTTCAAAGGCAATATTTAAACCTTTCAAGTTTTGTAGTAATATTTGGCTCCTTTTCTCCTTCAGTATCCTTGTTGAATTCTTACTTTAGTCTAGGCATTCTTCTCAAGAATCTAAAAGTCTTGAGGTCTTCACCAATATCCTTTGATATTTGGCACGCTTCTTTCCAAATATATCTTAGTTTGGGCTTATTGTCAAATGGCGGTAATTGCCCAAAAATATTCCTTTTTTTAGGAACTTCTCCTTGGTGGTAAATTTCTCCAATGAGTTCTCCTAGGAAATACTTTAATTGGTCTTATTTGAATTCCTTCATTGAGGTTCACCAAACATTATCATTATTTCTCCTTGAGACCTCTCCAAGGTCTTCAATATCATAGCTTCTTTGGTCTTCCCAATAAGACCTTTTCTTCAAACTTCTACTATGAAAGTGTTCGTAATGAGATATTCCTCTCACATATTTTTAGTCTACTACTTTTGGAATCTAGAATAATACCTTGCTAGTCCTTCTGCAATCTATAGACTTCAATGGATATAACCAACATCCAATCTTCTAGAACTGGGAGTTCTTTAATTGGATCTTCTAAGGGTTTCTTCAACTCCTTCAGGATAATTCCTTCAATTTTTTATATATAGTCTTTGATGGAGATCACCAATCTCCAATATTCTTTACGACTCTTCTCTAGAGTCTCTTGAATCAATAGTAAGGATGTTATGGCCTTTTTTTCTTTTGCACTCTACAGATTTCGATGGAGATCACCAATCTCCACTTTCCTCCTAGACTCATATTTGGAGTCTCTTCTTACTTGAGTCTGTAGTAAGGCTATTATGATTATTTCCTCTCTTTTGTAATCTGTAAGTCTACAAATCCTGTAATGGGACTTTTTCTCAGGTCTCTGAAATCTTCAGTCTTCTACTTGTTGCAAGTGTTGGAATGATTCTAATGACGATATTATTCCTAGCTTTGTGTAGAAATCATCCCATCATAGAGATTAGAAACTGGAATGGAAGAATTTATAATTATAGAGAAAATGAACTTCACTAGTTGATTTGTCAATATAGTGGAATTTATGTTGAGTCCTATTCTTCACGATTTTTTTTGCAATCCTGTGTAAATACTCTAGCCAAATGTAATCTCAAAAATTTTGTAAATGAGATTTCTAGATTTTTCTCAATATCTCTTTATGGCTCTTCCTATTTCCTATTGATCTACTATTTGCTTTAATACCACTATTAGCTTTTGATGAGATTGTAGTACAGAGAATACAACTACAATATGCAAGATAACTAATCTAATATAACTATAAACTAATGGCATAATATGCAGGAAATTAATAAGATGATCTGCAACTAACTCAAAAATAAACCATTAATGAAAGTGGAAAAAATAGTACAATGCTATATAATGGAGGACATGAACACTCTATGAACAGATATGCAAGGACTACATTGTATCATACTACTAAACTATACCACACACTCTCTATAGTTACTACTGCCTTGTTTCTACCTTGAAAACACTCACTATGAGACCTTTATATAGGAAGAAATATTCGTTACCCCTTACTCTACCTATCTACCTGATGTACAAGTGGACTCTTGTACATTTACAACATGGACATTGACACTCATGCATTTATTACAATACTTGAATTAACTAATTAACTTTACTCTAAAGTAAATTTCTACTCTAACAAATTTAAATGAATATTTTTGTAATTCCTTTTGAGAATCTTTACAATGATATTTGATAAATATATTAAGCTACATGTACACCTATTTCTTTGTGTTGTAATATCAACCTAATATGAACTTTATATTTGCTTGTGATTAATTTGTACAACATATCTATCCTCTATTTTAGTGCTACTTGTCTGTAAATCATTAGTTTCATCATTGAAATCCTTTGTTTCCACCTGTAAATCGTTAGTATCACAACCCAATTCTTTTTAAAAACATGACTTGTATTACAAGAAACTTCCTTTTGAATGATAAGATCACTTGTATCACATATCACATTAGCCTTTGTAGGTTTATTTTTTCTTTGTAATAATTTCTTCTTGTCTTTTATTCTTTTCTTTATATATCTAAAGTGTAAGAAATGACACAAATAATATTGATTAAATCAGTCTAAAGTGTCATATCAATCTCTTTGTTATCAATTATTTCATCAATATGGAGTTTTATATAATTCTTAAGTAAATGTGTCATCATTGGCTTCTTGATATATTGATTGCATGAATTTTGAACCATTGGCTCTTTTGACCATAATTTGTATCCATGTTTTTAATATTGTATATTCATCATGTTCTTGTATATCATGCTTTACATTCTATTTTTTTGTTGTTTTTGTTGTACTGCCTAGATTCATTGACTTCTTTCTTGCCTTTTTTGTCATTAAAACTCTATCCTTTTTTTTTTAATTTATATTTATTGAGGTAAGAATGAAGGTAAAACAATATCTAAGGCAAATAATCCATTTATGTGTGATGCAATAGCTTCTAATTTTCCTTTTCTTGAGATGAAGCATTTTTTATATCCATTAACAACTTGAAAGTCAACAAAGACTCCTTTGTCCATCATTTGAGCAATAGAAAGTAAATTATTTGTAAGTCTAGGAACATATAATACATTTACAATGGTGCACTCTACTAAAGGCAATGTGAGGGAAATTGTTCCTATTCCTTTTATGTGATAACCTCTATTTTGTGCCATTATTAAAGGTCAGCCCTTTATTTTTTGAAAAGTGTCAAACCATTGTATATTACATGTCATATGATTAGTAGCTCCCGAATCAATATACCAGTTATGATCCTTGATATTTTGCTTTTTATGAGTCATGAAAATTTTATAAGCTATTTTTATTTCATCTTCATGTTTTGATTATGTCTCTTCTTGTGTTACTTCTTGTGCCACATGACCTTGTTATAAGGAATTTGATCTATATTCTTGATTTGCTTTAGATTGAATAGGTTCTTGTATTGTATTTTATGATCTAGTCAAAGCATTATATTTATAAAATATTGTATCATGACTTCCTTATTTTTCACATATGTGAGATACCTTTTCCTCCAATCAAGTTGTTTTTGAAAAGAAGATGGATTTAATGTTTTGGTGTTTCTTTGATATCTTCTTCTAGAAACAAGTGCATTGTTTGAAGATTCATCTTTTAGTTGCAATTCTAATTCATGTTTTATAAGATATTAATCAATTCTTCAAAAGAAACTCTACAATTAGAAACTTGTAATGAAGTTACCAAAATATTATAAGACTTAGGTAAAGCACACAACATAATTTAAACAAGTAGATTATCATCAATTATTTCTCCTAAAGTATTGAACTTGCCATTTAATTTTGATATCTTTCAGATAAAGTGTGCCAAAGTCTCATTTTTCTACATTTGTAGTGTGTACAACTGTGACTACAAATGATGTATTGTGGCTTGTTTTCTACCCTCAAAAACTATATAAAGAGAATCTCGGGATTTTTTTGATGTACTCGCTTCACTAATATGAGCCTGAATTTCATCTATTATTCCTAAGAGAAATATCAATTTGGCTCTACTATCTTTTTCATAAAATTTTAATTGTGTTATTGGTTCTTTAGGGTGTCCATCTCCGAACACTATTTTCCAAAGTTTTTCCACAAAAAGAATTGTTCTCATTTTATTCTCCTAAGGAATACAATTAGGACCCTTTAGTTGTTGATATTTTAAAAGGAATAATTTGGGAGTAGATATTTCGTTGTTCTAAAGTCTAAGTCTTTTCAAATATATTTCTTATAATTCCCTTATACCTCCTAATAAATTTAAATTTTTAATGATTTAATTGTAGGAAATATTCGATATTTTACTTAAAAGTAGAATATTTGATATTTGCTATAAATATAGCCTTGTATATTTTATTGCTTAAAATACCTTAACTCCTAGTTAAATGCAATATTCTTTACCAATGAAATAAACAATTCCGATGATTGATTCTTATTTTAAGTCGTCATTCATACCATAACCCTTATCTCTTTTTTTAATATATCTCAAAATATATCATATGCTCAATCAAACCCCTAATATTTTTAATATCCAAGCATTTTAATTTTCTTTTAAAAAATTAACACAAGCAATATGTTATTAAAGCGCATTTTAAAAACTTATCTTTTGATATAACATTAGAAAGCATACCCAGAATTAATGTTGTATATAACTTTACTCTACTAATGTATTTCCATATCTAAACGCCTTCACTTTTATGTCTTTTTATTGAAAATTTTGATATAAAAAAGGCATCCATTAATAGATATGAATCAATAAGTAGAAGAATTACAAATGCTCAACAATAAATTGCATGCATAGGTTGCTTTCATTCAAACATATTTAGGTTGGACGTGAAAATACCAAGCATAGGTTTTTTTTCTTTAAAAAAGCTCAAGTTGGACGTGATATGATTGCTCATGGTCAAATACTTAGGCAAGCTAAACAAATTGCTTATGGTCAAGTGCTCAAGCAAGATGTGAGATGATTGCTCACTATCAAGCACTCAAGAAATCCAAATAGATTGCTTATGATCAAATGCTCAAGCAAGTTTTTGTCTTTACTCTAGACACTTTTAACATACACAACACATTTGCACAAGAATTTGTTACCAAATAAAATGCATTTTCTCCTCAACAAGTCTTCATATACATATTATATGAAGCATTATATCCAACAAGTCTCCTTCGGAATTCAATATGATCTTTAAATTTTTTTTAAAGAAAAATAAAAAATATCAAATACCTTTGCTACTTAGTACAATAATTTTGAAACTAGCGCTAACGATCACGTATGTTGGATGTCTCTTCTGCTTGGCATAAGAATTTTTGGAAAGTCACGCTAATTTTTAGTGGTAAAAAAGTCTGGTGTAATCAACCATAGATCTAGAAGCAATATTTAGTGATAGCTTTTTTTTTTGTGTAATCAACCTTACTTTGGTGCTAAATCAACCAAAAATAATAAATAATGGTATATTTTTGGTGTAATCAACCAAATGCATCTATCCATTAATTTTTGGTGTAATCAACCATACTTTGATGCTAAATCAATAAGTAAAATTAATCAACCATTCTCTGCAAAATCCACCAAATATGTTCTTCTCACTAATACATACATCAACCAGGAAAAGAAAGAGGTGTTCCACTGGTGCAAAAATCAACTAGTGAAATAAAGAATATTCTGGTTCATTATCAACCAGAATTGTTACACAAAGTTTTGATACAACATGTTGGCCTGGACTGAGATGGCAATGTAAATATTTTATTACAAAGCTTTTAATATTTGTGTAATAAATGAATATCATCAGATATATATCTTTATATCTTTACAAAGCTTTCCTGTAATTAAATTCTCAGACAAGGCAATAACAAGATAACGAATGAGTAACTACACACATTAAATGTTACTACGTGACTATCCTTAAAACAATTATTGTTAAGGATATATTTTAAATATTTTATAATAAAATATCTACAACATGGCTTCACTCCATAGTAATTGGTCCCTCCTTGATGAATTCCCCTAAAATATTTCTTATATTCTTCAAAATCTTATTGATAAGCTAATATGCAAGTCCAAAAAGCCTAATCCACACTAGAATAATTTTAATAATTTGTATCCCCACAAAAAAATCTTACTCCATGATCTTAAATATTATGCATCTCTCTCCCTAAACCATTGACCACCAACCATTATTTTATCCTTGGTTTTTGAACTAAGGAAGACGATGAGGAAAAATCCAATAAGAAGAAAAACCATGGAGTAATTTGAATTCAATCTCCACTTCCGCTTGATCCAATTTGTAATCTCTAAAAAGCTTAACTAGTATCCGTAAAACTTACATATTAACCCTCTACTTTTAAAAATCATTATGCCATGCTCAATCATCTCATCATTTATAATCACTTTTGGTGTAATATTTACTACCTAGATATGGTTTACCATAGATTTTCTCTTTCTATTATCCCCAACTAGGGCATTTGTACTTCAAAATAAGTCATACTTCTAATTAAGACTTTCAAAAATGACTTTCTTAACATGCTACCTAGATTTTCTCGTAAGAATACTTTAGTTTTTTAATTTCCCCAAATATCATAAACAAGAAAAGGTGATGAACGCTCCTTGCTCACGCTTATTTATTAAAGTTATTTTAAAATAGCATTTCAAGGTTATTTATCCACTACTATCTTCATATGAGAAACAAATGTAATGTTGGATAACCCAAAGCTCTAGTTTGCACTCCATAATCTGCCACCATATTTTTCATCTCATCAAAAACCAACACAGACTCCTCTACCCATCCTAATGAACTCGAAATGTCTGTCATAATCAAATTCTTATTATAATCATCAAAGGTTAAAAGAAATTATCGCCTGCTTTCAATTTATCAATGTATTCATTGAATATTCAATGGAAAAAATTTGATAAAATATTCTTAGCCTTCTAGAAGGATGATCTTAATCAACACATTAAAAAATCAATATAGTCTTGAATTACATTGTTTTGAAACTTACTTTACAAAACATAGTTGATTTTTGTCATTTTTTTGTTTGAGGTTCATAAAAATTATACATAACTCAAATTTGATTTATATTTATCCTATTTTGTTGGTTAATTTTTAATTTATACCACAAACTACGAGTTTCTTGAGCATTTTAAATCCCATAATAATAAATACCCATATTTATTTCCATTGTGTAAAATACTTTGGCATTAATTTTTAATTGATGTGCTATCAAACTTATTTTCCCATACACAGTCTTAATAATTCATAGACATTTAAAAGCACCATTGCATTCAAATGAGAACTCATTTGCTAATTTTTAAAAATATGTCCAATAACACATCCATGCAAAAAACACTAAATGTAGAGTGAAGGGAAAAAAAAAAGCTAAAAGTAACTCATTGTGATACATTGAATTAAATGAAAATTTACAAAGCATCGTCTATAACATTCCCTCTATCCAAAAATACTTTTGTCTTCATTTTTGTTTATAATATTATCTCTATGTAGGGCAACTTAGAAGGGAGCTAGGATTTGGGGCAACATTTTTCTATGGCTAAAGGCGGATGTCCCCATGAAGGGAAGTTTGGATTGACATTCTTGTGCATGAAGAAAGTTGGGTGCAGGAAAATTTATCAAGCACCACTATGGTTTCGTTGCCAAAAAATTTACTGGTATTTTAAAAAAAAGTAGTAATAACTAGGGTTTGGGACAACATTTCTCTACGATTGAAAGTAAACTTCCCTATGAAAAAAATTTCAAGTCGATAGACGTGCATGAAAAAAGCTAGGTACAAGGTGATTTGGGGTTTGAGGCAACATTTTTCTATGAATTATATTTATAAAATTTTACTCATCTATTAAAATTTAATTCATGCACAAATAGATGCTAAAAATATATTTTTTAGAGATAGTAAGTGAAGTAGCGAGTGCGAGTATGAGCCAGAAGTGCAGTAGCAAGTGAGAGCGCATGAGCTAGAATTAAGTGCAACAGTGAGTGCGATTGTGAGTTGGGATTAATTGCAGTAATAAATGTGAGTGTGATGCGGGATTAAGTGAAATAAAGAGTACAAGCATGATTGAGGAGTGAGTGCAACCAAAAGGAAGTGTGAGTAAGTGCAACTAAAAGTGAGTGTAAGTGTAGCTGAAAGTGAGTGCGAGTGAGTGTAGACAAAAGTGATTTCAAGCATGAGCCGGAGTAATTGTAGCAGCGAGTGAGAGTGTGAGCTGGGAGTGAGTGTGCATGCTAGGAGTGAGTGTGATCAAAGAGGTAGTGTGAACCAAGAGGGAGTGTAAGCTAAGATTCAGTCATGGCAAAAGAGCATAAGGTTCATCCAAAGTGCATCAATACTTCAAACCCTTACCATGAATGCATGGAACATTATTTCCAAAAATTATTGAAGCCAAGGAACATCGACAAAAATAAGAGACAAGGGCAATTGTGAGCCAAGAGGAAGTGCAAGCTAGAAGTGAGTGTGAGGTAGGAGAGAGTGTAAGTCAATAATGAGTGCAAGCTAAAAGGAAGTGCAAACTAAGAGGGAGTGTGAGCTAGGATTAGTCATAGAAAAAGAGTGGCAGGTTCATCCAGAATGCATCAATGTTTCAAACCCTTACCACGAATGCATAGAACATTATTTCCAAAAAATTGCTAAAGTGAAGGAACATCGATAAAAAGAAGAAATGCAGGCAATTGTGAGCTAGGAGGGAATGCAAGGCAGGAAAAAGTGTGAGGCAAGAGAAAGTGCAATACAGGAATAGTAGTGAGTATGAGCAGAGAGGGAGTACAAACCAAGAGGGAGTGTAAGCCAAGAGCGAGCCCCATTAGCTATTGTGGAAGAAAAGACATATTTGAAAGTCCTAATGGGAAGCCAGGTGACCTAGCTAGAAATAAAAATGCCCTAGTTGGAAGTATAGAGGCCCAAGTTGGAGATAAGAAGAAGAGTGAATACATGGCAAGTTTGATCAAGGTAGAAGATGTTACACCATAAGTAAGTATCAAGGATGAGATGATTGAGAATGATATAATGGTTCTTAAAAGTAGAGGGTTGATATGTAAGTTCCATAGATCATGGCCAATATTCAAAATTGTATCAAGTGGAAATGGAGATTGAATTAAAAATTACTTTGTGACTTTTCTTCCTAAAGGTTTTTTCCTCATCATCTTTTCTAGTTCAAAAACTAGGGATAAAATAATGGTTGGTGGCCCATGGTTTAGGGGAAGATATGCACTTTATTTGAGACCATGGAATCAAAAAAAAATCTATTAAAACAAAAACTTTTAAGAATCTTCTGATGTGGGTTAGGCTTTTTGGACTTCCATATCAGCTTATAAATAAGGATGTTCTGAAGAACATTGGAGATACCCTAAGGGAATTCATCAAGGAAGGACCAACAAGGAGTGAAATCATGCTATATACACTTGAATATGTGTTGATATGGATATTTCGAAACCTTTGCCACAATCCATTAAGATTAAATCTAAATAAAGAGAATAAGATCAACAAGTAGATTATGAAAATATTGCATTTCGATGCCACAATTATTTTGAGGTTGGACATATGGCAAGAGTTTGTAAAGTAAAAACTATGAAGAAAGAGATAAAAAAATCTAGCCATGAGATAAACTTCAAGACGAAGCAAGGAAATCATATAATAATAAAAGCTAGATCAAATCAAGGATATTCCACTTTAAAAGAAGAGGTAAATAAATCTTATCTACAATATCATTTGGCAAGTTCAAAAGGAATTAAAGATGCAAAAGAAGATGTGGAAATAAAATGCAAAACAAGACAATAAAAGAGGTCAAGTTTATTCCAGGTAAATCATCTTCATTTTCCTCAAGTAGTATAGAATCCTCTTTAGGTAAAAAAAGTGAAAGTGGTGAAGATTTTATCCCTTGCAATTTAATTTTTCAAGAGTAGAATTATATAGAAATGAGGTTGGAGGAAACCTATAAAAATTTAAGGTTTTTAAGGCATAATAAGAAGGTAATTGCTACATAAGAGCATCCTTGCACTTTAGGGTTTCCAAGGCAACATAAATAATATTGTGCTTTTGAGGTTATTCCTTACACTTTAGATCCTTCATAACAAGGCAAATCTAAAGATGATAAGTCTTACTATGAGCAATGTGAGAAGATTGAAGAGATTGATGAAGAGGAAAGTATTTTTGAGAATGGAAAAAAGAGAGGAAGATCCAAGAAGCAAAAACAAAGAGAAAAAGAAACACAAAAGGATATTGATATAGGAAAATAAAAGTAAATATCACAAGTTTTAACAAGAAATTGAGCTAAACCCACAAATAAAATCAAAAAGTAACAATGAAAATAATATCTTGGAATATTAGGGGAATGAATAAGAACCCTAAAAAAGGTATTAAGAAATTGTGAGGTTGTTATAGACAAGATATTTTTGGATATAGAAGTTGGGTAGCAAATATTTTAACCATTTGCGGTGTTGAATTTCATCTTGACATAATTTAAATTTTGGAAGATATTTATTATACAAGGAGTTGATTGTAGAAACTTAGATGTTTGAGGAATATGAAGAATATCTTTGATAGAAGGGTAAATGAATAATATCTCTCATAGAAAGACAAAGTTGGATATGCTTTAATTAACTTTTTAGAAATGTAATGAGAGCAATGTAATGACTTATTTTCATAATGGGAGCAGCGCCCAATAGAAGCCACGCATAGCTTATTAATATATAAATATATATAGGATGTCCCCATGAAGGGAAGTTCAAGCCAACATTCCTATTCAAAAATAAAGTTGGGTGTAGGAAAATTTACCAAGCACCATTATGGTTTCATTGCCAAAACAATCACTAGTATTAGAAAAAACTTGGTAATAGCTAAGGTTTGGAGCAAAATTTCTCTGTAGCTGAAGGTAAACATCCCCATGAAGGGAATTTTAGGTCGATAGACCTATTAATGTAGAAATTTGGGTGCAGAGCGAGTTTTAAGGGAATTAGGGTTTGGGTCAAAATTTTTCTATGGCTAAAGGTGGATGTCCCCATAAAGGGAAGTTTGGACCAACATTCCTATGTGTGAAGAAAGTTGGGTTTGAAAAATTTTATCGAGCACCATTGTGTTTCTATTGCTAACTGGTATTTAGAAAAGAAAAAAAACATGTAATAGCTAAGGTTTGGGGT
The DNA here is from genome assembly GCA_028583015.1 of Wollemia nobilis. NCBI lineage: Eukaryota > Viridiplantae > Streptophyta > Pinopsida > Araucariales > Araucariaceae > Wollemia > Wollemia nobilis. Next base: position 4,455,620 of record JAQPPZ010016703.1, on the reverse strand, counting down.
AACATCTAGTTGAAGGCAAACATCCCCATGAAGGGAAGTTTTGGTCAACATACCTATGCATGAAGAAAGCTGCGTGCAGGGTGAGTTGGAAGGGAGCTAGAGTTTGGGGTAACATTTTTTGTAGTTTGAGGTAGATGTTCCCATAAAGGTAAGTTCGAGTTGACATACCTCGGCATGAAATAAGTTGGATGTAGGAAATTTACCAAGCATGATTGTGGTTCTATTCCCAAAAAAATCACTAAGTGGAAGGATGGAGGGGGTGAGGGTCTAAAAGGAAGTAATAGACAGAAGATATATGGGCAAAAACCAAAGGCAAAGAGGGTTTTAGAAGGGAATAATGATGAAGAGACTAAACAAATAAGGGAGTTAGAGGATAAAATGAAGTTGGGAAGAAGAAAATAGAACAGCGATTGAAAGCTAACAATACAATGAACAATGGCTGCAAGGAGCCACGAGATGAAGAAAGGGCATGCAATGAAGAAGGTGGATAGAAGAAAAATGAAGGAGACGGGATGGGGGCCAATGGTAAAAAACTTACAGAGCAATCAGATTTTTCAAAAAATTCTAGAGTAGAACACCTAAACAAGGGCAGAGCAGAGGGATTATTGGATCAAGGCAAGTTGTATGGAACAATATGGAATGAAGAAGTAGAAGCGGTGGATTATATAGAGGGACCAGATGAACATTCAAAGAAATCAATCTTTTGTTCCCAAGAGGAGCTTATGGAACTTTGGATCAAAAGGACTAAGGATTCCACAAACCAAACCCTCAAAGAAGCGGAGGGAAGCAGAATAGAAGTAGAGATAAAAGCAAATATCCCAAACTCAGCACTGACCCAAGGCCAGGAGTTTTTAAATCAAAACCCCTCTCATCTAAATAAGGGAAGAGGTAAGAGAAAATGTTGCATCAAAAAATGAAAGGAGATAGTTAAAATGGTGGTGGGGGAAGATTTGATGCTCGAACAAGTTTTACCATTGAAAGATAAAGCTCTGGTGGGAAGGTTCATGGGACGCTCGATGAAAACAAAAACTCTTTGTGATTGGATAAAGTCAACATGGTTGGAGTTGTTGGGATATCTCCCAACATACCATGTAATGACAAAAGGTTGGATAGCTTTTGTATTCCAGAAAGCAGAAGATGCCAAAACTATAAAAAATGGAAGATGGAGATGGGGTCATAGTATCCTTACTCTAAAAAATTGGACACCTAGGTTTGATCCTCGCTCTGAGAGGATAACCACCCAGCCTATTTGGGTCAAGTTACCTGCACTACCACTAGAATATTGGAATGAGAAGATGTTGAGGGAGATAGGGAACTATTTGGGAGTTTTTCTTAAAGTGGACTCAAAAAATTTAAATGGCATTCAAAAATTGGTAGCTCGAATCTTAGTGGAGATGGACCTAAGTCTAGGATTACCTGAGAACATGGAATTTGTAATAAGAAGTTGGTCTCACACATAGAAGTTAGACTACATTGGAGTCCCCTTTCGATGTAGTTTCTACCACCAATATGGTCATCTCAAAGTAAAATGTAGAGTAAGAAGAAGCAATAGCCATGGAAAGGAGCAGATAGAAGTTGAAACTCCCATTGGTACAAGTAATAGAGAGAAGATAATAGTAACAGAAGTTCAAGCAGATAAGGGACAAGCAACAACCTTAGGAGCTCTAGAAGAACAATCATAGGCATCACTCAATCAACGAAAGGAAAATGACCAAGCAACTAGACAAATATTCATGGGAGCTGCAAAACAGAAGAGGGAGGCTTTGCAAATCTTTGACAAAGAGCCTGGAGGACTAGATTTAAGTAATCCAATAATATCTCTACATGATGATTTGAATGATACAAATAATAAATTTGTTTCCCTATACAAATCTGGCTTGAGATCGGTTTTGGAGGACCAGATTGAGAATAGTCCTAAGAGAAGAAGGATAGAAGAGAGTGTTTCTCCATCAATAAGGGAAAGTAGGAAGATAATGGAGGATAGATAGGCAAAGGGATCAAGTAAGGATTTAGTTTGGGATGGAAGAGGGTAGACTCTCTTTGAGATCAATTTAGAAAATAAAAAGGAAGAAGAAATAAACCTCATGGAGAACCTCCCCCCAAAGAGAGGAAAATGAAGTAAACTTAGGAAATCCCCCATCAGTAGGATTTCCTCTCCCTCTAGTCCCTCATCTCAATGTAAAGTTTTGCCTCCTATGGGAAGATATGCTTTAAGATCTCAAAAAAAGGCAAAGTAGATAAGAGCTTTGGGAAAATTCAAAGGGGTTGAGCTTTGAAGCTAGTCAAACTCAAGGTTCCTCAGTAGGTAGGATTTCCTATCTAAAAATAGCTCAAAAAAGAGTTGAGAAAGAAATTATATCTGGTAAACAAAGATCTATTTATGGGGTACTTAGAGTAGGACAACCCCTTGAGTTAGGTAATCCATGATTATAATCTCTTTGAATATTAGAGGATTGGGGGCTCCTCACAAAAATATAGCCCTAAAAAGACTTATTAAACTTTAGAAGCTTGATATTATCTTGATTCAAGAAACCATGTTAGAGGTAGGAAAGGCAACATCTATACTTAATTCACTCCTACCAAGCTGGAAGTTTATTGGGATAGACTCAAATGGCAAATTAAGGGGAATTGTCTTAGGATGGAAAGATTCTTGCCAATTGATTGAAAACTCCTTCATAGAAGTAAGAGTAGTATCAAAATTCCACTCCAAGGAGTTAGGGAAAACTATAACTATAGTAAATATGTATGGTCCATATGGAGATAGGAAGGTTTTTTGGGAGGAATTTTTTGGCCAAGATCTTCTAAAAAGGAGAATTTAGTGGTGGGAGGGGATTTAAACTTTGTTACAAAAAGAAGTGAAATATGGGGAGAAGAGGCTAGAATGGACCCACTAGCTGATTTTTTCCTTCACAAAATTTAGAGTGTTGGACTATGTGATATAGAACCAACAAAGCTTGCTCCTACATGGAGGAACAATCGAACTAGAAGTCATGGGATATCTAAAATATTGGATAGATTTCTAGTTTTAGAGAAGCTCTTAGCTTTCTCTGATAATATGAGAACATGGATAGATCAAGGGGGAGGGTCAAATCATTCTCCAATCCTTTTATAGCTAGAAAAGGATGAGGATAAACCACTAGGCCCTTTCAAATTCAATCCCATTTGGTTGAGGGATGAAGAATTTCAAAACTTAGTAAGAATAGAATGGAGGCATTATGACCCAACCTTAGATGACACAACCATGATTTAGTTCACTAGTAATCTTAGGAGAATAAAATCTGTCACATTAGGTTGGGCCAAAGCAAAATATTGGGAAGTAGAGGCAAGACTTACTAAAATTGAATCTTCTCTAAATCAGCTTTATAGTACTAGAGGTAATAAAGTTTTTTAGAAAATGAAATCATGCAAGTCAAAGAATTGGAAAAAAAGAAGAGAGAATTGTTAGAATGGGAGGAGGCAAAATGGAGAATGAAAAGCAGGGCTTTATGGCTAGAATAGGGGGATGAAAATACAATTTTTTTCAAAATTATGCAAAACAAAGGAAATATACAAACACAATTTGGGAAATGAAAGGGGAGAATGGAAACACTTTGAGAAGATTCCAAGAGTTGGCACCATTAGCAGTAAATTACTTCAAAGACTTGTATAAAGATCCAAATAGAGCAAATATAGTAGAGACAATCAAACTAGTTCTAAATCTGCCCAAGATGGTCAATGAGGAACAAAAAGAAGCTTTGTTCTCAGAAATCACCAAGGAGGAGTTACATTTAATAGTCAAATCATTCCAAAAAGGAAAAGTCTAGGTCTAGATGGATGGACAATTGATTTTTATTTGGATTTTTATGAATTGTTGGAGGAGGATCTTTTAAAAGTGGTAGAAGAATCAAGGATTAAGGGACAATTGCTAGGATCCATAAACTCCACTTTCTTGGCTTTGATACCAAAAAAGGACAATCCAAAATATTTTGGGGATTATAGACCTATCTCTTTATGTAATACCCTCTACAAAATCATCTCAAAGATTATAGCTAGGAGAATTAAAGGGATCTTCTCAGACAATTTTTTAGAAGAATAGTTTGGGTTTTTAAGTAAAAGGTAGATTCATGAAGCAATAGGGGTAGCCCAAGAAGGACTACATTCAATAAAGACAAGGAAGCAACAAGCAATGGTAATAAAATTGGATCTAGCAAAAGCTTTCGATAAAGTAAATTGGTTATACATCAGGCTGAGCCTAATTCAAATTGGATGTAGCATTCCCTTTGTGAATTGGGTGATGGGATGTATCAATTCAACCTCTTTTGTTGTACTTATCAATGGCTCAACTTCTAGTTTTTTCAAGGCTTCTAGAGGTTTGAGACAAGGGTGTCCTCTTTCTCCTCTCCTTTTTATTTTGGTAGTAGAAGGTTTGAGTAGACTGATCAGGGAACAAAAAAGATAGGAAATGATCAAGGGTATCAAAATTGGTAACTCTTTGAAGGTAACCCATTTGCTCTTTGTAGATGATGTTTTACTTTTTGGAAATGAGACATTGAAGGAAGCCTCAAAGTATAAAGAAGTGTTGGACCTATATTGTATGGCTATAGGAATGGAAATAAATCTTCAAAAAATAGATATAGCCTTCAATAGGTTTCAGCTAGGGCAAATAGAAGTAGTAATGAGAATTTTTTGTTTCAAGCAAGTAGACTTTGATAAAGGGATAAAATATTTAGGCTTTCATCTGAAACCTAATGACTATGGGTACCAGGACTGGATCTGGTTATACACCAAAATAGAGAAGAGGATCACCACTTGGTGCACTAGGTGGCTATCATTGGGGGTCGCCTTACATTGGTGAAATCAGTCTTGGAAGCCACCCCAGTCTACTGGCACTCCCTGGCTTACATTCCCATCACAATAGTAGAGAAAATAAGGAAGAAGTGTTTCCAATTCCTTTGGTCAGGGAACAAATAGAAGGATGCAATGGCACTAGTTAAATGGAACATAATAGCTAAACCAAAATCAGATGGAGGATGGGGCCTCAAGAATATACATAATTTTGGAAAAGCTTTAGCAACAAAAAGTTTATGGAGATTGATAACCAACAAAGGATTATGGTAGGAAGTAATTCAAGAGAAATATTTAGGCACCTTGTCCTTTGTAGATTGGATTAGACTACAGAATAAATCAGTTTCAAAAGCCACAATTATTTGGAAAGCACTAGTGAGAGCTTTCCCATTAGTTGGGAATTTCTTGGCATGGAAAATAGGGAATGGAAAGGAAGTAAGGATAGGCAAAGATCCTTGGCTAGGCAGCAAAGGAGACTGTCAACTTCCACAAAACATAATAGATCATCTCCATAGCCAAGGAAATATGGTATTGGCATAGGTGGTATCAACAGAGAGCACTAATTTATGGAAACAAGGATGGCTCACAATAGAAGAGCTAACATTGGGAGGAAATGAAGCACATATTTGGCATGATTACACAAAGGAACTAGAAAGAGCAAATATAAGACTAAATCAGCAAAGAGACTTTCTGATATGGTCCAAGAATCCAGCAAGTGGGTAGTACATGGCTAGAGAAGGGTATAAGGTAAGCTTTGACAACAACAATGAGGAAAAGCTTTGGTGGTGGAGTAGAATATGGAAGGTAAAAGCTCCCCTAAAAACTAGAATCTTTGCTTGGTTAGCTCTAGCCAAAAAACACTAACATGGGATGTTCTTCAAAGGAGGTCTTGGCAAGGACCAAGTCAGTGTGTCATGTGCAGAAAGGAAGAAGAAATAATGGACCATCTTCTGGTTCATTGCCCTTTCGTAAGAGAAGTGTGGAATTCTATTCTGCCTTTGACTCAAGGGAAAGGACAATGGCCTGCTAGGAACCTTTTGGATAACATGCAATAATGGTTCAAAGAAAGAGGATTAAAGGAGTATAGATGTGTCCCTTTGATAGTGGGATGGGGCTTATGGCTGGCTAGAAATGCCAGGTTGTTTGAAGGTAAGGAAATTCTAGTGATTCAGGTGCAAATGTAGATTAAATCCATTTTTGAAAGTCTAAAAATCTCCCCAAAACCAAAATTGAGTAGGCATATAGGAACACTAATAGTGGATCCTATGAAGCCATGGGCCTTCTTTGATGGAGCTTGCTAGGGCAGCCTAGGCAGGTGTGGGGCAGGGGAGCACTTTACTTAAATAAAAATCATAAGATCACTTTCAAGGCAGGTTTAGGGGAAGGCACAAATAATATGGCAGAATGGAAAGCATTGATCCTCTTGATGAGAATAGCAGTGGAGCAAGGAATTACAACTTTACAGATTTATGGAGATTCAAAATTAGTGATAAGTTGGGTTGCAGATCATGTTGAGATGAAAAACTTGCTCCTCAGTCCTTTCTATGAGCAAGTGAAATTATTAGAATCTTCTATAACAGAAATTTCATACAAGCACATCTATAGGGAACTAAATGTAGAAGCAGATGGTCTTTCAAAAGATGGTTTGAACCTTCCAACAGGCACTTGGCAGAGGGAAGAAGTGGTTAGAGGACTTGGGGTTTCCTCACAGTCCTCCTTTTATTAAGGATCATATCAGAGATCTATTAATAACAAAAAGGGGTTTGAAAGGGACCCTCGCCTTTATTCTATAGAAAGACAGGCTTCAGAATAGCGTCAGTCTTCAGAATTGAAACCTGAGTCCTACTCAGTTTTGGAACTCAGGCAAGAGTCATTCAAGAACTGTGATTGATCAGGAAGTTACTCCTGCTTTCCACCTGTCAGTCCTATTATTAGGATTTTGTTTCTGGATTGTAAGTTGACTGTAGGATATTACAGCAGGGAGGCCAGTACTCCTCTCAGTTCAGTTTAGACCAGCTCCTAGATGGGATGTAACTGAAATTTTTGAGGGTACTTCATACCCGTAGCATTGTAATTTTTTTCAAACTCAGAAATGAAAATTACAGATTTTTTCTAGGAAAAAAGTATAACATTATCTCTAGCCAAAAATACTTTTGTCTTCATGTTTATATATAAACTACACAGAGATAAAATCATAGAAATTGTTGGACCAAGTTATGGTCCAAGAATACATGCTAACTTATAAATAATAATGATACAATAATACTTGCACCATGTTACACTACATGTATTTTTATAACCCATGTCATATTGCATTCTTTTTTTCTACCTCAAATATTTGAAACTTAAACCCCACAATCAAACTTGCCATGAAAGGTTATATCAATATCATTAATATGTAGGGATTAGGGCTAAGATCTTTTTTCATCTTAATCTTACAACCATCTTTATAATTCATAGTAATCACACATTTAGGATATATTACTTTGAAATATTCACTAAATTATCATAGCCTCAACTAAATTTATGACCATTTTGTTTTGCTAAATCTCTAAAAGCCTCCCCCAAAGACCATGACACCAAAAACCGTCAACAACAATAATAGTATCACCTTTGTCATCATGTGACATATTTTCATCATAATATATAGAATTTCCCATTTGTTCTCATGGAAATCTACTTGCACTTTTTATTTGAAACTATTTCCTAATAGAAGCCAAGATGAAAAAGAGTACATCTAGTTGGATATTTATTTAACATAGACAATAACCTAATCTTTGAAAATTTACATGACTTCATGAGATGGAACCAAACTAAACTGGAATCTCTAAAGACAACACTGAACTTAGGTACAACTTGAGTGGAATGATGGCTAGACATATCACAAATTTTGTTGACGATACCTAAAAACAACTTAACATGCAAATATACATGCTCTAAATATCTTAAAACTACACCTAATATTCTTATATAATCTAATCTATCATAAGCTCCATAAACTATTGAAATGTAGGTTCCAAAGTTATAAGGAATGTGTGTTCTCTATTCCAATATTCTGATATAATTAACATGCACATATACATGCTCTAAACCTCTTAAGACTACACCTAATATTCTTATATAATTTAATCTATCATGAGCTCCATAAACTATTGAAATGTAGGTTTCGAAGTTATAAGGAATGTGTGTTCTCTATTCCAATATGAGGCCTTTGCTTGTTTCAAATCATGGTTGTTACTTGTTTTCACCTCTATAAAAATGAAGTGTTTAAACAATTAGACATTCGACAACTATATTTGCAAGCCTAAACCTAACTATTAATTACCCTCACCTTCCACATTAACACTAATAAGTCAAAATATACTCTTTTTTTCAATTCAATACTTATTATTTAATATCTTATTCAAAGAATTAGATTTTAAGTTGTGTTAAGAATGATAGTCTAAATCATCTTATTTATAACTATGAAATATTGTAATTCATTTAAAGAGAATACCATATAGCGACACACATCAATTGAAAAATAAAAACACTTGGAGGAGAAATATATATACCTTTTGTACATTAAACATACTTAAAAAGAGAGAAACATTTTCATCTCGATCTTATAACCATCTTCATCATTCATAGTAGTCACACATTTAGAACGTAATTAGTTTGAAATCTTTGCTAAATTAGCATAGCCTCAACTAAATTTATCACCATTTTGTTTTTCTAAATCTCTAAAAGCCTCCCCCAAAGACCATAAAATTCAAATACCATGACACCGACAACCATCAACAACAATAATAGTGTTGCCTTTGTCATCATGTGACATATTTTCATCATAATATATAAAATTTCCCGTTTTTTCTCATGGAAATCCACTTGCACTTTATGTTTGCAACTATTTCCTAACAGAAGCCAAGATGAAAAAGAGTACATCGAGTTAGGTATTTATTTAACATAGAAATAACGTAATATTTCAAAATATACATGATGTTATGGGATAGAACCAAATTAAACTGGAATCTCTAAAGACAACATTGAACTTAAGTGCAACTTGAGTGGAATTATGGCTACCCATATCACAAATTTGGTTGACAATACCTAAAAATAAACTAAACATGCACATATACATGCTCTAAATCTCTTAAGATTACACCTAATATTCTTGTATAATTTAATCTATCATAAGCTCCATAAACTATTGAAATGTAGATTCCAAAGTTACAAGGAATGTGTGTTCTCTATTTCAATATAAGGCCTTTACTTTTTTCAAATCATGGTTGTTACTTATTTTCACCTTTATAAAAAATGAAGTATTTAAAAAATTAGACATTTGATAATAATATTTGCAAGCCTAAACCTAACTATTAATTACCCTCACCTTCCACATGAACACTAATAAGCCAAAACATCCTCTTTTGTTCAATTCAATACTAATTATATAATATCTTTTTTTTTTGTTGGAGAACAAGGGGTTGTACTCGAGTCCCCCACCCTAGAAAAATTACAACTCTCTTCTTTAGAGCTTGAGAGTTTCCAAATAGATTAATTTCTCATCTCAATTGAGATGTTATAGCTAGAAACCCACATCATTTTTGTAACAATTCTTCTTGGCAAAACTTTTATGGATAATGAACTATGTATTAATGTGAATGTTTAATGGCATAGTTTCTTTATTGATGTCTATATGATGGAATGATTGCATTCTTTTGAGCTTGGAATATAATACTACTAATGTAATTGTGGATGTAGGATCAGGTGCTCTCTCGCTAGTGGGATCATAAGGATGAACCACCTATAGAGAGAGATATTTAGGTAAATGATGGTGATGACTCGTTCATCAACAACTTAGGGTAATGAAGTACCCTTCATGTAGATGCATTGCATTTTGCTTATTTTGTGTTCACACCATTGGGACATGAATTTTCTTATGCAATGAGTCTCCTTAATAGGTTGGTCATAACATTAGACTATTTTAAAGAAATTCGCCCACTTAAAGATTAAAAAATGGTGTGAAAAATATTGTTAGCAAAAGTTTATGTTTGTCCATAATGTGCAAATTTAATTTGATGTTATGTATGGTATTAATTAGCTAAGTAGCTTTAAAAAAAGAATACTAATTGGGAGCTTAGTATATTGGTTAAGACAACCTTAGAAAAATGTTTAATATTTATTTGCCTAATTAAGTTGGCTTAATATTTAATTAATATTTTGGTTTAAAAGAAAAAAAATCCTCATTGTTGCAAATGGGGTGGCACTTCATGATAGCATGTATTAGAATTAGTAGATGATGCTTCTTGGCAATGAACATTATCGTTGCCATAATAAGAGTGCTCAAGGTCTTGGTTTTTAAAAGGTGGATTTAGGGGGGGGGTTGGAGGTTGTTGGTTTTGGCTAGAAAGGATGGTAGCAAGCATGGAGATGAGCAGCGCATCAGTAGGACGTCGATCAAGGTTTGTGGTTAGGTAGTCCTCAGATGGTTTATTTTGGGGTTATATCTTTTTTGTATTCTTGCTTGGCATTTTTTTGATCCGTCTATGATGGCAAGCCGGGATTCACACAAACACATTCACAGTAATTTCATGGTAATTTCATTAAAAATAGCAAAATACGGTTTACAGTAGTCTCTCCAGTATACCACTTCTCCCCCAATCCCGAACTTCACCACCCCTTTCCCATACAAATTTTCCCCGTTTTAATGTGGTCTCGGCCTTCCCTGAAATTAATGCTCCCGCCCAAAGACCCCTTTCGAATTTCATCTTCCCTCCGTTGAAATTTCAAGATTTTCCTTTCCTTTTGTTTTTCGCCATAAATGGCAACTGTCCGATCCGTCCAGAGCCTGCATTCATGGCTTTCCATACCCTGCACCCGCCGTTTTAATCTGACTGTCTTTAAGTACCGTTGTCTCCGCCATTAAGTCTTTCACCTGTAACTACGGTTTCTCCGGAAACAACATTCCAAGATAATTAAACTTGGTCGACATCTATATCTCTCTCCTCCGATTACGTGGCCCTCATCCTCAAGATCTGTTACAAGTGTGTCTCCACGTGTCAAATTTGACTCTATCCCCCACTGGTCGTGTTGCCTTTAAGGCACGTGGCAACCACGTGTCAATTTCACCCTGTCCGACCGTCCGCGTGTTTATTTCCGTTTGACTTTTTCTTGGGCCGCGATATCGCGACATGTAGCGATATCGCGACATGTCGCGATATCGTGACCCAACTGACGTCCGCCCTCAGCTTTGAAACAACGTCGCGATATCGCGACGTCGCGATATCGCGACAAAAGTACGTCCTGCATTTGTCTCTGCCTTTGACGTCGCGAAATCGTGACGTGTCACGAAATCGCGACGCGTCGCGATCTCGCGACTCCAACCCCCACTCCTTGCAACAACTTCAACCCCCTTCGTAACTTAAGACTCGGCCAACCTAACCTGTCGCGATATCGCGACGAAACTTGCTCCGCCCTTGCAATAGCAAATGAGGTCGCGATTTCGCGACCTCACACCAACTTTTGCCTTAGTCCCTTTATCAACTTCCTTTTCTGTCTTACGACATCTCCTTCCCCGAAAAAGAACCAAATTGCTTCAAAAATACCAGAATTTTAAAGAAAATTAAAAGATGCAAGATTGCTCATACTTTCACCGGATGCTCCTGCATCAGACACCCGGGGTAGATTAGAAGTGACCCTCACTTCTGTTTTGTTGGGGAAGACCCAATCGGTCAACCTCCGCCTCCGATACCCAAGTTGCATCTTCAATAGGCCTGCCTTTCCACTTGATCAAATACTCAGTATACTGTTTATTCCTGGTGTTTTTGCCTTCACGAGTATCCAATACTTCTTCGGTTTCATCTGTGCTCGGAGTAGATGCTGGAATTTGCCATAACTCTGGACTTTGCATTTCTGTACCTTCTCCCTCATGGTATTCCACTAAATCTGAGATATTAAAAATTGGTGAAATATCAAGCCAAGTTGGCAATTCCACTTCATACGCATTTCCTGACTCTCGCTTTCCCAATATTCTGCATGGTCCAAACCTTTTCATTTTCAATTTATTATAAGTCTTGGCAGGGAAATCTCTCCTTCTCGAGATGCACCATGACCTCATCTCCTACCTTGAACTCCTTGAACCGCCGCTTTGGTCCGCCCTTGTCTTATATTGATTGTTCATTTTTGTAATTTGTCTTCTTACTTCCTCATGCAGACTTTTCATATGTTCTGCAAATTCTTCGGCTTCGGCACTACATTTTTCTCTTCTGTCCAACCTTCTTAGCTCAGACACATTCCTCGGGCTGTTTCCATATACTATCTGGAACGGAGATTTATTTGTGCTTTTATTAACTGAACTGTTATATGCAAACTCTGCTGTGGTAAGACCAAATCCCATCCCTTGGGTTGATCCACTATCAAACACCGCAGTAAATTGCCCAGGGCTTCTATTGACCACCTCCGTCTGCCCATCATGTCCGTGGATGGTATGCTGAACTGAATTTCAAGTCTGTCTTCAATTTCTTCCACGAGTTCTCCAGAAATACCCAACAAACTTTGTATCTCTGTATGAAACTATACTTCTCGGTAGACCGTGAAGTCGTACCACTTCCTTGAAGAACAACCCAGCAATGTGAACTGCATCACTTGTCTTTTGGCGAGGGAATAAAATGTGCCATTTTGGAGAACCGGTCCACCACCACAAATATTGAATCATTTCCTCTCTGTGTTCTCGGCAATCCAAGAACAAAATCCATGCTTATGTCCTCCCATGGTCTCTCAGGCACGGGTAATGGCTGGTACAGTCCTGTATTTTGTTTTACACCCTTTGCCATCTGGCATATTCTGCAACTTTGCACAAACTTCCGTACATCTTGCCGAAGTTGTGGCCAGTAGTAATTTTCCTCAATCAAGGCAATGGTCTTATCCCTACCAAAATGCCCAGCCAATCCTCCGTTGTGCTTTTCTTTGATTAAATTCTCCCGCATGGAACTTACGGGAATGCACAACTTACTACCCTTGAACGGCATCCCGTCTTGGATTAAGAAATCCAACCATTTTGTTCTATCCATGGTAAGAGGTATTGAGCAAGCCTTCCGAGGCTTACGCAAAATCCGGATCTGCAGGGTATAGACCCTTCGATTCTTCAAACCCCACTACTTCCACTTGTCAATACGGTCAGCGAGTCTGCCTTCTGCTTAAGGCATCTGCAACCCTGTTTGACTTCCCACTTCTGTGCTTTAGTACAAAGGTGTAACTTTGGAGGAACTCCACCCATTTCATGTGCCTTTGGTTCAGTTTTGTCTGACTGTTAATGTATTGCAAAGCCTGATGGTCAGTAAGCAGTACAAACTCCTTTGGTAATAAATAATGTCTCCACTTTTTCGGGGCACTGAACTATAGCATAAAATTCTTGATCATAGACAGAATACTTTTTCGGGCATCATTTAACTTTTCATTGAAATAAGCAAGCGGCTTGCCTCCTTGACTCGATACCGCCCCTATTGCCCTTGCCATGGCATCACGGTCCACTGAAATACCTTGTTGAAGTACTGGAAGTGCCAAAGCAGGCTGCTCGGTAACTTTTCTTTTTAATGTATCAAAGCTCCTTTCAGCCCCCGATGTCCATTTGAACTCCTTTTTATCTCCCCTCATTGTCTCTGTGAGAGGTGCACAAATCCTGGTTGAAGTTCTTTATGAACTTCCTATAAAAACTGGCCAGACCATGGAATGACCTCACTTCTGTTGTGCTCCTTGGAGTAGGCCATTCAATGATGGCTCTCACCTTTTCGGGGTCCATCTTCAGGCCTTCTGCTGAGATTACAAACCCCAAGTATACCAATTCCTTCTTGACAAAATTACACTTTTTCAAATTTATTAATAATTGTTCTTCTTGCAGCTTTTCAAAGACTCTCCTGATATGCATCAGGTGTTCCTCCAGGGTCCGGCTAAATATCAATATATCATCTAAATAAACAATAACAAACTTTCCCAGAAATTCTTTCAGTACTTCATTCATCAGCCGCATGAAGGTACTTGGTGCATTGGACGAGTCCAAAGGGCATGACCAACCACTCAAACAGGCCTTCTCTTGTCTTGAAGGTTGTCTTCCATTCATCCCCCTCTCGGATACGGATCCGATGATAACCACTTTTCGGGTCAATCTTTGTGAAGTACTCGGCTCCACTTAAACGAGTCCATGATATCATCCATTCTTGGTAACGGGAATACGTACTTAATAGTAATTTTGTTGATGGCCCGTGAATCCGTACACATCCTCCATTCTCCATCCTTCTTTGGCGCCGACCATTGCGAGTACTGCGCATGGACTCAAACTTTCCCGAATTAATCCCTTTTCTAATAATTCTTGGACATGTCTATTTAACTCCTCGGTCTCTACGGGTGTCATCCTGTGTGCGGCTTTATTTGGCAGGCTTGATCCTGGTACTAAATCTATATGATGGCTAATTTTTCTCACCGGGGGTAAGCCCTCAGGCACATTGTCAGACACAATGTACGGAAATTCCTCCAGCAGATTTAGAACTTCTGTTGGGGTATCCCGGCATTCCTTCCCCCTAACTCTAGGGATTATTGCATAACATAAATGTTCATGCTTTAACCCGTTCAGAAACTCTCTCCCCTCAACTAAACAGACTCTGGAAATATTACATACCTTTTCATCTGTATCCTTCAAGGGCTTTAGTTTATGGCGTACACCATTCTTTGTCAATGAGTAGGTGTTGGCACGGCCATCATGTATTGCACTCCGGTCAAACTGCCAGGGTCTCCCCAGCAACATGTGGCAAACATCCATGGGTAAGATGTCACACAGGACCTCATCACAATAATTCCCAATGTTAAATTTAACAGAACACTGCTCGTTGACCAAAGCTCCGTGGTCCTTTTGTAACCATGCGACCCGGTATGGGTGTGGGTGTTTCTTCCTTTCTAACCGTAACTTTGTAACCATTTCCTCAAAAACCAGGTTGTCCGTGCTACCATTATCAATAATGATATTGCAAACCTTGCCCGCACATTTACATCTAGTGCGGAATAAACTTCTCCTCTGGTCTGTGTCCTTCTCCTCGTTCAACAGGACTCTTCTTACAACCATTGTTTCTCCTCTCTCCGCTTCTTCGGAATGCTCAGATTCAACATCCTCCTCTGCCACAGCAGCTCTGGCTGGGCCCTCAGGCCTCTTGTTTGTTCTTTCTCGGTGTTGTGGACATTCAAATGCCCTGTGTCCTTCTTCACCATAGTGGAAACATGTTCCACGAAATACTCCCCTTCCAAACCCTCGTCCGGATCCACCCCGTCCTCTTGGGTAGGCTCATTACGATCTCGGGGCTGATAAACATCTTCTTCTTTTTGGTCCTGGTTACTACTGGCTTCACCGGTCTTCTTCGGATCCTTGTACTTTTCTCCATTGGTCCTCCCACCAGTCCTTCCACCTCGGCCTCTTCCTCTTTGCTTGCCTTCAAACACTTTGTTTAGCTTTTCTTCTACCTTCAAGGCAAATTGATAAGCATCCTCAATGGTGTTTACTCGAACCAGGCTCAGTTCTTCCTGGATACCAAGCCTCAGCCCATTAATGTAACGGGCTACTTTCTCCTTATTTGCCTCTAAATGCCCTGTTCTAATAGAAATTTTGTAAAATTCTTCAGTGTACTCTTGGACAGTTTTGTTTGTCTGTCTCAAGCTCTGCATCTTCCTTAGCAGATCCAACTCGTAATCTGTCGGGATGAACTGTCTTTTAATCTTCTCCACCATTCTATCCCATCTTGTTATTCTCTCTTTCCCTCTTCTGTTTCTCTCCAACTGCATTCCCTTCCACCAAATGCTGGCATGACCCTTTAACTTGGTCTTAGCAAATCTGACCCGGTTAGGGTCTTCAATCTCCTCATACTCGAAATATTCCTCTAAATCATTTATCCAGTCAATCACTTCTTTTGGATTTAGATTTCCCGAGTAGGTAGATACCTCCATTTTTGGCTGTTTTCCAATCTGAGAGATGGCCTTATACAACCGGGCCTGAGTTGGATCCACAGCTTCTGCCTCTTCCTCAGACTGTTCTTCCTCTTCAACTTCATCTTCACTTTCCTCTTCCCCTCCGGGTTCGCGCCTTCTGCGTAACTCTGCTTGCAAGGCTTGAACTTGTCTTTGCAAGGCCCGGAAGTCTTCGGCCGGCACCACATTTCCTGCTCCGCCACGGTTCCTTCGTGGAGGCATGATATTTTCTCTGTATTATATATATATTTTTTTAGAATTCTTCCACAGATCCTGGTGCAACTGCCTCTCTCCGGCGATCTGTTACACGCTCAGGAGCTCCCGCTCTGATACCACTTGATGGCAAGCCGGGATTCACACAAACACATTCACAGTAATTTCATTTAAATTTCATTAAAAATAGCAAAATACGGTTTACAGTAGCCACTCCAGTATACCACTTCTCCCCCAATCCCGAACTTCACCACCCCTTTCCCATACAAATTTTCCCCGTTTTAATGTGGTCTCGGCCTTCCCTGAAATTAATGCTCCCGCCCAAAGACCCCTTTCGAATTTCATCTTCCCTCCGTTGAAATTTCAAGATTTTCCTTTCCTTTTGTTTTTTGCCATAAATGGCAACTGTCCGATCCGTCCAGAGCCTGCATTCATGGCTTTCCATACCCTGCACCCGTCGTTTTAATCTGACTGTCTTTAAGTACCGTTGTCTCCGCCATTAAGTCTTTCACCTGTAACTACGGTTTCTCCAGAAACAACATTCCCAGATAATTAAACTTGGTCGACATCTATATCTCTCTCCTCCGATTACGTGGCCCTCATCCTCAAGATCTGTTACAAGTGTGTCTCCACGTGTCAAATTTGACTCTATCCCCCATTGGTAGTGTTGCCTTTAAGGCACGTGGCAACCACGTGTCAATTTTCCCCTGTCCGACCGTCCGCGTGTTTATTTCCGTTTGACTTTTTCTTGGGCCGCGATATCGCGACATGTAGCGATATCGCGACATGTCGCGATATCGTGACCCAACTGACGTCCGCCCTCAGCTTTGAAACAACGTCGCGATATCGCGACAAAAGTACGTCCTGCATTGTCTCTGCCTTTGACGTCGCGAAATCGCGATGCGTCGCGATCTCGCGACTCCAACCCCCACTCCTTGCAACAGCTTCAACCCCCTTCGTAACTTAAGACTCGGCCAACCTAACCGTCGCGATATCGCGACGAAACTTGCTCCGCCTTTGCAATAGCAAATGAGGTCGCGATTTCGCGACCTCACACCAACTTTTGCCTTAGTCCCTTTAACAACTTCCTTTTCTGTCTTACGACATCTCCTTCCCCGGAAAAGAACCAAATTGCTTCAAAAATACCAGATTTTTAAAGAAAATTAAAAGATGCAAGATTGCTCATACTTTCACCGGATGCTCCTGCATCAGCCTAACTTGTTGATTATTGAGAATTTGGCTTCTCCTTGGTGTGGTTGTTTTTAAAACCATTTTTTTATGTAATATCTTCGTCTTGGCATCATTTCCTTACTCTGATCTATGTTTTGAGTCTTGATTAGTTTACCTTTATCTGCCTCCTCCATTGGAACGTTGAGTTGTATGTTGCTTTTTTTGCATGCTTTTCATTCTCTATTGGCCTATGTGATCATCCTTGCTAGTTGGTGTCTTTGATCCTTGTTTTTTTTAGTGAGCCTGCCACTATCCATCACCTCGAGAGTCACCCCATTATAATTGATTAAGAATATACCTAGCTATTTTCTGCGCTAGCATAGTATCTTCTTGGACATGGGTTAACGTGACTCTTTCAATTTATGGGTGGGTCCTTTACTTTTAGATCAGGTTATGTTTTCTTTTGAGTCGTGGGTCTATGTGGTCAGAGTTTGATTTTTGTCTGGCATGCTTTAGATTCATGAGACCAGTAATTTAGTGGAGTGTCTTAATAGTCATCAAATATTAGTGTTTGATTTATTAAAGTATGAATGTAGTGCTTTAATTTTATCTTGTTTATCAATTACTTTGATGTTATTTAGCTTAATGAAGTGTTTGATAATATCTTGGTAAATAAAGCACTTCGATGGTATTTTGATTCTTTAAAAAGAAAAATAAATAAAATGCCTTGATATTATGTTGTTTAGCAAAGTGTTGGGTAACACATTGTTTATTAAAGAGTTTTGATAATACTTTATTTAATAAGTGAATTTATTTGTAGTCTTTCTTAATGTGTTTTAATTGATTTAATGTGGGTTTTGAAAAAGAAACCATCATAATGATTCTTGAGATCCATGTGGGTTAAGGGATCATTATAAAGAGAAGTATGGGATTCTCTTTAATTAAATGAATTATTGAATATGGGTTTTGAAATAGAAACTATGATAATGATTTCCTAGACTCTTGTGGGTTAGGAAAACATTATAAAGAGAAGTATGTGATTCTCTTGAATTTTGAATATGGATTTTGAAATAGAAACTATGATAATAATTTCCTAGACTTTTGTGGGTTAGGAAATATTTATAAGAGAAGTATGGGATTCTCTTGTTTATAAATGGAAGTTTGCATGTAGGTTTTGAAAGAGAAACTATTATAATTATTCTTGAGATTTTTGTAGGTTAAGGGATCATTATAAAGAGAAGTAAAGAATTATCTCTATGTTGGATTGTTTTTATGCATGGTTTCTTGCATAATAGAAAATGGTACGATTTGAATTGCATTGCATTTAGAGTTGTATGAATCCCTAAGTATTCCTCATAATTTGTGGGTGGTATTTCCATATCAAAGAGGATTGTAGTTTCTTAGACGACTTGAAGATCATTGGCGAATGGTTTCATAGGCTCTAGAAATATTTAGTTGATGAAAAAGAATCAAAGGCTATGTAAAGGAATACTATGTTCAAATAGTTTTGTAAACTTGAATATTGTATAAGTTTAAATATATTATTGTTTTAATGATGCTATAAGTTTTAAACATTAAGGTGTGTTAAGCAATATTAGCCATGTATAGATAGTACTAGATTTATTTATTTTCTAGAATGCATCATTATGATAATTGGATATCTTATGTTAAAGTATGCATGTTAACAAAAAGGATCCTTGAAGTTTTATGATAAGCATTTGTATTATGTGCAATTTGGTTTTGTTTCATGTTGAATCATTATTATCAATTGCAGCATGTTGGATCATGTAGTTTTTAATAAATGCTTTCATATAGTGTTATATGTAATGTTTTATTAGAAAATTATGTTCCAATGTGAGATTTATTACCTTGGGAAGGGGTGGTTAGGAATATTCTTGATGAAACTAAAACATAATAAAATCTAAATCTGGAAGGAGTTGCGAGGATGCAATAACTAGGTAAATGTGAGTCTTAGAAGGATTTTCTAGGATTGAATAGCTAAGGACTAACAAACTTGGAAGGAGTTGTGTGGATACAATAGCTAGGTGTCTTGTGAATCTTTACACCTTGAACGAGTAGGATCGGGTGTATCCCAGATAGGAGTTGAGGAACCACACACAAGTCAATAGTGATGATCCCTCAATCATGTAGGATCAGGTGATCATGTTAGTTGTCATCAAAGTAGAAATGACCTTAGTTAGCCCACAAAGGTGTGGTAACTAAGCACCAAGGCTCTATGCTTGATTAACTTACCTAGATGGACTTAGAGTCAAGTTAGGGAATAAGCATCCCCTTTAAGTGTTATGGGCCTTAAAGGGTAATCCCTATACTGTGGTCACATGATCTTATGCCAATGAGGCTATAAGAAAGGTGGGGGGACCACTATTGGTGTCCTAAGTGAGTAGGTTTAGTAAGGTGAACCCCAAAAAACATGGGAGTTGGTCACTCCTGTCCATTGAGTGTCGTCTGTAGTGACTTAGAACTTAAATGTGGTGAAGTCTTGTATGTTGAGATAAATAAAATAAGGGTGTCTTCCTTGTGAGATTATACTTATAATCATTCTTTTAAAAAAAATTGGGTTGGTAGTTTTGGGTTGTTAAAATTTTACATGAAATGTTTGAATTATTCATTTTTATTTTGTGGATTTTTTTTTAAGTTTTTGTGTGAATACAAATATTCTAGAATTCAACATCCTTATTGAAATTTTCCTATAGCAACCTTCACAAAACCAAAAATTCACTTCTCCTATCTATGGATTACATCTTAATAGAGTAATATTTCCAAAACATTGCACTATCATAGTCCACTTTATCAAATCTGGATTGCTAGTTTCCTTCTTGAAGCACAAGTGCAACCACAAAAATTATAATAAATAGTTTATATGAAAACACATTAATGTTATAAAATAAAAAATATGTTAACAATGGAAAACATTAAAGTAAATCTTAATTATTATTTGATTCAGATAATCAAAACATTTTTATTCACAAAAAAAATCATAATTTCTATTTCATGTGAAAAAGAAGATTACATAGTGAAAATGTCTCCCGACATACAAAGAAACTCAGAGACAGTGATCTGCCCCCTCTAACCAAATATCAAATTATAAGCCCAGTATCATCAAGAAAATATTGCCAACAAAGTACAAAGAGGTTTAGTAAAAAACCAGATTTTAGGCTCTCACTCCTGCCTTGGGTAAAAAATAAAGCTGAAATATTCCCATATAGTTTCCTTAAGCTATGAAGCACTATCATTATGACAGAAAGAAAGAAAGTGTATCATATTCTGTCCAACCTACAGACTGTACCATCAAACCTCAATTTTTTTATTATTATTATATACTAAACATGGGAATCATTGCCTCATTGACAGTCCCTCCATCCTTTATTTCTATCTGCTCCCATTGTCCCTGTGTCACCAATAATCCCTCCTTGGACATAACATCTGCTTGAGTATTGAGTTCTCTAAAAACATGCTTGAAGGTAATAAGGTTGAAAAGACCAGCTAGTAGATTCACCTGATCATAGATAGGCCTTAGTAGTAAGTTGTCCATTCTGTACACTTTCTTCATCCAATTGATGACCACCAGAGAATCCCCCAATACTTGAAGTTGTTGCACATTGTGGTCAAGTGCAGTTTTTAGGAGCAATTTTAAAGCATTTAATTCTGCAAAATTGTTTGTACCTGCACCTAGACATGCCTTGAACTTTATGTAATGTGAGTCATGTAAGTAGAGGATACCCCCTACCCCACATAAATGAGGGTTTCCTTGACAAGCCCCATCAAAGAAACCCCAAGGAACATCTTTATTTACTCTAACATCATTGATCATTCTAGGGCATTTGGGCTTACTTGGTTTCATGAGTCCAACAAGTAGAGTACGAATCTGAGAAGCAACTTGAAAGACAGTCAGAGAGGTATCTTGGAAAATATCTAAATTTCTGGCCAGCCACATTCCCCATGCCACCACAAAGGGAAGGGCTCTAAAAGACTTCAGTTCTCTCTTGTCAAACCACTTCTTCAAACACTCCTCCAAAGTGTCACCTTGCCAAATACCAGAAATCCCTGTTAACCCCTCAATGTCCTCCCAAACAGCCTTGGTGAAGGGACAACCAACCAATAAATGGTTGATAGTTTCAAGTTCCTGATGACATAGAGTACATCTCCCCGGACCTTGAAATCCCCTCTTCAATAATACATCCCAAGTTAAAACTCTATTATTGAGGGCCAACCACATAAAGGTTTTTGTTTTTAAAGGCATCCTGATCTTCCAGATAGGTTTCCACCACCAGACATGTTCCCCCTATTGATCATGGACAAACATAGCTTTATATCCCATCTTAGCAGAATAATCACCCTTCATAGGATTCCTAGACCAAACTAGAATATCCTCCTCATCCGATTTGATCCTAACATGACTAGTAATGAGTGCCCTCACATATGCATTCCATAAAACTCCATTCCTACCTTCAAGACCAAGTTGAGTTGAGTTCCTCCATCCTTGCTACCACACAAAAGTAGATCCTTGATCTGCTACCTGAGAAAGTGTATAAAACCCAACATATTGCAAAGATAATACCAGCTCCTCAGGAAGTTTATAATCATTACCACTAACCACCCAAGGATCTGCTCCTATTCTTACCTTTGTCCCATTTCCCACTTTCCAAACAAGCCAATTACCAATGAGTGGGAAAGCTTGAGCAATTGCTTTCCAAATGATTGACCCCTTGTTGTTAGACTTGTCTGGTTTCCTTATCCACTCTACTATAGTAAGAGGTTCAATATATTTGGTCTTAAGAACCTTACTCCATATATTATCTTGGACAATCAATCTCCATAAACTCCTTGCAGCCAAAGCTTTCCCAAAATGATGGATGTTCTTTAATCCCCACCCACCCTCATCCTTAGGTTTTGCTAACAGTTTCCATTTGGCTAAGACAATGCCATCTTTGTCTCTTTTCCCAGTCCATAGGAATTTAAAACACCTTTTCCTTATTTTTTCTAGCACCCCAGCTGGTATAAAAGCCATCCCATGCCAATAGATAGGAATAGTCTCCAATACTGATTTAAACAGGGTAAGTCTACCCCCAATAGATAACCACCTATTGCACCACAAAGATATCCTTTTGTTGATCTTCTCCACCAACCAATCCCAGTCCCTAATGCCATAGTCATTTGGCTTCAACATGAAACCCAGATACTTGATCCCTACTTGAAATTCAATCTTGGTATAGGAGAGTGTCCTCTGAAAGAGACTTTCTTCTTCAGTTGATAGCCCAAAACAAGACATGGTAGACTTCTCCATATTGATTTCCATACCTGTAGCATAACAATAGCTCCTTAATATGTCCTTGATCTTGCTTACATCCCTTAGAGATCCATCACAGAACAACAATACATCATCCACAAATAAAATATGTGTTAAGGAGAGGGATGACCCCATTTTGATCCCTTTAAGAAGCCCTGTTCTTCTAGCTTCCCTGATAGCCCTACTCAACCCTTCTACCACCAAGAGAAACAAGATAGGAGATAAGGGACAACCTTGTCTGAGACCACATTCCATGGAAAAGAAATGGGAAGTCACTCCATTAATAAGAACAACAAAAAACATAGAGGTCACACAACCCATAATCCAATTTACAACTTGAAGATTGAATCCAATGTGGATCAACATAATCCTCAAATACAACCAACTTACTCTATCATATGCTTTGGATAGGTCCAATTTGACAACAACAGCTTGGAGTTTCCTGGTCTTAATTGTGTGCATGCCTTCTTGAGCCACTCCCACAACATCATGAATCTGCCTACCATTTAGAAATCCAAATTGCTCACTAGAAATGGAGTCTGAGAAAACTCTTTTTAACCTTGAAGCAATGATTTTGGCAATGATTTTGTAAAGACAATTGCATAGGGATATAGGTCTAAAATCATCAAAAGTATTAGGCTTGTCCTTCTTTGGAATCAAGACAATAAAGGTTGAGTTGATGTCTATTGGTATCTTCCCAGTAGCTTTTGTTTCTTCCACCACTTGTAGCAGATCTTCCCCAATCAACTCAAAAAACCCCAAAAAAAATTCAGCACCCCATCCATCTGGCCCTGGGCTTTTGTTCTTTTGAAATGAAGAGAGCACTTTTTTTAGTTCTTCTTTGGAAACTCCTTCTAGTAGCATCTCATTAATAGCCTCATCAGCAAATCTAGGGAAGTATGTGGTGAATTTGAGAATCTCTGCCAAGTTTACCCTTTTAGGATCTTTAAACAAGTTTTTGAAGTGCTTTATACCGAGAGTTGCTATGTCATTGAATGACCTAGCTTTGGACCCATCTTCATTGGGAATTTCCCAAATGGTATTTATATTTCTCCTATGATTGGCATAATTATGAAAAATATTTGTATTTTCGTCCCCTAACTCCAACCAAATTGCTCTGCTTTTGAGCCTCCATTGAGCCTCTTGTGCTAGCAAAATATTACTCTTTTTCTCTTCAAGAGCTCTAATGACTACTTTGGACTCCTCTGAGAAGAACTCATTGTTCCCTTCCTTATAAAAATCTGTGATCTACCTCTCCAAAAGAATAAGATCCTGCATTTGTTGTCTTGACTTGTTGAAAGCCCACTTAGAAACAACAATTTTTAATTTCCTCAAATTGCTAGTGAACTGAAAACAAGTTGAGCTTCCCAAATTTGCATCATAAGGGCTCCAAAATTCTTTAACCAGTGATTGGAAATCATTATCCATTAACCAAGTTGGGTTAAACTTAAAAGGGCTTGGAGGTTTCCTATCCAAAATGCCCACTTGAAGAAGAATGGGAAAATGATCTGAGATGCCACCTTGATCCACCCAAGATCTGATTCCTTCCCCATCCATCATTAGGCTTCCAGAGACAATAAATCTATCCAATATTTTAGCCACATAATCCTCACCCACCCTATTATTACGCCAAGTAGGGATAATTTTGATGGGCTCCACATCCACCATATCTGCTTCTTCAAATTTATGTTTAAAATAACCTGCTTGTGGGTCAAGTCTAGCTGCAGTCCCCCATACCTCAGATCTCTTCAAAGTGAAATTTAAATCTCCCCCTATTATAATATTCCCCTTAAAAAAATCATTGGCTAAGAGGGTGTCCCAATACTAGATTTTGTTCTCATAAGGCCCATAGATATTGGCTACCACAAAGGATTTACCCAATTCCAGCGAGTGTAGCTCTACTCCTAATCCAGATATAAAAATAGCTGAATTAATAAGACTGAAAGCCCTTTTCCTCCAGCCCAGGATCAGACCTCCAGATCTACCCTCAGAATCCATAGAGAGAAAAATCCACTCTTTTAAAAAAGAATGAAGAAAACTTTCAACTTTTGAACCAATTCCCATTGTTTCTTGTAATAGCAATATATCTGGATTTTGTAATTGCATTAATCTATGAAGGGCAGTATTTTTGGAGTTACTGCCCAAACCCCGAATGTTATAGGATAGGATTAACATTAATTTACCAAATCAGGGGTCTGGCATGCTCTAAGTGCCCCAACAATGGATTTTTGTTTTCCACTCTTAACCTCCCTCAAGGCTTTATCCTTGGCTAGTTGGATATTTGCTTTCCTTCCCAAGATAGGAATGATACCCACATCTAGTCCAAGCCCTCCTACTACTCCAGAAGCCTCAAGGAAATCTATTGATTTTTGAGATCTAAGGTAATATCGGTTGGGTCCTTTGCTTATACCTTCCCCACCAATAGAGTATGACCTTAGAGAAGTAGACCTTGTAGGAGAGGTCATATTTGAGATGGTAGAGGGTTGGCTGATAGGTATCTTAAGAGAATCATCTGACCTAAAAACAATACCCTTCATTTGATCCTTTTGTCTTACCTCTTCCACTAATGTGGACTGAAGGGGAGAAATATTCTCCTCCTAAAAATTTGTCTTCGAAATTGTAGAGTGATTCAAAGAACCCACTTCTACATTGTGTGTAGGAGGAGCCCCCAATGACCTTTGTGAAGGGTCCACCTCCCTTATATGAACTGATTCTATCTTTCCTTCATGTTGTCCACTGGATGTCTCCCTTCCTGCACCACTATCCCAATCCTTAGGTGTATTAGGATCTTCTAAACCAATGATTGGATCTTTCTCCACTCCAACTTCACCAACCAGAGTAGATCCTGATCCAAAAACCTGTCTACTGAGATCTTCCTCCATATTGCTGGTTGATCCATCCACTCTCACTCTAGGTATGTGGTTTCCAACAGACTTCCTTCTCCACTCCTTTCTTGAAAATTTTAACCCACATTCTTCTACCAGATGGCCATAGACATGACACCGTAAGCAGCAAAATGGTATCTTCTCATAATCAAGATTTTGAATATAATACCATTTTCCAATCTCTATTTCTATAGACTCCGGAAGACCTTCCCACAAATCCAACTCCACCAAAATCCTAGCAATAGTGCGAGAGGAGCCCTTCTCACAAGATTGGTCCGAGTCAACCCACTTCCCTAAACAGTTACCTATTTCTTTTAAAATCCTAGGAGACCACAACTCCAAGGGTAATCTTGGCAACTTGGTCCAAATGGGTTGAAGGAATTGTGACTCCCTTCTCGGGTCAAAACAAGGGGACCACATTTTTAAGGATAGTGCATAAGAGCCCCAATACCATCTACTATGCAGAATTCTACCTGCATCCTCCTCCGATCTAAAGGAGAAGGCTAACCATCCTCGAACTAGAACATGAAAAATAGGAGTGTATCCCAAAAATGGGCTCCAAACCCTTTCCATCCACTGAGCAAGTGATTTTCTTGAATAAGATCTACCAAAGAACCTCCCAGTTAATGTTTTACCCTCCATATCCAGGACTTTATCCATAAGAATATCTTCACCTAAAACCAAGTTAACTCTCCCCTCTCTGAGCTTAACACATTTTTTTTTTCCTTTTTTGAGTAGGAAGTGTTACCTATAACTGTATCTTTTACCACCTTATTATTTTCATATATCTCCCCTCTCTCCAAGAGCCCATCTAAAAAGCCTGTACAAGGAAGTCCTAAGTCCCTATCTACCAACTCCTGAAAACTTTCTTTTGTAGATACCTCCCAAGACCGAATTTCCATGAAACCAACATCACCATCTACAAAGCACAAATATGTGGGAGGTGAAATGTAACCTGATGACATTTTGGTAGAGTATGTCTTAAGGTCTAAAGAGAAACCATCTTGTACATATATTTTCTCTTGTAAAGAACTGACCTCACTAGGAGTACAGTCCATTACTGAAAAAGAATTAGAAAGATGATCTGCACCACTATTTATTACTGAGGACCTAGTAGAAAGCAAATCCTTCTGATAAGGAGATTCTGAAGGACTTGTAAGCTGAGTCCTCAAAGATTTTTCCATTGTGTTCTGACTAGAATGAGCTTCCACTAATGCACTACAACCTATCTCCATATTCCATATGGATTTCAAAGAATATTTCATAGGGAATATATAGGTGTCTTCCAATGGGTCTGAGGTGTAATCCACCAGTTGTTGGAAATTAAGCTAGTTAAAAGGAGTAAAAATTTTTTTTGCAATGGTAAGATTTAGATCTTACCCTTTTACCTCCTTGGACGACAGCTGACTAGGCAGGTAGTTTGACTTGGACGATAGCTAACTGGGCAGATTGGACGACATGGGCGACAAGGTGGACAACACCAAATTCCCTTTCTCCTTTCCTCCCTATTCTTCTTTTCCTAACTTCTCCTATATTCCCTAAGGTTTTTTAATCAACCACTACTTAAAATTTGTAATTCTTATGTTTCCAGGGTTGAATATAATATTTTTGTATTTTTCCTATTACTCCTAATTCTCACGTGCCCACATCTGGTATCAGAGCCAAAGCTAGAGAGGGTGCTAGAACCGAGGTCGATGGAGGAACCAGGCTCGAGGACCAAGGTGGAGGAACCAAGCAACACAAGCATCGAGGCGATGTTGAGTGGGGCCCGTAGCATGCAATCCAAGGTGAGGAAGGCTCGCGATTCATAAACTGAGGTGATTTCTGGAGTAGGCCTGCACAACAAGCACACGAGGAGGAGCAACTCAAAAGAACAAACCAGAGAGTGCCATGTGGCGAGATGAGAACAAGGTTGACACAGACTGGACAACTCAAAACTAACGCAGACCAATTACATGGAAGAAAGATCGATTACGTGGTAGGAGGAGGACAAGCAACATGGCAACAGACGATAGGCTCAAAGAAAGCAACATGGCGGAGAGTGATTGGTCAAGGAGGAGGCAAAAGGGCGATCACTGATTTATCGAAGGCAATCAAGTGAGTATTCACTTGTTGAAGGTTTTAAACACCTTCATCGCCCTCCGCATGGTCGATGTGGGACAAAAATCCCCAAAAAAAATTTAATTAAAGCATGGCCAAGAGAAGTATAAGGAAGGCAAGCTTCCCTTGCCTTCCCGTTGAGCCGCATAGCTCGACTGGCTCGTGGAGCCAGCCATAAGGTGCCCGCCTTCCTACAGGTCGCGGGTTTGAAACCCAGCGATAGTGAAAGCTTGAAATTTTTTTATTTTTGTTGAAATCGGATCCAAAATAGAATATACTTGTAATCTTGCCCTTGGGTTCTCATTGACAGTGGTAGCCAAGTTGGTTAGGATGAATTCTTGCATGAAATAGGTCGCGGGTTCGATTCCTGCGAAGGATAAATTTTTTATATAAAGTTTTTTTTTATATATTATTATTAAAATTAATTATATTATATTTAATATATTAACTATAATTGCTTTTCTAAATTTTTTTTAAAGCAATTATTTTTTAATCTATTAAATAGTAATATATTTTTTTAATTTATATCATATAAGAAAGAAAGAAATTGTCTAAGAGACAATTATTGTAATCGAAGGATAAATTTTTCACTTGATTCAAGGAATCATAAACTGTAGAACTTTTGTGTAATAAGCCTAAGAGGCTTAGTTTTTTTTTTGTAAAAGAGACAAAAGATCCAAATTGTAAAATTGTAAAGAGGTATTGATGATAAGACCAAATGGCTATTATCATGCCTTATGTGCAATTCTAGCAAGAGAAGGTGCAGAGAGGTTTGATGAAAAAGTAAGAGGTTATGGACTCAACATTGTGTTTAGCCAACTTCAAAATGCAGTGATAGCACATCAAAGGCATCCTGACTCAGGGTACGAGGCATACTTTGAAGACAACTCATTCAGGAGTCAATTTGAACAATCGAAATCCGTACAAGCTACACCAAAAGAATCATAGTATACACACTACAGTATTTCAATGGAAATCTTAGAACCAGAATCATCAAAAATAATATTGATAAGTGACAATGAAGAAGAAGTAGCAGATAATTTTGTGAATCAAGAGATAGCATCCCCACATCAAGAGGAATAAACAGTGAATGATAGAGTAGAACAAGTCAGATTTGACTTAAGTTTGTAATCTCTTCTTTCTTCCTTCTTCTTCTTTCCTTATTTCAAATAGCAAAGTACTTTATTGTAACCGTGAAATAAAGAGAGTTTTTTGGTAACTATGGCCTCACACAATAGCTTACCTATACCAGAATTTAACGGTTATGACTATGAGTATTGGTCTATAAAGATGAAGACCTTGCTCATAGGAAGAGGTTTGTGGGACATAATAGAACAGGGCTACACAGAACCCTCAGACTGGACAACACTAAGTGTCGTAGACAAGAAAACATGAAAAGAAGACAAAAAGAGCAACTCTTCTGCTCTTTCTCATCTCCAAGCTGCATTGGATAAAAGCATATTCCCTAGAATCGTTGTTTGTACAACTGCACAAGCTACATGGAAAGCATTAAGTGATGGATTCCAGGGTAGTAATCAAGTGAAGCAGGTAAGGCTTCAAACACTGAAGAGATATTTTGAAAATCTTTGAATGAAAGATGATGAAAAATTCGATGATTATTGTGTTAGAGTAAAAGCAATTGTGGATAAAATGGTTACACTAGGCAAAAAAATCATGCCTAAGAAAATTGTAACAAAAGTTTTGCGAACACTTACACATAAATGGAACCATATTGTCATAATTATAGAAGAATCAAAAGATATTTCCCTTTTAACATTTGATGCAATAATTAGATCGTTAATGTCACATGAAGAGAGGTTTCCTGAAACTCCTTCAACCAACTATTCCAATGAAAATAATGGAAGATGATGGGGAAGATGTCAAGGCAGAGGCAAGCAAAGAGGTAGAGGTAGAAGCAACTATAGAGGAGGCAATCAAAACAGAGGAGGCAACCATAATAGAGGAGGCAATTCCAACAGAGGAGGCAACTCATATAGAGGAGGCAATCAACAAAGAGGTGGAAATCAAAATCGAGGAGGAAATCAAGGACAAAGTGGAAATCAAGGGCGAGGAAGTGACAAGTCAAAATCATCTTGTTTCAACTATGGTAAGCCATGTCACTTCGCTCGCGACTATTGGTCAAAATCTTCACAAGGTAGTAGTAGTCAATATGGTAATTATGGAGAAGAAGATGATACCTCTAATATTTTTATTTCATATGGACAATCAAAACACAATCTAAATGACACATGGATTCTGGATACTGGTTGTTCAAACCACATGAGTGGCAAAGAACATTTATTTGCTACTCTGGATTCCACTTATAAATCCCAAATCAAATTAGGGGATGATAAGACATTGCAAGTAGAGGGTATTGGAGCCATAGAGGTTCCAACCAAAGAAGGACTAAAGAAAGTGCATGACATCTATTACACTCCAAAACTCCAACACAATCTGCTAAGCATTGGACAAATGATGGAAAACAATTACAAGCTTGTATTTGATGAAGGACAATGTATCATTTTTGATAAAAATAATTGTAATCGTGTCATCACATAGGTCCCCATGACCAAGAATAGGTTATTCCCTCTCAAATTTGGTGAGCCAGGAGGAGCTCAACTTGTAAATGTAGCTATAACAAATCCAAGTGTGCTTTGGTACTTGCGATATGGTCACCTTAATTCCACTAGCTTGAAACTTCTCACTTCTCAAGCTATGGTGACGGGACTTCCCAAAATCAATGAACAAAGGGAGGTCTATGAAGGATGTGCTTTGGGAAAGCACTCAAGGTCAAAGTTTCCAAAAGGACAAGCGTGGAGAGCTAGCTATCCACTTTAGTTAATACATTCAGACATCTGTGGACCAATGCAAACACAGAGTCTCGAACACTATTCTTATTTTCTCACTTTCATAGATGACTTCTCTAGAATGTGTTGGATTTATTTTTTGAAACATAAAGATGAAGATTTTGATTGTTTCATATATTTTAGAAACAATGTAGAGAATCAAAGTGGGAATTATGTAAAATATCTTAGGACAGATCGAGGAGGTGAATACTCCTCAAAAGCATTCTTGAAATATTGTAAAGCAAGTGGGATTAAAAGGTAATTCACCACTACCTGTACCCCAAAACAGTACGGTGTGGCCGAGAGAAAGAACCGCACCATAGTTGAAATAATGAGATCGATGCTTCATACTAAGCATCTAACTCATATGTACTGGGCAAAGGCTGTAAAAACTAGTGTATATATTCTAAATAGAAGTCCTACTTCTAGTTTAGATGGTGTCACTCCTTATGAGGGGTGGTAAAAAATAAACCTAATGTAAAGCACTTCAAAGTGTTTGGTTCTTTAGCATATGCACACATTCCTGATGAGAAAAGGAATAAGCTTGATCCAAAGAGTCAAGTTTGTATATTTGTAGGGTATTGTGATTCTACAAAGGCATATAGACTCTACAATCCTAAGACTCGTAAAGTTATACTCTCCAGGGATGTAATTTTTGATGAAGGGGGAGAATGGGGTCATCAAAGAATTTTTTTTGATGATGAGTCCCAAGATGTAAGTTCTTCGTAGGTACAACAGGTGTCTCCAAAAAAAAGCAAAGGCACGCCACCGCCTCCAAGCCCAAGAAGGAATACTACATCAAGTACTTCAATCGCAACTCCAAGTCCTTCTCTACAAATATTAGTAAGTTCTTCACCGATGGACATTGACAGAGACTCTCCATCAAGAGGCAAAAGAACATTACAACATCATCCATATTTTCAAATGTTGGATCAAAATTTCTAGAGAAGATTCACTAGAAGCCAAGCTAGTGAAATGAATACAGTTTTACAGCAACTTGAAAATTTGCAATTGTATGGGGGTGATGACTCCCATGATCATAGGGGAGATGTAGCCAATTATGCTTTATTGGCTAGTACACAGCTAGAACCAGCTAGCTATGAGAAAGTTTGTACTCAAAATGTATGGCAAGAAGCCATGAAAGAGGAAATAACCTCTTTAAAAAATAATGATACATGGGAGTTAGTAAAGCTACCCAAAGAAAAAAATGTGTTGGGTGTAAATGGGTCTATAAGACCAAGTACAATGTTGATGGAAGCATTGAGAGGCATAAGGTGAGACTAGTAGCAAAATTTTTTACTCATAAATTTGGCATTGACTATGAGGAAACCTTTGCTCCTATTGCACGATAAGAAACAATCAGATCAGTTCTTTCCTTAGCAGCCCATAAAGGATGGAATGTTCAACACATGGATGTGAAAAGTGCTTTTTTGAACGGATACTTGATAGAAGAGGTTTATGTTCAACAACCTCAAGGTTTTCAAGAACAGGGAAAGGAGAACCTTGTTTACAAATTGAAGAAAGCACTTTATGGCCTCAAGCAAGCACCAAGAGCTTGGTACTCACGCATTGATGGCTATTTCAGGGAGTATGGATTCACGAGAAGCAAAAGTGAACCAAATCTGTACTACCTAAATCATGGAGTAGACATTCTCATAGTTTGTTTGTATATGGATGATCTAATATTTATGGGTAGTAACAATAAAATGAATATGGAGTTCAAAAAATCCATGATGAAACAATTCGAGATGAAAGATCTTGGTTTAATGGGATACTTCCTAGGGATGGAAGTGCATCAATCAAATAAAGGGATCTTCATATGTCAACACAAGTATGCTCAAGATATGATCAAGAAATTTGCCATGGAGCAGTGCAAATCAGTTGCAACTCCAACTGGACATGGGATCCAATTGAGCAAGGATGATGGAGCATCAAAGGTTGACATGACCACTTACAGAAGCTTTGTTGGGAGTGTTATGTTTCTCACCAACACAAGGCCCGATATTCAATATGTTGTTTCTCTAGTTTCAAGGTTTATGGCTAGTCCATCTGAGCTGCATCTACAAGCAAATAAAAAAATTTTAAGATATGTAAAAGGTACATTGGATTTTAGAATCCATTACCAAAAATGTAATTCTATGAAATTAGTTGGATTTAGTGACAGTATTTGGGGCAGCAATATAGATGACATGAAATATACATCAAGAAATTGTTTTAGTCTAGGATCAGGACTAATTACATGGAGTTCCAAGAAACAAACTGTTGTAGCATTATCATCGACTGAGGCTGAGTATATAGCCATCACACACGCTAGTACTCAAGCCCTATGGTTGAGAAAAGTTCTTGAAGATATTGAAGAAAGTCAAAGTGGTCCAACTCGATTGTATTATGATAACATAAGTGCCATTCAGTTGGCATACAATCCAGTCCACCATAGCATATCAAAGCATTTTGATATGAAGTATCACTTCATTCGAGATATGGTGGAATAGCAGATAGTTGAGCTTCAATATTTTAGCACTTTGAATAATATTGCAGACATCTTCACCAAAGTTATAGCTAAAGCTCAATATATAAAGCTGAGAGACTGTATAGTCAGTCCTCTCAACTTTAAGGGGGAGAATGTTGGAAATTAAGCCAGTTAAAAGGAGTAAAAAATTTATTTGCAACGGTAAGCTTTGGATCTTACCCTTTTACCTCCTTGGACGACAGCTGACTGGGCAAGTAGTTTGACTTGGATGACAGCTGACTGGGCATATTGGACGACATGTGCGACAAAGCGGACAACACCAAATTCACTTTCTCCTTTCCTCCCTATTCTTCTTCTTTTCTTAGCTTCTCCTATATTCTCTAAGGTTGTTTAATCAACCACTATTTAAACTTTGTAATTCTTATGTTTCCAGGGTTGAATATAATATTTCTTCATTTTTCCTATTGCTCCTAATTCTCACGTGCCCACATCAGTTCATCCACATCCTCCTCCATCCCCTTCCATCCACAGCTAAAACTCATCCACCATTTTTTTTCTTAGAAGTTACAAAAAAAACACTTACAGGCTAATAACTGCACTCTAGTAAATACTTAAGAGCTTCTATGCAGAAGAGTCCAACATCTATACTCTCCTAGATGACTACTTTCAAAGTTTCCATCCACATATTTTGCTACAAACCACTGCATCAATCAGTAATTGGCTTTAAACCTTTAAAATTGAACTTATATTTTTCCATTTTTCTAGCTTGTGGTTTCAATCATTATTAAACCATGACTAGGGACTCAAAAAGGTCACAGGCAACAGTCTCAACTATTTTCACTTTCCCTTCATGAAAGTTTGTATCAACTTGGGGTCTCCAGGCTAAGATTGAACAATTTATAGGTCTGTATCAACTTGGGGATTATATGCTTTTGGAAGTCAACATTTTCTTGTTAGTTTTAGCTAAACTTACTACTTCCTCTAACCATGGAAAATAGAATTTAACTTCATGATCCTCAATTTAAATACCTCTATTAGTTAGCCTATCTGCACATTTGTTTCCTTTCTTAACGTATGTGTAAACCTAATTTCTTCAAAATATTTAGCAAGATCTTGAATTTCCATAATTATCTCTTGTATGTTCCATGAAGCCTTTGCTTTATTCAAAATTGCATTTATTACTATGAGTGAATCACCTTCCATTCATACTTTGTTCCATTTCATTTGTTTGTATATTTATAACCCTTCTAAAGCCGCCCAAGATTCGACTTCACTATTTATCTTAAATCCACTATTGAAAGCATAATGAGACAAAATATTTTCTCTATTATTTCTAATTATTCCTCCTCTTCTATCAAAATTCAATTTGACCAACTCTACATTTGATGGTTTCCACTTTATATTCTTTGTCTCTTATGCCCAACATCATAATTCAATATGATGACTTAACTCCATCTATCAAGGCTCTTTGCTTCCAAATTAGGAATTGGGTGAGTTGATAGGGTTGGATTAGACTCCTCTATGGCTAAACATATCTTCCTTTTCATTACCTCTAAACTACTTTCCTTTCCTTTAAATATTATTCTATTCCTTTCTAGCCATACAATCCAAAGTATTGTATCTTTTGATATATCCCAAATTGTTTGTAAAACCTCACTTTTAAAAGTGTTATGCCACTGATTTAGCCATTCTTCAATTCTACCATTCAACACCATGCATTTACCAAACATATTAAGAATTTATTACCATAGTTTCTAGACTATTGAGTAATGTCCCAAGAGATGATCTATACTCTCCTCCGATGGTCTATACTCTCCTCCTTTTTACAAAAAATACATTATGAGGGGCCATGAAAATACCTTTTCATAAGGTTATCCCAAAATTAAATTATTCTATGACCTACTAGCCAAATAGACATTTTAACTTTAGGAATGCTTGGGCTATCCCAAAAATCTCTCCATATTCTTGCAATATTCCTATTTTTTTGGTGCTTTACATTATATCCACTTCTTGTTGTGTATTCTCCTAAGCTATTCAACTCCCAAATCAATTTATCCTTGGATTCCCTTGGAAAATCAATGTTGTTATCTTTCAACTCAACTAACTCCTAGCATCAATGTCTATATACTTGTAAAAAAATCTTCTTTCCATTTGTATCTTCCTTCTTGATCCTTGTACAAAATGTTTGAAATCCTATCACCATATTTGTCTTGAAGTAATCTCATCCAAGGTTTCAAAATTGGATTTGGATCGAGTGATTTTTTATCACACCAAGTATCCATCCAACTATATATTTTTTCTCTAGTTCCCACCACCCATCTTAAACCTTTAATCACTAGATCAATAGATTTTTTTAAACCATTCTAAAGTGTAGTACCATTTGATAGAGAGAATGCAAAAAATATTAAGCTTGGGTCATTGGGCTCAACATACTTAGAAGAATTCTTGCCCATTGCCTTTGAATCTCTTTGTACAATTTTTAAATTACTTTTCCCCTAAGAGCTAAGTTTGCATCCGTAAGAACTCTTAAACCGAGACCTCCCATAGTTTTATCATCACACACCTTGCTCTATTTCACCAAAGGAAATTTCTTTTATCATGTAATCCTAACCATAAAAAGGATCACATAATATATATATATTAATATTTTTTCTATTGATTTTGGCATAGTATGCAATGACATATAATATGTTAGAATGGCCTCTAAGACTAAATTAGCTGCACTTTTGTTGCTAACAATAACCATCTACCTTTCCATGCTAGTAGTTTATTCTAAACTTTACTTATAACTGGATTCCATAATTCTATCCTCATTCTCCCCTCAAATAAGGGCATCCCTAGATAAGTTGTTGGTAAATTTGCCTCCTCCATTTGAAGTAACTTGCAAATCCTTGTTTTTATTTTAGTTGAAGTGTTTAGGAAGTAAATTTTGGATTTTTTCCTATTAATTTTTTGCCCTTATACTCTTTCGTATTCCTTTAATAAGTTATTAAAAGCTCTAGCCTTGTTTATCCTTGCCCTCTCAAAAAGGGTTGTATCATCTATAATCTGTTGATGGGTGATGTTGTCGATCTAATTATCTAATATCTTATTCAAAGAATTAGATTTATTTAAGTTGTGTTAAGAATGATAGTCTAAATCATCTTATTTATAAATATGAAAGTAGATCATATAGTGGCATACGTTAATTGGAAAACAAAGACAATCATGGTCCAACTTAATTGGAGGAGAAATATATATACCTTTTGTACATTAAGGATACTTAGAAAGAGAAAATATTTTCATCTCTATCTTACAACCATATTCGTCATTCATAGTAGTCACACATTTAAGACGTAATTACTTTGAAATCTTTACTAAATTAGCATAGCCTCAACTAAATTTGTCACCATTTTGCTTTTCTAAATCTCTAAAAGCCTCCCCAAAAGACTATGACACCAACAACCATCAACAACAATAATAATGCCGCCTCTGTCATGTGACATATTTTCATCATAATATATATAATTTCCCATTTGTTCTCATGGAAATCCACTTGCATTTTCTGTTTGCAACTATTTTCTAATAGAAATCAAAATGAAAAAGAGTACATCGAGTTGAGTATTTCTTTAACATAGACAATAACGTAATTTTTGAAAATTTACATGACTTCATAGGATGGAACCAAACTAAACTGTAATCTCTAAAGACAACATTAAAATTATGTGCAACTTGAGTGGAATGATGGCTACCCATACCTAAAAATAAACTAAACATGCACATATAGATGCTCTAAACCTTTTAAGACCACCTAATATTATTATATAATTTAATCTATCATAAGCTCCATAACCTATTGAAATGTAGGTTCCAAAGTTACAAGGAATGTGTGTTCTCTATTCCAATATGAGGCCTTTCCTTTTTTCAAATCATGGTTGTTACTTGTTTTCACCTCTATAAAAAATGAATTATTTAAACAAATAGACATTTGATAACTAAATTTGCAAGCCTAAACCTAACTATTAATTACCATCACCTCCCATATTAACACTAATAAGCCAAAATATTCTCTTTTGTTCAATTCAATACTAACTATTTAATATCTTTTTCAAAGAAGATTTATTTAAGTTGTGTTAAGAATGATAGTTTAAATCATCTTATTTATAACCATGAAAGATTACGATTCACGTAAGGAGAATATCATATAATGGCATATATCAATTGGAAAACAAAGACACTCATGGCCCAACTTAATTGGGGCATAAATATATACTTTTTTTACATTAAGAATACTTATAAAAAGAGAGAAACATTTTATTTTGGAATAAGTAAAGTAAAATTTTCATGTCCATGAGGCCACAGACCATATGGGATAATGCGATTATCTAAATGTTTATCCATCCATACCAAAGTATGGTGTACAATCTTACCCCCTTATGGATTCAAACTTTGGACCTCCTATTCCCATTCGAGGTGTATAATAATATTCGAGTTAGCTATGCTAATACTTTAGTATAGAATCATTGCAAAAATCGTTTGAAGAGGAAAAATTAGAGAATAGGAGAATTTGTCATCAAAATCAATAACAATAAAAAAAAATTAAATCTGATGTTATGATTAACAACTACTATTCTTTGTAAAATCTATGTCCTCGAGACCACCTATTCTATTATTTTCTTTCATAAATATATACCACCAAAACTAATGCATATAAAAATTATTATTGAAATGATTTTAATTACGTCCATGAGACCAAGAGTTTTAATTCAAGATGAGGTATAATGTACAACCCTACTTCATTTTGGATTCATAAGTACGCTCTATTCAAAGTTCCAAAGTTTAACATTTAAAATAAAAATTGTTCAACAAAGTAAAAAAAAATCAACATCCTTTGGAGTGTGTCTTTTTTGCTGTTGATTTTTGATAAGAAATTTCCTTTTTTATTTCTCCATTCTTCAAAAAGTTTCATCAATAAATTCACTTTTAAAATGTCCTTATATACATTTCTAATGTTCTTGTCAACTTTAAATTCCATGATAAAATGCTTTTTAGTATCCACTGCTCTTGCCATGTAAAAGACAATCATATTGACTATGATCAGGCCTATTAAAATATTATCCATCTCCCACTTAAATCTTAATTAAACTCAACACTTTTTTTGTTATGAAAATTAAAATTTATTATCATATCACCTATTCAATTTTTTTTTTAAATTATTATATTAAAGATATCTACGTCTTGGCAAATTGGACTTTAACTTAAACAAAATTCATTCTAATATTAAAATATATTATCACACTCCAACACAAAATTCATTCTAATATTAAATTATATTATCACACTTCGACTAGTAGTGCTAACTTTTTTTAATTTTAACGTTTTTGGTACATAGGAGAGTTGGTTACAACCACTATTTTAGTATTGGCAAGCGCGGGGTTCAAACCACATGGACTGCTTTTAACAAACTTATTCGTTTCATTATTGTTAACTCGACAGGAGATGGGGACCATCATTTTTTGTTTCCGATAAGCGCGGGGTTTAAACCACATGGATTGCTTCCAACAAACCTATCCGTCTCGTTGTTGTTGACCCGACGTGAGATGGGAAATAAACCTATCCGTATCGTTATTGTTGACCCAACGTGAGATTGGAACCATCGATCGCTCAAGGTCTATCGTCATTCGATCTAGTACGCACTTAAAGGATTCAAAGCAGACTACTACCTTTGCAAAGGGTTCACTTCCCCAAGGTTTGAACATAGGTCTATCCATCTCGTTGTTGTTGACCCGACGTGAGATGGGAAATAAACCTATCCGTCTCGTTATTGTTGACCCAACGTGAGATTGGAACCATCGATCGCTCAAGGTCTACCGTCATTCGATCTAGGACACACTTAAAGGATTCAGAGCAGACTACTACCTTTCCAAAGGGTTCACTTCCCCAAGGTTTGAACATAGGTCTCTTCTTGGTAAGTTTCCAGCCACACCTGCACTTATCAATCCACCTAACCTTTGGAGGTTAAATTTTGTGGTTAGTGTGATAAAATCCTACCACGGACGCATAAGGTTGAGCAATCCCCTCCCAACCATGACCCCTCGTAAGACTAAGAACTACACTTATTAATAGGAAAATAACACACATTCATTTGGGTATCAACAAAGTGGGCATAACAGGAATGGAGCCTTGTTGGCCTCTACAATACATAGGACATTCCCAGCTGCATCTTGTATCTACAACACATAAGACATTCATAGAACATTTCCAACTACACCTTATATCTACAACGTAGACCTTAAAAAAAAAAAAAAACCTAATGAAATGAAATGAAAGATTTTAATTACGTCCGGGAGACCCAAATATGGTCTATGGGACCTCAAATATGGAAGCACAATTACTCAAATCATATCATATGATCTTTAATATCTTTGAAAAGGTTGTTCCTTCTCCTGCTGATTTGTGTTAGCAATTCTTCAACTTTTTTTATTTCTTGTCTTCAAATAAATTTGTAATAAACTCGTTCCCAAGTGTTTCTTTGTATTTGTTACGAATATCTGAAAAACTCGGGCATTTATAGATGAAGTGTTCCTTTGTCTCTATTGTCCCTGTGTTGCATAGAGTACATATCCTTTCTTCCCATTGTTCTTTGGGCATTGTCCATCTCCCTGTTTCACATCTAAGCCTATGAGAGCTAGTCCTTATCTAAGCAATGAGTATTTTTTCCTTCCACTTGATTTCAGCGCCTATATACGCTTTTTCCTTGTGGTCATACGTTGGATTAAAATTTGCAATATAATATTGTCTTTTCTTGCTTGCATTTTTCCACATTCCACTTCTGAACTTTTCATTCACATATTTTTTTATGTCTTTGTTGACATTTGGGCATTCATTTATGTTGATTTCCCAACGTTTCATCCATTTCTGATTTTGTTTCATCCACGTATTCTTTCGCCTATGCAACTCTTTGTCCCTAGCTGCTCTAGGCCACAACGTTTCATCCATTTCTGATTTTGTTTCATCCACGTATTCTTTTGCCTATGCAACTCTTCGTCCCTAGCTGCTCTAGGCCGTCTATCATTTGTCATGTTTTTGTTTTTTTCAAGTAACATAACAGCTTGGTCATAGCAATTGCTTCTAAAGAGAACATTCCGGTTTCAGCTAAAATAATTTCATAAGGGGTTGTGGCATAAATGAATGAATGAAAGATTTTAATTACGTCCGCGAGACCCAAATATGGTCTATGGGACCTCAAATATGGAAGTACAATTACTCAAATCATATCATATGATCTTTAATATCTTTGAGAAGGTTGTTCCTTCTCCTGCTGATTTGTGTTAGCAATTCTCCAACTTTTTTTATTTTCTTGTCTTCAAATAAATACGTAATAAACTCGTTCCCAAGTGTTTCTTTGTATTTGTCACGGATATCCGAAAAACTCGGGCATTTATAGATGAAGTGTTCCTCTGTCTCTACTGCCCCTGTGCCGCATAGAGTACATATCCTTTCTTCCCATTGTTCTTTGGGCGTTGTCCATCTCCCTGTTTCACATCTAAGCCTATGAGAGCTAGTCCTTATCTGAGCAATGAGTATTTTTTCCTTCCACTTGATTTCGGCGCCTATATACGCTTTTTCCTTGTGGTCATACGTTGGGTTAAAATTTGCAATATAATATTGTCTTTTCCTGCTTGCATTTTTCCACGTTCCACTTCTAACTTTTCATTCACATAATTTTTAATGTCTTTGTTGACATTTGGGCATTCATTTATGTTGATTTCCCAACGTTTCATCCATTTCCGATTTTGTTTCATCCACGTATTCTTTCGCCTATGTAACTCTTCGCCCCTAACTGCTCTAGGCCATCTATCATTTGTCATGTTTTCTGTTTTTTTCAAGTAACATAACGACTTGGTCATAGCAATTGCTTCTAAAGGGAACATTCCAGTTTCGGCTAGAATAATTTCATAAGGGGTTGTGGCCTTAATTTTGAGAAAGTTTGTGATTAGATATTTTTGAATCCTTTCTATTTGCCTCCATTTTGCATTTGTTGTGCCACTAGCCCACACCTCGCAACCATACAAGAGAACCGGTGTAACAAGTAGGCCAAATAAGACCTTGGTGGTCTTCCGGTCCCACAACTCGGCATTCCTACACCTGTTTTGAAGTGCATATAGTGCTCTCCGGCCACTTTGAGTTCTTTTCATCCTACATGTATTCCAATTAAGTTTGTCATGAAAGTCTATGCCCAAGTATTTGTATTCTACTACTACATCAAGCGGTTCTCCTGCAAACTGAAATTTGAGTTGTTGCTTTTTTACTTAAAAAAATCGTAATTTTTGTTTTGCTCCTGTTCACTGCATCCCAACTTCTTTACAAAAGAGTTCTAGAGCTTGAAGGTGATCTTCTAGATCTTTGGCTGTTTTGGCCACAAGAATTACATCATCTGCATACATGAGGAGTTTTACCACATATTTGGCTAAATGCACACCCTCTCCCCCAAATTTGTTTATCCATTCTTCTAACTTGTCAATGTACAGCCCAAATAAGGTCGGAGATAGAGGGCAACCTTGTTTGACACCTATGTCACTACCAAAACATTCGAGATAACCCTTCTGTGTTACGATTCTAGCTTTTACATGCTCATATAGTCCGTGAGCTGCTGCCCTATAGTGAATTGGAACCTCTAGCTCTTCCATTCTGCTCCATAATTTTTTCCTAGGCACCTTGTGTCAAATGCCTTTTTGAAGTCTACAAAACAGCAAAAAGCCTCCTCTTTTTCTCCCATATTTTTTCCACTATGTGTACGAGCGTGATACGGTGATCAATAGTTGAGTGTTTGGGCCTAAAAACTGCTTGCCCCTTTGCTCTCTTTCCCTTTTCTTACGCCCATATCCTTGATCCTCCGCTCTATCATACTCCCAAACAACTTTGCAAAGAGAGGGTTGATCATGATAGTTCGATAGTTTGAGGGATTATTTACATCTCCACTTTTAAACAAAGGAATGGTCAAGCTAGTTGTCCACTCGGTAGGGAAGCCATTTTGTATGACCTCATTGAAAATTTCTTTGATTTGCGGTGCCAAGATATCTACCCCCCATTTTATATGCTCTGCTTGAAGATTGTCTATGTCACGGGCTTTTCCAGTTGCTAACTTTTTTATCCCTTGAATAATGTCTTCAATTGTGAAAAGTTCTTTCTTGACAATGATAGTAGGTGGTGTCTCCTGCTGGTTACTACGCCGATACAGTTGTTTTGAATACTCCAACCATTGATTAACTGTTATGTTATTTTCAGTTTGCATCCTTTTCACGCTTAGTTCCTTCCAAAATTTCTTTGGTTCATGCTTCCCTAAATAAATCAATTCTTCCCTCCTTGTTTTAGTGTATTCTTCTTTTTTTGCCCTTACCGAGTTTCTCATATGCTTTTTTGTTTGCTCTTGTTTTACCCGTTGGTTCCTTTAGTAATCTTCGCATTTTTTTGCAATCTTCATCGAACCATGGGTTGGTTGGGAAGCTATTCCTTTCTTTCTTTTTAGGTTTAGCTCTCTTGCATTTGTTTAGAGCTTCTTGAATAACTTGCATTAACCATTCACTCTTCTTGTAATCTCTACTCCTTGTGATGTAGTTCTTCCCTTTCTGTAACTTATTATTTAATCTTTGCTCTAAAATTTTGCCGATTTTCATCTGTTAAGAGAATGTTTCCCTTGTGAGGATATTTATTTTGATTGCCTTGCAAGTTTTTTCCCTTGGTTTGTCTCCATGCATTCGAAGTTTCATAACAATTGGGTTGTGATCCGACTTAAGTTCCACTGGAGAATCTTCCACTTCTAGCTCCTCTATTTTTGGTATGTAATTTCGTGAGCATATTACATAGTCTATTACACTTTGTCCCTTATATGTTTTGCATGTATACTTTCCTGAATTTTTCCATTTGTTCATCCCATTGCAAATAATCAAATTGTATATCTTTGCAAAGACCTAACAACTCTTCTCCATATTGCGTGATAGCCCCATGCTCATCTTACGAAGTCCTGGTCCACTTGTTGATTTTCCTCTTCGGCATCCAAAGAGGATTAATCTCAATATATTCGTTACCTTCTAGAATGTTAGCTTGCTTATTTGCTGTCCTTGCATTGAAATCTCCAATTAATATAATATCCCCCAACTTACTGTATATTGAAATGTCTCTTTTTAGGGAGGAGTATGGGTCTTCTCTGTTAAGGTAATGTTTCTTATAGAATTTAGAATTCTTGGGAGCAAAATAACACTTTGCTATGCTAATAACTGATTTATTTTCTAGGATATTTATCCAAATGTATTGTTTGTTTTCATCTTGTTTTTCAATTTTAATGACCCTATCCCATTCCTCTTTTATTAAAACCATAATACCCCCATGCCCTTTGCCATTTTCTCTTTGCTTTATTCCATCTTGCTATTTTTTTGTATCCCACAAATTTCGGAGTCCTACATCCATCGTGTTCATGTGTTTATGTCAATATGATTATATCTTTGTCTCTAGCAATGGGCCCTAACCCGGGTCCTCTTCTCCAAGGGAAACCTCTACAGTTCCAACTTACCATTGTAAGATGTTCCGGGCGGAGCCATACTCCCTATTTATTTTGGATTTGTTTAGATGTGATGTATGCCTTTCCATTTCTTAAATATGCTGTTTCCCTTCATTCCTTCTTGCCCTCACCTTTTCCCATTCCTTATTTCTTTCTTCTCTTTGTAAAAATGTTAGGTCATCATCTAAATAAAATTGTGACCCTCTCGGCATGCCTCTGTTTTTAAGTAACCTTATTTTATCCTCGTAGCTCATCAATGTGACCCGAATATGTCTATCTCTGCCTCCTTCTCTCGGCACTGCCAATTCTGCTTACTTTTTTTATACGACCCTTCCATTGTAACCGATCTGACAAGAAGTTCCTGGTTAAACGATTTGTGTCTTCCCTGTCCCCATAATCTTTCAACCCTTTGATGATTATATTTGTTAACTTCTCATGTCTTTCTTTCTCTTATGTTATTTGAATTTTTACTTGCTTCTCTATCAACTCTTTTTGTTGATTGAATGGTTCTTTTACTACTTGAGACCATGTCTTTGTCTTTGCTAATTCATTTCGTAGCTCATTTTCTCTTGTTTCAATGTTTTGGAGTGTTTTCTGTACCTCTTTTATTTGATTTGCATTTGTTTTTTCCACCTCTATTGCATCATTGATTGGGGGATGGATGGCTTGTTTGAGGACATGCCATTCACGTTGACCCATGTTTGCTAGGTTTTGTAGCTTTGACACTTGCTCCTTGAGTGGTTGTTTTCTTTTTCCAGCCTCCGAATGGTGTTTATAACCTCATCTGATTTAGTTTCTCTTAATTTCTCCCTCCTTTCCATGCTTTCAAGTTTCTCTTTCATCTTCATTAG
Organism: Wollemia nobilis; assembly: GCA_028583015.1. Classification (NCBI taxonomy): domain Eukaryota; kingdom Viridiplantae; phylum Streptophyta; class Pinopsida; order Araucariales; family Araucariaceae; genus Wollemia; species Wollemia nobilis. The sequence continues at coordinate 4,411,433 of JAQPPZ010016703.1, read as the reverse complement.
CTCTTGCACATAAAGTCTTGGTGCCCACATGAGTGGTGTAGTTGTCGGACTGTAAGTTTCTTCCTCATCCGAAAACTCATTTTGGTGATTTGCCTTTGATTGTTCCTTATTCTCCACTTTTTTGTGGTAGAATATTTTTTATTTTTATTTTTTGATATGCCCTTTTCATTGTTGTTGCCCTTGCTCGAGCTTGTCGACGCCTTAATATCCTCCAATCTTTGTTTCTCATTGACATATATTGGTTCTTGCAATTGTTGCTTCCCTTCTTCCATTTTCAAACCCTTTATAGCCGAACCCTCTGTACTATTGATCCGTTGAAATAAATGTGTAATAAAACCCTCTTGCTCTGCAAACCCTTGCTGATAATAAAACCTTCTACCGCAAACCCCTATAACGAATGTATTTCTCCTACCTACTTAAATTGTTTTATAAATCGAAAGAGGACAAAAAAAATATGCTTACCCGATGAAATAGATGTTTAATACAATACTCCGCTGCAAACCCTCCTTGCTCTGCAAAAACCCTTTGCCGCAAACCCTTTAATTTTTTTTGTGCTGATATTTCTTGTCTGGAGTGTACAGTTCAAATATTCTTCGTTCTATCGGCTCTGCTTCAGTATCCCCGTGCTCTGCTTCAATCCTGCTTCAGAGTGGAAATAACGCTCATAATTCAAATACAATGTGCCTCTATCATCATCCACAACTTTTACTAACATTGTTAAACAAAGACGTGCTAACATCACGTGACACAAGAGGGACACGTTTAAACGTTAGATATCTACACCTGTCAGATTTGTGCGACGAAACGGGCGGTTCCAGATTAAGCTAGATAACCTCCTGATAGTCTCCTCTTCTCTAGCCAAAAGGCTACACATAATTTATAATTGACCCAAACCTCAAGAAATGGTAATGAAGTAGGGATATTCCATCCTACCTGTGGTGGACCTGCTGAATCTGTGTAGGACTATGGTATCTTTGCCATGGCTATGCATTTGAACACCATCGCCAACAAATGGAGATGGATAGAATTGGGCCCAGACACAAGGAACAAGAGGGAGGACGAGTCTGGTTCTTCCTTCAAACAAAATCTGCGTCCTAAAGCGGCCATTGTTTGCCTTCGCTCCAACTCCTCTTCTTCACAAGAAGCACAACGAAGGTACATGGATATATAATTCTCTGGTGGAAGAAACTGGTTGGTTGATTAAGTGTGTGAAATGGAACTGATCAATGTTGAACTTTTGTTTTTGATTAATGATATTGGTGGTGTGATATGAGCAGTCAATCTTCGGTACACACTTGAGCTCTTTGCATATTTGAATAGTGAGAAGACAAGTTTTCTTGATTTTTTTTTTGGCTAAGTTAGCTCCACCCACTTGGGAAAATGTTATTGCAGTTGCCGGTATAGACTTCAGGAATTTTCCCACATCTTTGGAACCTGTAATAATAATAAAAGAAGCAGAATGCGCACCCATGTCAAGTGCTGATGGTGCTTTTGGTGACGTTATAGTTATATTTAGAGATAGTGTTCATGTGTAAAAACATTGTTATATCAATATGCCACTTTAGTAAATAGCTTTTAAATTTCAGACATCACGTGTTAAAAGAGGGCACACAAGGTATACATTAGAAATGGCTAACTGATGTAAATGTCAAAATATTTGGATTCAGGGCAGGGAATACAGTTGTACCAGGTTTAGATATTGTTAAGCAATATATACATAATTGTGAAATACCGTGGTTGTATGGTCCTATGTTGCCAGAAAGGGTATGGACCAGCCGCTTCTCGCGTTTTATAGCCATGCAACTCCGACGCGACAATGAACTATTCTGACCCCATATTGACCTTTCAAACTGTATGGTCGACTGCATTGAAACAATGATTTTTCTGGTTTTTTTATTTATTATCATGTTGTTGTTCGGCCTCGACTGTGCATTGGAAGCACTCGAAGATGGAACCTTGCATGAGAATTTATTTTTAATGCACATTTGAATTTTTTAAAAAGAAATATATATATATATATATATATATATATATATATATATATATATTTTAATGGTGTACGGTAAATTCGAATCTTATGCACAAGCTGACTAACTTAAAAAAGAAAAAAGAAAAGACAAAAACTTTCACCATCCTTTCTAGGATTATGGTTGAGGCCTCAATCTGGCCAGGTTAATGGGGGACTAGCACTTTCACTTCTAACTTGCTGTAGGGATTTGGGTGCCCCTTCCTAACGATGCCCAATTTATTGACTTGACTAGAAGAAAAAAGTGTTTTCTATGGGAGCCTGAACCTTTCAAAGATTCTGTATGTACACCATTTAGTTTTTGATCATTAATTACCTCTGCTTGGGCACACAATTGGTGGCAGAGGCAGAAGCAGGAGTTGTGTGAAAGGACTAAATTCTTTTGTATCCCCTGATGTCCAAGGCCTTTTTAATACATATGAAGCACCAAAGTGCAAGAAGCAGCAGCAGAGCGTGAATAAAAGAGCAGAACCAAACTTTAAAATCTTCTACTACTATTTACGGCCAGCAAGAATTGAACTATAAAATCTTGTACCACTACTTGCTGCTAGCAAGAACCGAACTGTAAAATCTTCTACCACATTATCATCGAAATTGAACCACATCATTAGGTCTGTGTTATAAAAATTGCATTGCAACTCCTCCTATATTATCACAGCTTGATAGAAGATGTGGAGCATAAATATGATCTCCCAAATTCAGGCTTACATATTCTCTACCAAAAAAAAAGAACTTCATAAGATACATGTGGTCTTTAAGTGAACATCGCTTGGATGATTTATTTTCAAAAACTGAAGACATGATGCTATACCTTGTCAACAATATGTCAGCAACATCTGTGGCAAGTGAGGTAACTTACAGAATTGCAGGTAAATTAGGTCAACTTATTTGATGCTTTGCCTGTGGTGAGGGTCTTTTTAAATTTAGTGTTACAGTTCCCATGGCTAATGTATCAGTTAAAGTAATAGTATAAAAGACCAGAGCATTGCAGTGAGTCCACTGATAGAGATGAAAGCTAGGGAAGTAAATTGGTTTAAATACAAGAGGCCAGTAATTCTGGCTGTAAACATTTGATACTAAGTTCTGTGCCTAGAAGAGCATTATCCTATGATTAAGGAAACTTGAGATTGGTTTGTCATTTTATTAAATTTTAATAATGATCTTGATCATATGTCTTCATATAGTAGCACGCGATTTCAAAGAGAGAAGGAACGAAAAATATAACTTAATTTTAAGGTTTTTAAAGTATGACCTACAAAGTATCGAGTTTGACTTGCCTGTAAACCAAGTTTAACTGGCATAGATGATGCAAAGATATACTTATATGCAGCTCAGGAAAATAGCTTCTTGTCCAGTAAACCAAGTTTAACTGGCATAGATGATGCAAAGATATACTTATATGCAGCTCACGAAAATAGCTTCCAACAAGAAGCATCAGGAGATATGTGTAAGGAGAAGCACCCGGAGATACCTTTTAGCAAAAGGTATGTCTTGTAAGGAATATTATAGTGGTATGTCTTTGGATTTTTGTCTAGAGATCCAAATTCAAACTCTGGTACAAGGGACCGGGCCCCTTTCAAAAACCTGCGCTTTACCTTAAAATTTTTTTGTTACAAGGGGACTGGGACCCTTTCAAAAATCCATGCTTTACCTTAAAATTTTTCCCCGAAAGGGATAGGCCGGTTGGTAGTGGCTGAGTGCTTGCCGGTGGGCTGCCCCGGTTCAATTCCTTGGACGGTTGGGGTCATGTTGACTTCGTCTTTATCCAGTAGGCGTGCGGTACAATTCTTTGGACGATTATGATAATGTTGACTTCGTTTTTACCTAGCAAACTAAGGTTTATAGAGGTTCACTATTTAAAAAAAAAAAAAGTAGGAAGAACTATTATTGCTTGAAAAACTTCTGTGATTTATTTTAGGATGGAGACTGCAATTATATATCTGGAACACAATCTATTAAAGCATGGTTGTTCACAATCTATTGGTTGTTGTTACCATGCGGTGACCTAAACGCTCTAATTTCCTTCCTGAGTAAAATATATACACTCTTTTTCCTGAAGGGAATTACAGGAATATAAAGAGGTTTGGGTTTACCTATATGGAATAAACCCAAATATTTGTTTTGTTAAGGATGTTATCACAGAATAACTTACTGCAAAGATGATTTTGGTAACATTATGTGCATTTTGTAAAATAATTACAACACATCAAGTAAATATAACAATCATAAAGGGTGAAGTATAGTATACCAAGTGAATATCACAATCATACAGGGTGAAATATAGTATGTCTTTTATTGATATAAGAAATGAAGTGCATGGTATAGGTGTTTGCCAATGTGGGCTGATGCCTGCATTGGGATCAGTCTCCTTGATGGTCAGCATATTGTGATCCATAGTATATGTCTTTTATTGATATAAGTGTTTGCCAATGTGGGGTGATGCTTGCATTGGGATCAGTCTCCTTGATGGTCACCTTGATGGTCAGCATATTGTGATCCATAGTATATGTCTTTTATTGATATAAGTGTTTGCCAATGTGGGGTGATGCCTGCATTGGGATCAGTCTCCTTGATGGTCAGCATATTGTGATCCATGGTATGTCTTATCTTGATATAAGAAATGAAGTGCATGGTATAGGTGTTTGCCAATGTGGGATGATGCTGCATTGGGATCAGTCTCCTTGATGGTCAGCATATTGTGATCCATAGTAAACACCTGATCATAAAGACAAATATGAATAGGGGGTATGTAGATACATTCAAGATCTTGTTAAAGCAATGAAATTATACTTAAAAATTGAGGCTATACTTGAGATCTAATGTAACAAGCATAAAAGGTTGCAAGGGATGCCAATGCCAAAGTTACATATTCACGCTATATCTTTATTTATGGGAAGAATGTTGTAAAAATGATAATTACCATCAGTAAGTGTTAGGATCCCATCCTAACAATATAATGTAATGTCCCATTCGAGCATCAATATGTAATACATTGTAACGTGTATGTGGCACTTGGGGCGCCTAGACATATGAGCCCATATAATGTAACCATTATAAAATATGTAATTGATTCTTTAGTTGAAGATTCTAGCTTGGGTCCCCACTTGCATGTGAAACCGACCCTTGAGCATTAGGGTTAGGGTTGGTAGGAGTCTTTAAAAAGGCAAGGGCGTGAATGGAATGTATCAAGTCTTTTCATATTGTATTGAAGCTCTGCTTCTAAGGAGGTTGCCCCCTCGAAGAGGCTAGCAATTATGTATTGTGATTCTATTTTGTTCAATAAAGCTGCTGCATTTCCATTCGTATTGCAATATTATTGCTTTCATTTCCATTAATTCTGTTATTTATTGCAATATTTATGTGGATGTGTTTATTTTAATCGGAAGGTTCCTAACTGTAACTATGTTGAGATCACTGTCTTCTTCACTAGATTAGATTATTTTTTGACAGGGATATAATCTCCATGATACTTGTTCGCGAAACAAGCTCATCATATAGATTCATGCATATCATTATTGCCATGTCATCATACCCACAATTTAACCTTGGCCACCTAAGGATAAGGCCTCTAGGGCCATGGAAATGCTATCATGCAATCGTGATTTTATAATACTCCACAGGCATTGTCATGACGTGTAACATTGTTAGGATGCCATCCTAACCTTATTATGTAATTACCCCCTTCCTAACGTGGGGACCCCATCTCAATAATATTATGTAATGTTTTGTAATGTATATGTGGCATTTGAGGCGCCTAGACAAGTGGGGCCATTTAATGTAACCTTTATAAAGAATGTAACTGCTTGTTTGGTAGAATATTCTAGCTCGGGTTGCCACTTGCATGTGAAGCCAACCCTTGAGTGTTATATTTAGGGTTACGAAGAATCTTTAAAAAGGCAAGGGGGCGTAGATGGAGGCATCTCATATTTTGTTGTAACAAAGTTTTGCTTCTAAGGAGGTTGTCCCCTCAAAGAGACTTGCGATTCTGTAATGTGCTCTTATTTTCTGCAATATAATTTGCTGCATTTCCATTTCATCTTGCAATATTGTTAATTGCAAGCTCTTTTTCTATTATTATTGCAATATTGTGTGGATGTGCTTTAATTTTACAGCAAGGTTCATAACAAGTTGTATCAGAGCACTTTCTAGGGCTGTGTCTTGTTGCAGTGCAAACAGTTTGTGTTTTGCAAGTTTACAAAAGTATCGAGGACGGGGGACAGGGGGATGGCGAAATGGGTTTCAGGGACGGCGGGGGATGACAAGTTGATTTTGGGAAACGGTTAGGGGACAACACATATAATAGTTTAAATTTTTTTAGAAATTTTCATGCGGTAGTGTGCCTTCTGATGGACTATCAGTATTTGTATCTTATGAGCTGCCCTCATCGTCTAAGTGAAGAGCCTCCAATGGAACTTCAACCAACCCCTCTTGATCCTGATCCTGATCCTCATCAATCTGTCTCGCATCCTCTGGATCAACCTCCCTCATGTTAAAGTTTAAAAAAAAAAAAAAGTTGAGATTTTTTTTTTTTAATGTTATATGGACGCCCAATTGTGGGGGACGACCAACTGTCCCCCATGACGTCCCCTCACAGTAAGAGTATTGGGGACGGTCCACCACGGCCTGGCGGCGTCCCGTGGATGCCTCGCCTGTCGCTTCCAACAGGTGACGTTAGGGACACGTCCCCTTTGACGTCCTCTCGTACTGGGGACAAAAGGGGGATGGGGACGCGTTCCCAGGGGTGGGGGATGCGTCCCCGTGGAACATTCATGTTTTTCCATTTCGACTTGTTAGGTATAAAGTTTCCTTGTTTTCATTTTCCTGCTTCTTTTCCCATAAAGAAAAAAGGGAAAAAAATCGAGCCATTTTTTTTTCCCTCTATTTTTAGTTTAATAGGTTAGAAACCTTGTGTTGGGGGTTTTAAAATATCATAGAGGAGTTGTTGTTATTGCCTAAGCTAGATTGCCCCATAAAGTGTCTAGTGAAGTGAGGGGCAATTAGGCTCCAATACCGAGGCCTCAAACAACACCTTTATACAGATTTAAGCTCTCACATATCTTCGGGTATATTGGGAGACCCCCTAGGATTAGGAGAAACTTTTAGCCATAGGAAGATTTTTGACCATGTATTTATCCATGGTACACCGAGCACAACACTTGGGAAGATTACCCTCCCGTATTGTTAGAGAGGCAAGTAGTGTGCTCAAGGGTATGTGTGGAACCCTCCTTGAGTAGTGGCTTGAAATATTGGTCCGAGCATTATCGTTCGTCGCTGCGGTATAATAGAGGGCTATGGATAGTGCACACACCTTGGCCTAGTGTTACCCTGTTACAGTCATATGTTACACCTCCAAAATCCTAACCACAAATTTGAGCATACTGTGGAGACTACACCTAGCACGAATTTGACATACTGTAAAAAACTTCCTTGTTGAAGAATAAACTGTTGGGGATAGTAATAGTCAGGAACAGAGTTAGATAGGGCAGTTGTCGGTAACAGACGAAAACAATGTTAGACAGGTAGTGTCAGTAACAGTCAAAACAGAGTCTGCTGAAAGTTGAAACAATTGTGAATAATAGTCAGTAATAGTGTTAGACAGGGCAGTGTTAGTTATAGAATCTGACAAGGTACTTGAGGATAATAGACTGACTAGTAATTGATATGGCAGTTGGCAGGGACTAGAGAAGAAAGTCATTTTTTTAGGTGAAGGAAAGCTTTAGGAGAAAAATAGACAACGCTTGACTAAAAAAAAAGTCTCGGGTGTCAAAAAACGTCATGGTGAGACCTAGCCCATTATTCATATTTTAAAGCTGATCATTTTGATATGTAACATCCAAACACTTTTTCTGGCCCATTACTAAAAGTAGTAACTCTTAGAACAACTCTTCTATTTTTAGTAAGTTAGTTGGGATGGTCCAAATCACACGTATATGGCCTAGAGGGACTACAGGAGCAATGAGGGAGTTAGAACAAAGCCAATATATGGAACAATTAAACCAAACACTTAGTAACCTTCAGAGCCAAATGTCACATTGGAACAAAAATGAGAAATGAAAGATTGCATTAGGGTCTTGAAATATGACCAGCTTAAAGTCAAAATAGGGATTGAGGAAAAGTTCTTTGAGGTTGAAGAGTAGTTAAAGGAAGGCTTGAAATTATACCAACAGATTAACACTGAAGGATCGAGTGGCAGTTCAATAAACAAAGATGAAGAAACCTATCATGCTCTTTTTTACACTAATACCCCGTTTAAAATGCCCAAATTGGATTTCCCCAAGTTTAATGGCAAGGATGTTGATGGTTGGTTGTGTTGGGCAGATCAATTCTTCAAATTCCATAATGTTCCCCGATATTTGTAGGTCACCATGGCATCCTTTAACTTTGAATATGAGGCCCTACAATGTTATCAGTGGTTACAGTTTACGACTCCTGATCCTTCTTGGGAAGACTTTGAGTCCCAATTACTCACTCGTTTTGGACCTAGGAGTATGAGAATATAGGAGCCTTAACAAAATTGAAACAAACCTTTACTATCCAAGAATATCAGACTCAGTTTGAGAAATTGGCAAATAGAACAAAGGGTTTGAATGAAGGATTTTTTCAGAGCTGTTTTATTAGTGGGTTGAAAGATGATATCAAGGCAGAAGTAAAAATCTTCAAACCATAGTCTATGATGCAAGCCATAGGATTGGCTAGACTAGCAGAGGAAATTTTTTTTGACCAAAGGCGGTCTTCTAAATTCCCACAAGCCAAACCTACATTTCCATCCAAGTTCACATCGAATACTAGCGATAGATCTCCACCAATCAAGCGATTTACTAGGGGGGAAATGGATGCCCTTAGAGCACAAGGCCTATGTTATAATTGTGACGAGAAATATTTGTTGGGGCATGTAGAAATGACTTACAAACAATTTCATTTATACTTAAATAAATCTACAAATTTGTAGCCATTAATAATAATAATACACAGAAAACAATAACAATAATAGCAAATGATAAATGATAAATGATAAATGATATAAGCAGATTTGTATTAACAATGGTTGTATAGTAACAACATTATAGTCTGCAAACCCTATGCAAAATACTCTTCATGACTGCATACATGACTGCATAATGTCATACCATACGCACATATGCAACAATCTTCTATCTAATGTACCTATGCTCTTGAATGAATGAGGGGAGGGACTTGGTTATACAACTAAGAATTAGTGGCACCCTCCAACTACTTGACACCTCATCATTTCCCTAAATTACATTTAATATGCATTTAACTTGCATTTACATAACATTTCCCACTATAGGATAAACTAACTTATGACTTATGACTTTACTGACATACGTGACTTAACCTTACATTATTACGTATAATATTACATTGTCACTTTATAACATTATTAAATATATGTACGCACATTTCGTCAAACACTTTGTGTACAATTACAAAATAATACAAAATATCAAAACTTATTCACTAAATACAGACATATCAAGTTGCCTACCTACATCTATCCCCTCTACTAAATTGGTCGGTATCCTCAACGACACATAAGTTGAACATTGGGAATAGAAGCACTAAACAACGTAATGGAATCTCTTGTCACACTCCTTTCGTTTTCTTTTATTCCATACATCTTCTACCCTAGCAACACGTTAAACCGTTGCTCGCACCACATTGTTTTTTGATTACTCATTTTATTTTTTGCAATCAATTGTAGCATCAACTTGATCAACACAACCATGATTCTTTGATTGTTCACTCCACTTTTTGCAATCAGCCATATCGTCAGCTTGATCAACATGACCAACATAACCAACATGATGAATATGACCTTCATGACTAACATGATCAACAAGATCAACATCACCAACATAATGAACATGACGGGCAATGCCCATTGTCACCTGTGTTGGGGGTCAAGGGGGCAAGAGCCCCCTTGCGGGGTCAAGGGGCAGTGCCCCTTGCGGGGTCAAGGGGCAGCGCCCTTTGCACATACCTTGTTGCGATACAGGGTGGGGTCGAGGGGCAATGTCTACTCGTTAGCATTTTGGGAATCTTCACTCGACCCACTGAAACAACTTCCCCTCAGCTTCGATTCTCTTCTCTTGCTCTAGATGACTACTTGCTGTCCTTTGACAAACATCTCTCTCCTTGTACGGTGCCTCTGACGACAACTCCTTAGACGACACTTTTTCAGATGTCATATTCTCTAACGACAACCCCTCTAACGACAGTCCAGATGACAACTCCTTTGATGACACTTTCTTTGACGATATCTCAGATGACAAGACCTTAGACGGTAGCTCTAATGACACCTCATGTGACAACTCCTTAGACGGTAGCTCAAACGACAACACTTGTGACGACAATTCCTTTGATGGCAACACCTTCGACGACAGTTCCTCAGACGACAACAACTTAGATGACAGTTCCCCTGAAGGTAACACCTTAGACAACAGTTCCCTTGATGACAACTCCTCAAACTGTAGCATTTTTTACTGTAGCCCACTAGATGACGACTCTAACGGTAGCTCAGACGATAGTTCCTCTGATGATACATTCTCCTCTGTTGTATGATTGCAATTGCTTTCTGTCTCAGTGCTCAGACGATAGTTCTTCTGATGATACATTCTCCTCCGTCGTATGACTGCAATCACCTTCTGTCTTAGCCTCGTTCGTTTGACCATCCTCTTGATGACACCCAACAATATGGCCTTCTTCCTGATGGCACCCTATCATCTAGCCTTCTTCCTGATGACACCTTGTCGTCTGGCTTCCCTGCTAACTACACTCTTTCATCTGGTAACCTTGCTAATTGCACTTGGCTGTCCTATCACCCTCCCGATGACACTCTATCGTCAGACCAACTTGACGGTACTTTGCAACTCCTTCCTACACAGTTTCAATGACTTGCGGGATTTCTGCTTCTTCAATTGAGATCAAATTCACTTGCTCAATTTGAATCAAGCTCATCAAGTTCACCTCCTCAAGCAGGTTCACTTCCTCAAATGCAATTGGCTTCACCACCTCTGCTTCCTAGCAAGGGTTGTAACTTTTCTCCAGTGCTTTGAACTCTTGACACATCATTGGTTCATCTCGCTTTGCAACACTTTGACAGTCACATGCGAAGTGCCCCTACAAATGGCATGGCCAACATTGCACAATGGGTCTGTCCTTAGTATCAAACTGAATTCTTTGTCGTCTAGTTCTCTAGCGGTTGTCATAGATTGCTTCACTATTGGCACCCCTCCTTCGTACAATCTTCCTTTGTGCTGCATATACTTGTAGCAATGATCTTGCACTCTTCAAGTCACACTCATCCTCGTATTCAATGTTTGTCTCTTGGGAGTCGCTTCCTTCCTTGACTAGTTGATCCCAACACTTTAACGATGAACTACTCTGCTGCCCAAAATCATACTCTCAATATCTGAGTTATTCTCAATGTCAGAATCACTTTCATTCTCAAGGTTACTCTCGTCTACATTAAATAATGCCAATACTTCGGTGATGTTTTTGCATCTCTTTCCCAAATCAAGGTGTATTCCAATGCCTCTTAGTATGATCTTGGAGGAATCATCGTGATCTTTCGATACGTAGGAAGAAGTCCGTCTATGAACCATCTCTTCTTTAAGGCGTCTGATTGGTCTTCTTCCAAATGGTTAAACAACTCACTCAACTTCCAATTGTATGAACTACTCTCACCCTAGAACTGTGATTCTCCTCAAGTTAGCCTTCCAATAGCTAGTCTTTTTTGAGGGTGCTGCTCCCAAACATGGCAACCGAAGCTGCTGCCTTACCAAACACAATATATTCTGTGTCTACTTCCTCTCTCATGTGAAACTATTATGTGCTTGCTCTGCTTGATCTTACTTCCAGTGGGTGACATTTAAGGAAAAAAAATGCGGAAAACGAGAAACCTAGTACAACATTTCATGTCTTACTGCATAATGCAGTCTTTTGCTACTCTCCTCCTCCTGTGAGACATCTAAACTTTGTCAAACCTTTCTGAAAGAAGCTCTAAGACCTTGGCAGTCTAAGATGTGCGTTAATTTTACTGCAAGGTTCATAACAAACATCCACTAATCAGATTTATAATATCATGTGTGTATCATGACATTTAAGCTGTATGTGACATCACCATCAGTGATAGTGTCATTATGCTATCTTGTAGGATTCTGACAACAGTTTTAGGAGGTAGGGCAATTTCATTTTTTGGGCTTAGGACATTCGCTATTGCAAATCTGTGCAGTTCACTCATTTTTGCTACAATGAGCAAGTTATGAGCCATCAAAGTTGATGTACAAAATCTGCCTGATTTTTAATAAATATTAAAGCACCCTGATTTCACCCCCTAAGAACTATATTTAGCCCTCAAATACCAACATCTTCCTTGTCAGGCTTATTTCCAGGGCTTTCACCCTATAAGAACTATATTTAGCCCTCAAATACCAACACCTTCCTTGTTAGGCTTATTGGTAGGTTTTAGAAGCTTTGCCTCACTTTGTACTAAAAATTTTACCCCATCAAATCCCTGTAGATTGCAAAAATTAGATTTGTAGCAAATCAGTTCTTGTTTCTTTGTTCATGATAAGTGTAAAGAAAAAAGAAAAAGAATAATGATGATCAAAGAAGTTGTGAACTGGTTTCTATACTGACTTGGCCCTCTTCTTGGCCAATTACATGTATTGGGAGGAGAAGCCATTACATATGTCGTCCACATGGCTTTTTGAGGGAGGTAGTCTTGACCAAAGTGTCTTCATGCATCTCTATCAGTTGGGACAACTTATTGTGACTTACAAGGTTGGCTTCACAAGCTTCAATGTGGCCTGTAGTAAGCCTTCTCAATTCTTACTGGGCTTTTCCATAATTATAAATGTAATTATGAATATCACATTATGTTTTATTCCTTCCTTATTTATGTAACAACTTATTCAGTTGAGCCTCCAAAAATAGGAATGGAATTATTTGTTTGTTTATTTAATAAAATTCCATAACACTATGAAATTCAAATTAAATAATTGAAGTCTTATTGCTTATATATCAAGCCATACTTTGTCCATGTCATTTTATGATCTGCAAGTATGGTTTATTAACTCCCATCTACGTCTTATATAAGATCAGCAAGTTGGTTCATTTACTCCCATCTATGTCTTGTATATGACCAATGAGTTGGTTCATTTACTCTGATCTCTGTCTTTCTTAAGACTGGCGACTATATTCATTTACTCCCATCTATGTCTTGTATATGACCAATGAGTTAGTTCATTTACTCCGATCTCTGTCTTCCATGAGACTGGCGAGTATATTCATTTTTTCTATCTATGGCTTTTATAAGTCCAACAAGTTGTTTAATTGACTTCCATCTACAACAAAATCAACAATTTGTTCCATAAGACCGGAAAATTGTTTCATCAACTTCCATCTATGTCAAGCAGCAAGTTGTTTCATCAATTTCCATCTATGTCAAGACCGGCAAGTTATTTCATCAATTTCCATCTATGTCGAGTCTGGCAAGTTATTTCATCAACTTCCATCAAAGTCAAGTTCAGCAAGTTATTTCATCAACTTCCATCTAAGTCAAGTTCAGCAAGTTATTTCATTAACTTTCATTTATGTCGAGACCAGCAAGTTATTACATTAATTTTCCTCTATGTGAAGACCAGCAAGTTGATTCATCAACTTCCACCTATGTCATGACCAGCAAGTTATTTCATCAACTTCCATTTATGTCGAGACCAGCAAGTTATTACATTAATTTTCCTCTATGTGAAGACCAGCAAGTTGATTCATCAACTTCCACCTATGTCATGACCAGCAAGTTATTTCATCAATTTCCATCTATGTCAAGATCGGCAAGTTTTTTCATTAATTTCTATTAATGTCAAGACTAGCAAATTGTTTCACCTATATCAAGACCAGGAAGTTATTTCATCAACTTCCATCCATGTCAACACCGGCAAGTTGTTACATTAACTTCCATCTAAGTCAAGACCAGCAAGTGATTTCATTCATTTCTATCTATGTCAAGACTAGCATATTGTATTGTCTAACTCCTTTCAAGCCTAGATTAAGTTGTTACATTAACTTCCATCTAAGTCAAGACCAGCAAGTGATTTCATTCATTTCTATCTATGTCAAGACTAGCATATTGTATTGTCTAACTCTTTTCAAGCCTAGATTAGGATTAACTAGCTTAGTCAAGGATAACTCCCTAATCTTTAACATCCATTGTGTTAATGCTTCACCATCTATGCCTTGCAAGGCTAGTGAACTGTTCAAGCTTTTAAAGCTCTAAGTTTTGGTTTGAAGGTTGCCAATAGCAATTGAGATGGTTTACAGAATAGTTTCAGTACTCTTTTATGGAGAAGATCTGTTATTATACCTTGAATAGTCCAGAAAGTGGAGACATTTTTGAGACTCTAACCATGGCTTTATTTCTTCTCGATTGCAAGATAAGATAAGATAATTCTATTAATGTCCACACATGGTCAAAGTAGGCCAATGGGACTCATTGAAAAGAGCTGTTACAAATTAGAATGCATTATAGTAACCACAAAGTACAGTGAAAATAAGCTAAACTAGAGTAAAGAATCACTCTAAAGTTGAACAATTGTATGGCATAAAATTACAACCTCGAGGTTATCCAAAATGGATAAACCAAAACATGCTAAAAGAAATGATTAAGAGATCTAGAAGTTGAGGTACAACAGAGAGAAAGGAGCTCCAATGGATCCAAGCGCCAACATTAATCTATAGTGGGATGTAAAGTAGAAGCATAGTCGTTGTCACCATAGTTGAGAAAATCGACAAAAAATCGGCAGAATCCCAATTTTTTGCTGATTTTTTAAAATGGCGATGCAAAGATTTTTTTTGCCGATTTTTTGAAAATATCGGCAAAAATCGTCAAAAAATCTGCAATTTATTTATTTATTTATTATTTTTAATAAATTTTAGGCTGCGGCTTAACTAGGGTTTTTTCATGCAAGCCCATTTTTCACCTGTTAATGTTTGAACTTCGAAGTTTAAAGTTTAAACCCTAGTCTAGGGTTTCGGTTTTTTTTTCCTCCTCTTTTTAAGTAAATATTGCTTCCTGATAATTAAGTATGCAAGCCCATTTTCAGCTTTAAATGTTTGAAACTTTGAACTTTGAAGTTTAAACCCTAAACCCTAAACCCTAGGGTTTTGGGTTTAGGTTTTTTTTTTCCTCCTCTTTTTAAGTAAATATTGCTGCCTAGTAACTATGTATGCAAGCCCATTTTTCAGCTGTTAATGTTTGAATTTGAAACTTTGAACTTTGAACTTGAAGTTTAAACCCTAAACCCTAGTCTAGGCCCTAGGGTTTTAGGTTTTATTTTCCTCCTCTTTTTAAGTAAATATTGTTGCCTGATAACTATGTATGCAAACCCATTTTTCAGTTGTTAATGTTTCAATTTTAAACCCTAAACCCTAGCCTTTTGGTTTAGGGTTTAGTTTTTTTTCTTTTTTTTTTTCAAGTGATTGTAACCTTGTTGTTACTTGTTTACATGTGCAAGCATATAAACAATGAAACCTTTTTTTCCTGGTTGTTACTTGTAACTTTGTACGTTTTCATATTATAAGCAATACAAGATGTGTTTTGTCACTTTCATGTGTACTTAAAGCTTGAGCCTTGTATGATGTCTTGACATGAATTATTACTTTTATTGCAATATTTGATTTGCATAATGTTAATTCATTGTAATAATGCATGAAAAAAACTTTTTTTCAATGAAAATTTTTGTTTTTTCCGGGTTTCTTTTTTGCCGATTCTTTCCCCGATTTTTTGCCGATTCTCGATTTTTGCCGATTTTTAAAAATGTTGATTCTTTGCCGATTTTTGAAAATGTTGATTCTTTGCCGATTCCGATTTTCTCAACTATGGTTGTCACCAACTATCCCAAAAGGGGCCAACATAGGATCTAATGATGCTCCTAGAAGAATAGCTAGGACTAAGAGGGCCTGGTTGGATAATCTTGGGAGGACATGGAGTTCGATCTCTCAAGACTCTTCTAGCATCCATGGCTATATAACCAATAGAAGGGGATAGGGAACTAGTAAGCCATGCCTGTCTAAAACTCCTCGGTATGTGAGGGGTGGCTAAAATCCAATGTTGAAGAACCGCAGTCTTGTCTTGTCGTAAGCAACAAGAAATAAGTGAAACCCTATTAGCCACTCTTGTATGCAGACAAGGGTGCACTAGTCTATCATTAATTTTTTGGATAGTTGTAGCTTCCAATGAGCGCTTATTACTCTTGACTGTAGAGATAGGGTGAAAGATTGAGATGATTAGTCGATTAGTAGTTTGTCTCCCATGTAATAACCGACGCCGAAGAGTCATAGCTTCCTTGAGGTAAAGAGCCAAGCATCTTTGGCCAGGATAGCTGAAAAAAGTGGCAAGCAATCCACCTAAGTCTCTATACAAGCAATAATACCTCCTTGAATCTCATAATAAATAGGACACCTGAAGATGAAATGTTCTTCAGTCTCCACCTCCCAAATAGAGCAAAGACGACATACCCTATCCTCTTGAGGAATATGGTGGTCCATACCTGCAACTGATGTGAGCATACTTTGAGTTGACCAAGAGGAATCCTAAGGATTTTAACGCAAGGTTCCCAAACTTCGAACTTTATTCAATTCAATATCAAACGACTGATAGAAAGTAATTATTTCATCTATATTTTGTCCAAGATAGATACTCCATTTACAATTTCATTTATTCATCACTGTACAAAATGCCCATATGCTATGTCAAACAAGTTTACTGATCCATTCACTTAGATCAACGACTCTTTAGCATTCCAACCATAGGATGTGTTTCTGTTTGACAATAAAAATAATTTTCAATTGTTCATGAATTATATCTAAAGTCATAAGATTTGACAAACAATAATATATCTTATGCTATTGAAAATCAGCTGCAGTAGTTCTTTTTTGAGGAGGGAAGACCTCATTGGAGTGTTTATACATCTATCTTTAAGTATTCCATCACAAAATACCTTGTCTCAACTCCCAATAATTGGAGTTCCGACCCTCCATTGAGGAAGCAGTTGTGTTAAGCCAACAGTTTAGAGAATGGATTGTGAATGCAATTCTATCTCATGCCCAAATATACGTCCAGCATTACAACATTGAACTTATTTACACATAACTAGATCTAGATTTATGGTACAGGGATCAATCTGCACCCAGGTGAATGTATGTAACATGTCTTACCATAATATCCATCAAACATTTGCACATACCAAAATGCAGTCACTACTATGAATGCATTCATCTACTCATGGCAAATCAGCACATTATCCCCAATTCAATTCCATAGGTCAACATATTGGACCTTTCTCTAATGCATACCACTCATGTTCAATTGCACATAGAGGGCATTCAACAAATTATACTTCACTTATTTAAGAAGCATCAAAACTGTTGCACTTACTCCCTCCTTTTCAGTAGAAGTTTTCTTATTGTGATATGACAATTCAATCACTAACTGTTGCAGTGCTTAAGTAGAACCACTTTATCTTTGCTCTGATACAAAATTCATTTATTTAATGAAACTCTATGCAAGTTATAGTTATTTAACAGGCTCTTTTATGGTGGTAATGCATTCAAAGACTACTTCAGTCGTGTTGTACCAAGCACAATATGCAATGCAGCAATGCAATTTCTAGCATAACTCAGTAACTTCAAACATGATTCAAAATCAATGGATAGACTTGCAACAGTTCACCTTTGTACATTCAGAGCACTCCATTTAACTTTAATACCATTCAATCCCCTTCCTTTGCAGGCTGCAGTCAGAGAAAGCAATGTAAGCTACAGCCATATCAAATTGCAAGTTCCAGCTAAAAGAACAGCATATCATACTTAGAACTCAAACTACTGTAACACTGTATTATGCATCTGAAGGTTACTTTTCTATATCAGTCTGCAGTATAAATGAAGGCTTTCATTTGCCTAAGAGCAAGTTACAAATCCAAATCAACTATGGCTATATATTTCTAAAACAGGAAGAAGTCCCCTCACAAGAAATGAAAACTACAACACGTTCAAGACATGAGCTCTTCATATTTTCCAGTAGAGGTTTATCTACAACATTGAAAAGAAGTTTCCCTAGGAACAAAAAGAATTAATTCCAGCAACACTCTGTCAAGAGCTAAATCATAGGCTCTGTTTCTAGAGAACCTCTGTTCCAGATCACTCACAACAGGTATATTGGCTGGTCGTTTCAAGCCAAGGCCACAGGGCATACACAGAATAACAAAAGACCACATGCATAATTCCATGGAAAATCAACAAGATACATGCAAAATAACAAGACCATGAAGTTCATGTGCAGTCCTTCAAAAGTAAACAAGATACATGCAAAGTCTCCTCAAAAAGATCAAAGAATATATGCACTGTCCTTCCAAAAAAGTCAATAGGATACATTCACGATCTTTTTATTAATACCATGGAATACATCTGAACTCTTTAAAGAAGGTCAACAAGACCACCTTCCTCATTATCAAAATCTAAACATAAAGATGTCATACTCATGCATTCCTTTTCATGAAATCAAGCCCCAAAGACGAATTTTCAAAATGGGTAAAAATAATTTAAACAAAATTCCTTTTGAGAGACGAATTTCTCCAGCAATTCCTAATGTTAGCTGAAAACATCCAATCATAGACAACGCCAAATGCAGGTATCAACTCTTTCGAACCAGGCCTGTAAAGTTCAAAACAGAGATTTACAAAACAGCCCATTTCATAGTTGCATTTACCAAGTTCATTTCAGCACAAATCTTAACAACATTTCATCCAAAACGATTTCAGGAGTCCATTCCAGAAATATATTTTCTTTTTGGAAAGCAAAGACATGCTAGAGTCAAAGCAGAGAAAAGAATGAACCATGACCTGCCAAAAATAGCTGCAATTCTCAAAACCATAGTACCCCTTCCTTCCATAATGGATTTCTTGGTCCCCACCTTACCCCCTTCCAAACCTCTGTGGCATGCTTCAAGTAATCCTGCTTGGAAACCCAATCGTCCTCCGGAATTCCAAGGCAATCCCCAGGAGACATCCCGTCCAAGAGGGGTCACCAAACAAGGTTCATGCATGGCTGCCATGGTTCAGCAGGAATTGCAGCAGAGAACAATGCTACACTCACTTGCTTTCCCTCCCCAAAAATATAACTCTTCATTCACCAAGCATAACAATGGTTGGGAAAAGAGGGGAAGCGCCCTAAGAGGAGGGCTTACGTCTCATTTGGTGGAGGCGCCCTAACAAAATGCCTAAATGTTATTTGA
Source organism: Wollemia nobilis (assembly GCA_028583015.1). Classification (NCBI taxonomy): domain Eukaryota; kingdom Viridiplantae; phylum Streptophyta; class Pinopsida; order Araucariales; family Araucariaceae; genus Wollemia; species Wollemia nobilis. Next base: position 4,392,093 of record JAQPPZ010016703.1, on the reverse strand, counting down.
GCATCCAAAGAAACTCTAATTCCATGGCTAGGGTTCCCTCACCAAGACACTTATGTTTTGATATAGGTATATATATTTTTAAAAGCAGGTGTGTCAAAACTATGGCAACCATTACCTCTTACCTAAGGAGAGCTCAAACCTGACCTGTCCCGCTATTCCTTTGGAAAACATGGTACCACACCAACTTCATTCCAGATTAAACCAACATATGCGAATATATATCTACATATTTACAGACACTGCCTCAAACAAATTGCTGTCATAGACATTCAAACAAAATCAACCATTTGTCATTTAGCAAAAATTCATGTACCTGTTATGCAATTTATCAAGTGATGTGTTTTTTGTTTTCCATTCTATGTGTTAGGAGGTGAAGTCAATATCCAGATCTCCAATGTTACAGCAAGGTGTATGGTGGTGCAGTTACAGTCTCATCCTCACGTGCCGGGCGCGTTGAGGGGGGTCCCCTTGCCCAAGGGTTTGGGGACGGAGCCCCCGAGCCGAATTTTTTGGCGTCCGTACAACCATAATTATGGGCGTCCGTACGTTGTGAGAGGCAGCGAACAGTTTTCTGGAAGCGAACAGTTTTCGGAAGAGGAAGCGAACAGTTTTTTGGAAGAGGAAGCGAACAGTTTTTTGGAGTTTTCCTTTTTCGGAAAGGAAATGAACAGCTTTTGTTTTTCTATAAAAGGGAATGACCCCTTGCATGTAAATGTTGATTGAATGTAATTTTGCCGAAATCAATAAAAGATCAAGCTGCCATTGCCCCGTGGTTTTTCCTGCACATTGCAGGTTTTCCACGTAAAATCTGTGTTACTGTTTTTTCTGTGTTATTGTGTTTTCTGCTTGCATAAAATTTTGCTATATTTTCTAACACTATGAACTGTCGCTTTTTGCACATCTGCTGCACTCTCTCTGATGATATGATGTTTTAAGTTAATTTATTTTCATTAAATTTTATTATTTTATCAAATTTGACTTAATACATTATAAAAAAATCAATTCAGTAATTCCATGTCATCATTACTTCTATTTATTGCAAAAATAATTAATGCATAAATTTTGTGATGAAACAATTTATTGACGGCTGTGACTGTTATGTATGTGTGCACAGCAAGGTTTACAAATTGTTTCTCTCTTTACATTTTGGGTTTCATAGCCTGGCTAAATGCTCTATTAACATTTGCTTACTGATTTTATCAACTTCCTTGATAAAACCTACTGTTGTTTCCTGCTTAGGCAACTTTTAATTAAACATATGATTGTCATAGAAAGGATCATTTTGATATGTTGTCATTGATTTTCTTAATATATTTGTGTATCTTGCCTTTTGGATTCAGTTTCATTATTACTTTTTAATGCAGAAAACCTGGAAAATTAAAAGCGTCTAGGTCCCTGAGGAACAATGTGAATCTTCGCCAGGAACTTCAGGACTTCATTTTTGCAGTGGGTCTTCCATCGGATTCAGTGCCAACATTTAAGGAACTTTCTCTTCATGGAAGGTGAATGTGGATACTTTTCTTTGTCACACTTACGTAATGTGGACTCTCTAACATATTGAAAGAGAGTAATTGTTTGGAAACCAAAGGCTATGCTAGTATTCTTACTATACAGAAATCTTATGTATTTGATGTACGTGCATACTTATTCTCTTGGCTTTTCCTTGGTTCTATCCGACGACAAAAAAGAAGAGGGGGGTTACTGTTTAGTAGTTATTGCCTAACAAGTTCAAGCTACTAAACAATTCCATTTTATTCTATTTATGGATAAAAATCAATATACTATTTGATGCCTTGACCCCAATTTGAACAGTGATGAATACCTCTCTCAGTTTCACTTTCTTTCTCATACATCACCCGACTTAATGGAATGCTCTAGTGTCAGGTTTAATAATTGAAATTGTTTCTGACAGCACACTAAGTGGAAATAAGTGGATTGTTTATGCATCGAACAATTGTATATTTGGAAACCTAGACAAAAAATTGCACTAAAAAGAATCAAGTCGATTAAAATTGAGGACGACAAGAGGTAAAGTGTGGTGACAGTAACAGCGTCTTTTCTGATGGCTTCTCTCAGATCTATCCATATGAAAATCTTTCAGTCATTGCCCTTTTTTATTTGGCAAATCTTCTGTATTGGCAGGGGATTCATTCTGCTAATTGCAGGCTCCACCTTCTCTAATTGACAATGGTCATCAACCAATTGAGGAAGTAGTTGAAATGCAGACTAAGATATGACACTGGTGTTTGGGCATGTTAACTTGTGGGAAGTATACACTCTTTTAATTCATTAATAGGAATGGTGCCATGACATGGAGATCTGTTTTGAAAATGGAGTTGAAATAATCCACTGGGGGATAGATCAATTTCATTATCTAGTCAAAAAATGCTTCCTCATGTTATGGCCTTTCTGGAGGATTTAAATAGCAAATAAAGAACATTGCATTTGCTGCTGTCTGCGTAGCATAGGTGGCACTAAATTTTTGCTCATGTAGTGACATGCAGCTTCTATAAGATGGAATTGACATATTTTAACATTTTGCATCATAGACTACTTGCCATTCAGTTCATTTTCTGCATCAGTTTAGCGCTTACTCAAGCTTCAACTTCATGGAACTCCATGATAGGTTTCTGCATTTCCTTAACAACCTGCAGCTAGGAATCAATCTGTCTCCTTTTTTGTTCTTGTTTATCAAATGTCTATTAAACTCTTATCTCATCCCTTTCTTGTTGTGTATAAAATTTCTGCTTCCAAAGAGTTCAGACTTGCAGCTGATGTATGAGTTTTAAGGTCAGTAATCTCACCCTCCAATTTGTGAATGACAAAGTTTGGTATCTACATGACATACCAATTATTTGCTTTCCATGCTGTAAAAGGCAAATGACTGCAATAGTCTCTATTCCCATCAAATGTTTGTGCTCTTGTATGCCAAACAGTATATCTTGTTCTTAAAACCAAGCAGTCTTTGTTCAACCATTCCTCATATCAACCTCTACCATGTATGCAGAAGGGAGATAAAATCTGTGGTTAATCTTGAGTAGACATATAAGGAAGAGCATCAGCTAACAGTTTTAGTCACAAACAAGAGGCCACAGCAATAAAGAATAAGGAGACATGCAAAGGAGCCCTCCACTGATGTGAAACCGTGTGCTTTGTTGAAATAAGATCATTAAGAGATGATGCATATTACTGCATAACATAAACAAAATAACAACCAAGGCATTTCTTGCACAGGAATTAAATGAAGGGAAACAAAGTTGACAGAGATGTAGAATTATAGAGCATAGAACAGTACAGTCAATCCAAGCGAAGTATGATCTGTGTCTGAGAGCAAAAGGCACTGGATTGAACCAAAGCAAATCAAGTGCTGAGTAGCAAACCAAAATACAAGGCATTGGAGAGAAGGTTCTGCATCTCTGCCAATTCTCCTGTACAAAAGGGATTGAGGAGGAGCAAAATGAATATTACTATTCTTGCTCAACCGTGGGAGAGAAACATGAGTGACTATGTACTGTCAAATCAGACATAGATACCAATTTTTGGACTGTCCATTACTCTGACAAGTTTAATGGCTTATTAAATAGAGCTTAATAAATATATTTTTTAACCGGTTATCTGGGATTGAAACAGGCCCCACCTGTACTACATTGCAACCACATAGTGGTATTACAACAGCTTGGCTATTATGCATATATCTCTTGGCAAGATTTGAACCTGGGTTTCCTCCTTGAAAGTTGAGAAATCTAACCAGTTGAGCTAATGCCATTTGATAGTGTTTGATATTTTAATAGTCCTTTCATTTGAGGAATACACACGAGACATTATCCAACCAAACAGATGGGAATCAAATTTTTATATAGAGCATGAAAACCCTGAATTTGAACTGATTTGGAATTAATGACCAATCATCAAGAAAGGGTCAAAATGCAAGCAAAGACTAGTACAGCAAACAGTCTTAATCACTTGTATCATAAAATCTGAACTTCTAGTTGCTTCCCAAACATTTGGCAATATTCCATAATGGGCTTGAAACACTTATTAGATCACTCAAATAAGAATTCATGATCTCTGTTGCAAACTCTAATTCTACCAGTTCTGTGCTAGATCTACACTCATTTTACTGTGAGAAATCAAATCTATCTGATTAGCTGCTGCACAGCTCATTACTCAATTAGAAACATATACTGCAAAAGCCGTGCAAGTTTTGATTAAGATGATCACCTCTTTCTCTGCAACTTAGTTGTTCTATAATTATCAAGTGTTAATTGTGCCTTTTTTGTTTGGCTGTGCAAGTTCTATGGCTGGAAAATCCTTCTCTATAGGGTCCATGGATGCAGGCCACTTTTTCTATTATATAGATATGCACGAGATGATGAACATTAAACCAATCCTCAACATATTTTGTGAGTTTAGGATAGTCAGTTTCTGTTAATGCCAATGGGATTGATAAGATATCAGTCTTGTATATATTATACATTGTTGCCCAGAGCCTGCTTCCTAGTGTGAGTTTCAATGTCTTCGGGCTTTGCTATAATGGTGGTTAAGGTTATACGTCCAGCAGCACACGTCTCTTAATTGGATCTATTTTATTCCATTATATTTCTTGTGAATTGCAATGAGAATTAGTCTTCCGTCTATAAAATGTTGACTACTGTTAAGAACCTTCTAATTAAAATAAGCACATCCACATAAATATTGCCATAAAAGCAGTAATTCATGAAGGAACAAAATATTGCAATACGAAATGGAAATGCAGAAATATATATTAATCTCACAAATCACAATACAGAATTGCAGGCCTCTTCGAGGGGGCAACCTCCTAAACAGAACTTTGATTCAATATGCAAAAAGATACATCCATCTATGCCCCTTGCATTTTTAAAGACTCTTCATAACCCTAAACCTAATGCTTAAGAGTTGGCTTACATGCAAAATGCCACCCGAGCTAGAATCTTCTACCAAACAAAACAGTTACATTCTTTATAATAGTTACATTAAATGGTGCCACTTGTCTAGGCGCCTCTAGTGCCACAAAATATTACAAAACATTACATAATATCATTAGGATGGGGTCCCCATGTTAGAAAGGGGGTTATTACATAATAGTGTTAGGATGGGGTCCTAACATGCCCTTCCCCTTCAAAAAGCTTTGTCCTCAAAGTTGAAGATGAGGAAATTGTTGTTGGAGCTGCTGAAGGGACTCCCATGTGGCATCTTTAGGTTGTAATCCTTGCCATTGAACAAGAACATGTTAGGACCCCATCCTAACACTATTATGTAAGAACCCCTTTTCTAATGTGGGGATCCCATCTTAATGATATTTTGTAATAGTTTGTGGCACTAGAGGCACCTAGACAAGTGGCGCCATTTAATGTAACTATTATAAAGAATGTAATTGTTTTGTTTGGTAGAAGATTCTAGCTTGGGTGGCATTTTGCATGTAAGCCAACTCTTGAGCATTAGGTAGGGTTATGAAGAGTCTTTAAAAATGTGAGGGGCATAGATGGATGTATCTTTTTGCATATTGAATCAAAGTTTTGTTTAGAAGGTTGCCCCCTCGAAGAGGCCAACGATTCTGTATTGTGATTTGTGAGATTAATATATATATATATATTTTTTGCATTTCCATTTCGTATTGCAATATTTTGTTCTTTCATGAATTATTGCTTTTATTGCAATATTTATGTGAATGTGCTTATTTTAATTAGAAGGTTCCTAACAAGTGGTATCAGAGCACTTTCCAGGGCCGTGTTCCACTACGATTGCAATAGTTCTTGCCCTTCCATTTTGATTGTTAGGTATAAATTTCCCATGTTTTTATTTTTCTGTTTATTATCCTATTTAAAAAAAAATTCAGGCCATTTTTTTTTTTGTTTTAGTTTAATAGGTTAGAAACCTTGTGCTGGGGGTTTTAAAATATCACGGAGGAGCTATCGTTATTGGCTAAGCTAGATTGCCCATAAAGCGTCTAGTGAAGTGAGGGGCGATCAGGCTCCAATACCCAGGCCTCAGACAACACCCGTATACGGACTTGAGCTCCCACGTATCTTTGGGTATATCGGGAGACCCCCCTAGGATTAGGAGAAACCTTTAGCCATAGGAAGTTTTTCGACCATGTATCTATCCATAGTGCACCGAGCACAACACTCGGGAAGATCACCCTCCCGTATTGTCAGAGAGGCGGGTAGTGTGCTCAAGGGTATGCGTGGAATCCTCCTTGAGTAGTGGCCTAAAATATTGGTCCAAGCACTATCGTTCATTGCTATGGTATAATAGAGGGCTATGGACAATGCATACACCTTGGCCTAGAGTACCTTATTTTTATTGAATGTTAAACCTAAAACCAAGAATCCTACCATAGAAATTGAGCATATTAAAGAGACTACACTATCATAGAATTAATTGTACTAAAATAGCCAAAAGAATTGGTGGTGAAAGTAATAGTCAAGACAGGTTTTTAGGGTAGTAGTTAGTAATAGTTGGGTATCATTTTATCTAGAGTCATAGTTAGTAATAGTCAAGACAGAGTCTACCAGAGTCAGTAGCAGTTGTCTGTTATAGTCAAGAATCATAATAGTCAGGGAAATTGTTAGTAACAGAGTCTGCCAAGATAGTTGTTAGAAATAGTGAGCTATAGAGTCAAATAGAATAGTGTCAAACATAATAGTGTCAATAACAAACTTTGCAGAGCTTGCTAAGGGGTTGTCGGATAAAAGTCAATTTTTTGAGTGAACCAAGACTCCGGGGTGCCAAAAAATATCATCTAGAGACCTAGCCCATTTTGATCATCTTTTTGAGGTGATCGTTTTGATATATAGCACCTAAACACTTTTTTGGGATCATTACTAAAAATAGTAACTATCAAAATAGTATTTCTATTTTTAGTAAGTATCCTTAGAAGGTAAAAAATCATAGAGTATGGCTACAGGCACTAGGGAACAACAAAAGGCACAAGAAATAGATCAAAAAATTGTCGCTCAAGTAAATTCATGGGGGGAGCATTTGGGAGGTTAGTTAAGGGATGGTTTAAATCAGTTAAGGGATGAATTCAAATCTTTACATGACTCCTTGGCTTATGTGGTAAGGGAATAAAAGGACATGAAGGAGGAATTAAATGGAAAAATTATAGACTTGGAAGGTCGTTTAACTAGTAACACCCACACATATGGTCGATTTGGTTCTCATGACCATAAGGATGAAGGACCCAACAATCAACAATGGGAAGCCCATAATAATAATGGATTTAAATTGCCCAAATTAGACTTTCCCAAGTTTGATGGAAAGGATCCAGAGGGATGGTTGTGTCAAGCAAAACAATATTTCAGTCTTCATAATGTTCCTCACTATATGCGCCTCACAATTACCTCTTTCAATTTTGAATCAGATGCCCTGCAATGGTTTTAGTGGCTTAGAAAAGCAAACCCCAATCTTACTTGGCTTGAATTTGAGCAACAACTACTCACTCAATTTGGTCCTAGTGAGTATGAAGACTTTACAGGAGCCCTTTCTAAACTCAAACAAACTTCAACTATTCGAGACTATCAAACTCAGTTTGAAAAATTGGCCAATCATACCACTGGTTTGAGTCCCAAATTCTTCCAAAGTTGTTTTGTGAGTGGTTTGAAGGATGACATTAAAGCTGAAGTTAAAATGTTAAGGCCACAAACATTACAATAGGCCATAGCATTGGCTAGATTGGCAAAGGAAAAATTTAAGGCTCAAGGATGCACCTCCAAATTTTCTCAATCCCGACCACCTTTTTCATCCAAGCCAACATCAAATCCTCCCAACAAATCTCCTACCATCAAAAATTTGACACGAGAAGAGATGGACACTAGAAGAGCCCAAGGGCTATGTTATAATTGTGATGAGAAGTACTCCCCTAGGACATAAATGTGTGCACCAAAAATTATATTTGCTTGATGTGGATGAGACAACAACCACAGACTCTGTAGAGGTGGAAGAGGATCATCAAGAAGAGGAACACATAGAACAACCAGAAGCCCTAGAAGAATCACAACAGGAAATTTCGATGCATGCCTTAGTAGGCATATCAACTCCCCAAACCATGAGGGTGATAGGACACTTCAAGGGACAACGAATAATAATTCTTATTGACTCTGGGAGCACACATAACTTTATTGACCCAAGGGTGGCAAAATAGGGGAATTGTTATATTAATACTTGTAACTCCTTTGAAGTCATGAATGCCAATGGAGGCACTTTGCCTTGTAAGGGAAAGTGTCGAAATGTCAAGATACAAATAGGGGAATATAATCTCAAGGTGGATATGTTTGCCTTACCCCTAGGTGGGTGTGATGTTGTTTTGGGAGCACAGTGGCTGAGAATGTTGGGTCTAGTATTGTGGGATTTTTTTGAGCTATGGATGAAATTCAGCCAACAGGGAATAGAGTACACCTTAAGGGGCATGAAGGTCGGGGCTACTCAACTTGTTTCATCTCATAGGATGGAGAAACTATTGAAAAAGTCATCCCATGGGGTGGTGGCCCAACTATTTGCTATACAAGCTCTGGATGATGGGGACAAGGACCATCAGGAGGAATTACAACTTTTATTGCAAAAACATGCCATAGTCTTTGAAGAACCCAAAGGACTACCCCCTCATCGAACTCACGACCATGCAATTCAACTTATTCTAGGTAGTCTTCCTCCAAATGTCCGCCCTTATAGGTACCCATATGTTCAAAAATCAAAAATTGAAAAGATGGTGCAAGAACTTCTTGCTGTAGGGGTTATTCACCCTAGCGTTAGTCCCTATTCTTCCCCAATGTTGTTGGTATGAAAAAAGGATGGGTCTTGGCATTTGTGTGTGGATTTCAGAGAACTCAATAAAATAACTATTAAAGATAAATTTCCCATTCTAGTAATTGATGAGTTGTTAGATGAGTTGCATGGTGCCCAATATTTTTCAAAATTGGATTTGCGATCGAGATACCATCAGATTCGAATCAAGGAAGATGACATTCCTAAAACTACTTTTAGGACTCATGAAGGGCACTATGAATTCTTGGTTATGCCATTTGGTTTGACCAATGCACCTTCCACTTTTCAGAGTTTGATGAATTCCATTTTTTGGCCCTTCCTTCGAAAATTTATTCTAGTCTTCTTTGATGATATTCTAATTTATAGTCACTCTTGGGAGGAGCATCTCCAACATTTGGATCAGACCCTACAACTTTTGTCTAAGAATCAACTTTATGCCAAGAGGTCAAAATGTTCTTTTGGGTTGCAAGAAGTAGAGTATTTGGGTCACATTGTCACCAAAGGAGGAGTTAAAGTCGATCCTAAAAAGATTCAAGTTGTTCAAGAATGGCCAAAGCCTCAAACCCTAAAGGGACTTCGAGGATTTTTGGGACTCACTGGATATTACCATAAATTTGTGCAGAATTATGGAAAGATAGCGGCTCCTTTAACAACCATGTTGAGAAAGAATTCCTTTATTTGGTCAGAACCAATAGAGAAAGCTTTCAAGGAATTAAAGCAAGCCATGACAACCACCCCAGTGTTAGCAATGCTTGATTTTTCTAAACCTTTTGTAATTGAAAGTGATGCTTCTGGCAATGGAATTGGGGCAGTTTTGATGCAAGAAGGAAGACCATTGGCCTTCACCAATAGAGCACTTTCAGGAAGAAATTTGGGCAAATCTACCTATGAAAAGGAGATGTTAGCCATTTTACATGTTGTTAATCATTGGAGGCCATATCTCATTGGGCGTCACTTTTCAATCAAAACTGACCATCAAAGTCTTAAGTACTTCTTGGAACAAAGGGTAGCCACACCCAAACAACAAAGATGGGTATCTAAATTGTTGGGCTATGATTATGAAATCACATATAAAAAAGGAAAGGAGAATGTAGTGGCCGATGCACTATCTCGATAGTATGAAGATCAAGGAATGTTAAATGCTATATCTACACCACTTCCTCAATGGATCAATCATCTTAGAGAAGAAATGACCAAGGATTCTAGTTTGCAAACTTTGATCAACAAACTCCACGTAGAGCCCAACTCATGCCCTGGATACACTTGGGATGGTCAAGACTTGAGATATCATGACCGACTTGTCATTCCCCAAAATTCACAAATGCGAGAACTCATCTTGCAAGAAATGCATGCATCACCAATGATGGGACATTCCAGGTTTCTAAAGACCTATGAAAGGACCAAGCGTACCTTCTTTTGGAAGGGAATGAAATGGGATATTCAAACTTTTGTGGCAGAATGTGATAGGTGCCAAAGAATGAAAGGTGAAATTGTGTGTTCCCCTGGAACCCTTCAACCCTTGCCAATTCTAGAACAAGTGTGGGCAGATATTTCCATGGATTTCATTGAAGGGTTACCCAAGTCAGGAGGAAAATCAGTTATTCTGGTGGTAGTGGATCGTCTCACAAAGTATGCTCATTTTTGTTCCTTATCCCATCCCTACACAACCTCCGTAGTTGCCCAAATATTTTTAGACTCCATCTTTCACCTTCATGGAATGCCCAAATCTATTGTGTTAGATAGGGACCCTACTTTTACCAGTCACTTTTGGCAGGAACTGTTTAAGTTGCAGGGCACTCAACTCAAAATGAGTTTGGCCTACCACCCTCAGATTGATGGCCAAACTAAAATTGTTAACAAGTGCTTGGAAACCTACCTCCGTTGCTTTGCATCTAGAACATCCTACACAATGGGCTAAATGGCTCCCTCTGGCCGAATGGTGGTATAATACTTCATATCATACACCAAGGTGACCCCATTTGAAGCAATATATGGTCTTCCTCCACCAACACCCTCCTCCTACATTCCAAGAAGTTCCAAGGTTCAAGCTGTCGATTCCACTCTCAGCCAACATGTTGCCCTCCTATGACAACTTAAGGTAAATCTTGAATTAGCCTAGAACCGTATGCGTCAGCAAGCTGATCAACATCGTTCGGAGCACAGCTTCGAAGTGGGGGACATGGTTTTTCTCTACCTGCAGCCCTACAAACAGTCGTCTCTCCAACTCCGTGGATGCTAGAAACTTGCAACCAAATACTATGGTCCCTACCAGGTGTTACAACGGATTGGTTCCACAACCTACAAATTGGCCCTTCCGGCCACTTCCAGGATCCATCCAATCTTTCATGTCTCCTCCCTGAAGAAGGTTGTTGGCAACAAGGTACATGTTCAATCCACATTGCCATAATTGGATGAGGAAGGATCCATCATTCTCGAGCTAGAAAAAATTTTGGATAGGAGATCGCGCACCCTTCGCCACCATGTCATCACTGATGTTCTTGTTCAATGGCAAGGATTACAACCTGAAGATGCTACATGGGAGTCCCTCCACCAACTCCAACAACAATTTCCTCATCTTCAGCTTTGAGGACAAAGCTTTTTGAAGGGGAAGGGCATGTTAGGACCCCATCCTAACACTATTAGTCCGAGGGTGATAGGCTGAACTCATTTTGAGTTGAGTACTTTGCAACTTAAACAGTTCTTGCCAAAAGTGACTGGTCAAAGTAGGGTCTCGTTGCCACATTTTGCAAAGGGGTGAAAATTTTGAAAACTGCTGCATTTTTTGGGACCAGATCCTTCCCTTTCTCCTTCCCTAACAGTTTAGTCCAGGCAATCTTCAGATTTGTGCTTTCAGGTTCAGTTTCTCAGCTTTCAGCAAGTTTTGGCGAGGTTTGGGAAAAGCCCAAAAATTCTCTAAGGCAAGGGCACTCCCGGGTCGCTCTCTTTTCGAGCGATTCCGGGAGTCGCTCCATTTTTATGGCGATTCCCAGCTTCGCCTCATCCCCAGGCGACCGCCGGCAACATCAAGCAGCGACGCACGATTGGCAAAGAAAAGGGTCGAAAAATGTCTAAGTGTGGCGAGGACGGGAGTCGCCCCATTCTGGAGCGACTCCCGTCCTCGCCAACCTCCCCCAGTGACCCTCGACAGTGTCAGCGACCGTCAGCAACAGGCAAAAACATGAAAAATTGCAAGGTTCCACGAGCCTGGGGGACGGGGGGACAGGGGGATGGGTTTTCAGGGACGGCAGGGGACGACCGATTTTAGGGGACGGCTCGGGGACGGGCGGGGGGACGGCTGGGGGGACGGCTGGTATAATACTATAAAAAATGAAATTTTTCCCAACAAAAATGATATTTCATATTACTAATCAATTATGTAAGTGCAGTCATTCATATTCAGATTAGTTACTAACACAAGTGCAGCCATAATTGAGTCATTTAACATTTTCATGTTCATATTAGTTACTAATTTGCAGCCATTTAATTGTTTCAAGTTCAACAACTATAACTTGAAGGTTCAGCCAAGGATATCAAGTGCAAACAATGTTCAAACAGTCATCATTTTTTCAGCCACCAATGTTCAAACAAAGACTGTCATGTTTAAAAATTTTCAGTCACTAACTGTTCAAATATGACAGCAATAAGAAATCTGAAATAGTCATAGTATCAATGCTCATTTACAACAAAAAGACTCAAAACTAAAATAGTAAAAGAGTATACAATGTAATAGAACTCCTATGGAACTTCTGTTGGGCTATCACTATCAAAATATGTATCACTATTTGATGAGCTGCCCTCATCATCTAAGTGAAGATCCTCCAATGAAATTCCAACCAACCCCTCATGACTCTCATCCTCATCAATCTGTCATGCATCCTCTGGATCAACATCCCATCGTGTAGCTAGAGATTGCTTGTACTCTGGCTTAACTCTCTCACGAAGACGAAGAGAGCTATGCACTACAACTAGCTTCTCCGCTCTGCGAGAGGTAAACCTATTCGTCCTTACATTGTGGATAAAGCTGTATGTAGACCAATTCCTCTCAGCAGCAGAGGAACTAGCAACCTGTGAAAGAACCCTAATTGCAAAATGTTTCAAGTTAGGTGTGCTGTCCCCATATAGCTGCCACCATCCAATGGGATTTCCTTGGGCAATGGTAGCCCTATCCTCCTTGCACTGTGGGTGGCTGAAGCGAGGGCCCTCGAGATTAGCAAATTTGAGCCACTCATCTCTAAGATTTGAGCTCTCCTCCCTCGCATATATCTTTCTAATGGCTTCCAAAAACCCTTCTCTCACCTCTGGATCCTCATGGGGAGACACTCTCACAGGCCTACGCTCATACCACTTTGGGTTTACTGAATATGCTGCCATATGAAGGGGGGTGTTCAGCCTATCCCACCTCCTCTGTATAATAGGCCTGATGTAGGCCTCATATAATAATAGGGATGGATCTCTAGCAGAAATGACTTTTTTAATCTCCCCCAACATGCTGTCAAAAGTCTCATATATTTCTCCTAGACTAGGAGCATCTGTGTCAGCATATCTGATGATAGCAACAATAGGGGCAACAAAAGACACAATATACCTATAAGAAATCAAAAACAAAATTTAGAAACTTATATGTCACATTGTCATATGAGCACTCCAATTTGAAACAAACAATGAAAATTGAAAAATCATAAATGACATTTTGGTTTCTTACTTGGCTTGAGACCACCAACTATCATCCAATGTTTTGTCTCTAATTTTTTTCCCCTCCTCTGTCCTTGATTCCGGCCACCTCTTCCACTCCGTGCATACTACCATGGATTGTAGAGCATCTTGCACCTCAATCATCCTCTCCAATAAAATGAAGTAGGTGGCGTATCTAGTGTCTCCCGGTTTGATGAACTCCTCCTTTGAGAAGAACTGAAAAAGGGCTAACGAAGTGTGATGGTTGCAAATGAACATTTGCATATCTCTGGCTTGTGCAACCATCTCCTTCACCCAATCTATCCTCCCAATGTCCTTCAATGCATTGTTCAATGCATGAACACAACACGGGGTCCAAAAAATATGTTTATATTCTTGTTCTATCATTTTCCCTACACGCTGGCAAACAGAGGCTGCACCTGTAACTACCTGTAGTGTACAAAAAATTAAAATGGTCTCATTTAAGTTTTTAACAGCCATTTAGAATCTAGATTTGTAATTTTAAAATTTAAAGATTTTGATTTTCATAAAAAAATCTGAAAAACTTAAAACTTAAAAGTAAAACAGAAATTATCGAATTGATTACCTGTACAACATTGGAGGCTCCAACCTCCTCAATAGCCTCCTTCAACTGAAGGAACTGGAACTCAACATCCTTTTTTTCCCCGTGCAATCAATGGCGTTGAGAAAATAGGGACCTGCTTTACATGTGACAATGATATTGATGAGTGGACGTTGACGAATGTCAGTCCACCCATCCATGATGATAGAACATCCATGAGGCAACCATGTGTTCCTCTTCTGCTCCATAACCACACTGCATTTGGAATAGTGTTTGTCTAAAAGAGAGGTACGCAGCCTAGTTTCTCCAAGCGGTAGATATGAAGTCCCTGCCTTGGCTATTTCTCTTACCGCGTCCTTGAAGTAGGGGGAGCGTGCAATATGGAAAGGAAGCCTATGTGCAAAAAATAATTTTGCTATAGCATCATTTGCTGATTCTCTTCCTTGCACATTAAACATTTTATTTACTGTTCCCCTTTTCTTTGAGGGCAGCGGTGGCATACTGGATGTTTGGGTTAATTCTTGTGGTTGTTTTGAGGAGGCCCCAATGTCCTCTCTAAATGATTGGCTAGTTGTAGGTAAAGACAAGCCAGAATTTTTAAATCTAGACTCTTGCACAATCTTATGGACTTCATTAACTTGTGCCCGGGTCATTTTTTGGCAAGCCCTAACCCCTGTTCCTGCCTTATCCATGAGATGAGATGAAGTATTGCAAAAATTACACAGCCATGTTCTTGAGCCCCTAGAAATTTTTTTCCCTTGGTCACAGTTAGTTACAATTTGCAGCAGTGGTTTTTTTATATTAAATGGACCCCTGGCATATTCTTTTAGTAACAAAGATGGGCAGTCAAAACTGGGTTGAGAAGCAGTGCTATCCTCTTTGGAAGTTTGGGGTTGGATGGTAGAGGATGAATCTCTAACAGTAGCAATATTCATGTTTATGTTTTGGTTTTCAGTTTGGTTTCCCTCCTCCAAATCAACCTCAAAAGAACCTATTGCACTGCTGGCCATGTTTTGTGTTGAAATTAAAATATAAAATTTCAATTTGAAAACACTAACAGCTTGGAAGAGGTAAAAAAAATTGAAAACCTAGTGCTGTTGCTGTTGTTATTTCTGCTGTTGCTTGCTGCCTACTGCTGCTGCCCTTGCTGCCTACTGCTGCTGCTATGCTGCCCCTTGCTGCCTACTGCTGCTGCTATGCAACCCTTGCTGCCTTTGCTGCCTACTGCTGCTTCTATGCTGCCCTTGGTGCCCTTGCTACCTCCTTTTGCTCTCCAACTCTCTTTTTCTTCTTCTCTCTTGAAAAATGAAAGATGAGTGTAAGTGTTTTTTTGTATTCACTTTATATAACATACTTTTAGGTTTAGGGTTTTTGGGGGGTGAGACTCAAAATGGGTCCCACCCCTTACCTTTTTAAAAGTAATTTTTTTTTTTTGATTTCCCCTTGGGTGGGGACGCCCAGCCGTGGGGGACGGCTGGGCCCCATGGGGGACGCCCAGTCGTCCCTAGGGATGGCCCGAGCGTCCCCCATGGGGCCTAGTCGTCCTCGGGGACGGTTGGGCGTCCCCGGGGACGCCCCAAAAAAGGGGATGTCCCGGGGACGGGAGGCCACAGGCCTTAGCCATCCCGGGGACGTTTCCCAGCCGTCCCTCAAAAAGGGGGATGGGGGAAACGACCCCTTGCCGTCCCCCCGTCCTGGGGGACGCGGGAAACGGGGGGACGCGTCCCCATGGAAAACATGAAAAATTCTAAGGCACGGACTGTTGCCAAGGTTCGCTCCATTTTGGAGCGAACCCCGTAGTCGCTCTCTTTTCTCAGCGACTCCCGTCGTCGCTTCAGTTTTCAGCGAACCGCGGCGGGGGTGAACTCAAAAAATTTCTAAGTGCGCGTACGCCGGTCGCTCCGTCTGGGAGCGACTCCCGTCGTCGCCACTCAATCTCAGCGACTCCCGTCGTCGCTCGCTTTTCCGGCGATCGCCAGCAGCTGCAGAGTTTGAAGAGTATACCGAGGTCGCTCCGTTTTGGAGCGACTCCCGGCGTCGTCGTGGCAGCCGAGCGACTTCCGTCGTCGCTGTCCCTTTCTAGCGACCGTGGGCAGAGGGGTTTCCAGAAAACTTTCTAAGGCATGAAAGCTGCCGCGGTCGCTCCGTTTTCGAGCGACTCCCGTCGTCGCTGCAGAAGCTCGGCGACTCCCGTCGTCGCCCCCCCATTCAGCGACCTCGAGCAGAAAAGGACAAAATTGCAAATCTTTCTAAGGCATGCCCGCCTCGGGTTCGCTCCATTCCGGAGCGACTCCCGGGGTCGCTCTTATTTCCAAGCGACTCTTGTCGTCTCCCTCCATTCCAGCGAACCTCAGACTTAGGCTGAAAACATGCAAATTTCGGGATTTGGACCAGTTTTAGCAGAACTGAAGGCGTACTTCAAGGACAGGGTAGGTGAGCATTGACAACAGGTATTCAACGACAAACTGTACTACACCTACCGCATTAACAAGGCACGCCTTCTCAACCACCATATCCGTCCGGAGCCGTACCAAATCCAGGTGAATCATGCTGCAGGTACGCTCACGGCCAGCAAGGGTCAAATCTCGGCAGCTTTTGCAGGTTTGGGGTTCCGTGCTTCAATGTAATTTGGGGGGAAATTTCTGCTATAAATAGCAGTGCACTTTCATTGTAAAAGGGGGGGAACATATTGCTAAGAAAGCTACTGTAAACAGACATTTTGCTTCAATACAAGGCATCTTTGGCTCCAATTCTTGTCTCTTTCTTTTATGCTGCCTTCTGCAAGTATTTCTGCTCCATGTTCATTTATTTTTCTGATTGCTGTAATTCTGAACTCTGGATTAGGGCATTGGCAATTAAGTGAATCTGGAATGCTTGTTGAAGGATACATAGGGAAGAATCGCAGTATTGGTTTTTGTTACATGTTTTGTTTTGATTGTTGCTGGTTTGGGTATTAGTTAGTGATTGTGCTGCTTGTTCTTCCCCACAACTATTGCTATGCTTTTACATTTCTTTCTGCATTTTACAATCTCTTTCCAGTTCCCTTATCTTAAACCCCAAGTAGAATAGTATAGGAGCCGGCCTTCTCCGGAGATTGGCACGGAAGGCATCCCTTCCTTCCGGCCTTTCAATCTGTTGGGCGGGTCTAGGGCGCAAAAGACCAAAATCCTTTCCTAAGTGGCAGATTCGTAACCAACAGTTTCTCTGGCACGCCCGGTGGGACCCGAAGTGTTCCACCTCATAAGCGGTATTGAAGTAATGGTGTTCGCTTCAGTGTTGTCGAATCTGAACACCTGGCGACTCTGTTGAACTCGGATACTTTCCAAATCTCGAAGACCAGTCCAAGAAAATCCTGTCTTCATGCATACGAGATGGAGAGTTAGAAACGCTGAAGAAGAGCCTGAGTACTACGAGCTTGACATCACCGCCTTCGGAGAACGCCCTAGGCTAGTTGGGTCCAGTATCCCTCTGGACGAAGCACCTTCGCAAGAAGCCGCAGTTGACGAGCAAGACCCGACTTCGGATAGCACTGCAACCAGCTGCCCTCCGAATCCTCCGAACTCTCCAGACCATCAGGCCGCTCCGATGCAACCTGACTTGCAGTTGGCTGCTTCTAGGACACTTGTTCAGCCCAATCCAAACGCGAATATGGCAAATCCGCCACCAAATCAGAATATACCAAACCCGCCAAATCAGAATCAACAACAAAATCAGCCGGCTGCCCCCGAGCTATTTCCAGCCTGGAATTCTACAGGACCTCTCAATCTAGCCGGGCAAGCTGTCGTTCCAGCTGCCGCCTTGAAGGCCATACCCACGTACGATGGCACTGGGAAGACGGCCTACGAGCACATCCAAGACATTGTTGCCCTGGCCGCGCTTCACAACATCACCGATGAAAGTGTCATGGTCCGACTGTTGGCCTTGTCTCTGCGCGGAAAGCTCCTGTATTGGTATAGATCCTTGCCGCCTGGCACTATCACCGGGTGGGGTCAATTGGCGGGGCAACTGGTGAAGGGATTCAATGAGTCCGCAGATCCGTCATCTTTGCTGCATCAATTCACAACCATCCAACGACATCCGCAAGAGGAGATAGCGGATTTTAATGTAAGGTTCGCAAGGTCCTGGCAAAGGGTGCCCACCGAACTGCGGCCGACCGCCGGACAAGCTGCCTACTATTACCTCAGATCCTTCAACTCGGACATCAGTATGATCATTAAGTTCTCCAACGTCAACACTTTCCCCGAATTGTACGAGTTGGCCCAAAAGGCAGAGCTGGATTTGATTGCCATTGGTAGACTCCCACCTAGGATGCCGATGCCGATTTACCCCGATTTCCCTCAATCGCAGTATCCTAGTGCATCTGCCCAACCGCCTTCTACATCTTCCACATACCCGAATCCATCATGGAATCCCGCACCGGTGGTCTCTCAGTTCTCCGCTCCCCAAGTACATTTTCCCACTCCACAGGCGCCACAACTTCCATCCCCTCCGCAGTATCCAACACTTCCTGCTCCTCCACAGTACCCGACATTGCCCCCAGCCCCACCGTTGGCGCCATTGCCTCCACCAGCCCAATCGGCGCCTCCACCCGTTGATGTGCAGGCTAAGATTCTGCAAGAAGTACAGTCTCTTGCTTCTGTCTACCGAACGTTGTCCAACGACATGGCTGTTATGAAGAAGCAGGCTCAGCAAGAGTTCATCCCTAGGAGACCCTACCCTCCTCCGGCGCTTACAAGAGATCAAGTACCTCAAGCCAATAGACCTCCCGCGAGGAATGCTGCTATCAATGAAGAGCCGAGCACTTCAGACTACGTGCACTGGTGCTCCACATGCAACGACCCTCACGGGGAAGACAGTTGTATGCTTCATCAGCATTATGCCCAAACCCTGGCGAGCAGCGGCCCGAGCGAGCAGATCAACATGATTAGGGAGGCGGATCGCAATTTCGCGGTCCCGGAGGAGGAGCAAGTGTCGATTCTGACCAAAGATGGTAAGAAGCAGATCGAAGTGGATGCGGCCCAGATGCAGCCTTTGAAGGTGTATACCAGACGAGAAAAGGAGCAGCCTCCGGCGAAGGCTCCTGACAAAGGTCCTGCGCTTCCGCCGGCAAAAGAGAAGACGTTCCCGACAAAAGCTCCAGTGGCGCAACCTCAGGGTGAGACCAAGGAGCAGGCGAGAGAAAAGCTCAAATACCCTTCGTTGACCAAACGACAGAGAGTTGAGGCGACGCAGCAGTACCGCACCAAGTACGAAGCTGCGAAGGAGACGGAGGTGCCCGCTACTTCAGCCTACAATATTGTTGATGAACTCAAGAAGACCCCGGCCAAGATAAGCATGTATGATGCCCTGCAACTCCCCGGGCAGGTAGATCTGCTACAGGAGTCTCTAAAGTCTGTCAAAGAAGGAAAGTCATCGCAACCTGTGTTGGCTCAGCCCTTGACTACTTCAATCACGGGAAAAAACAGGCCACCACCGTTCTACCTGTCTCTGCGGATGGAGGGGTGTGTGGTGCACAACTGCATGATTGATTCCGGCGCATCAACCACCGTCATGCCAAGGGCAGTCTGCGAGGAGATCGGCATGGAATACACGCGAAGCAGCCAAGGTGTCCTTCAACTAGATGGCACTCCTGTGAAAACAGTGGGCGTCATTAAAGATATCCCTATTCAGTTGCACAAGGCGCCTCAGATCGTTGTGATTCAAGAGGTTGTGGTCGTTGACCTGGAACCCTACTTCGGCATGTGCCTCTCGAGGGAGTTCACCGCCAAACTGGGTGGGTATCTTTCCCTTGACTATTCACATATGGAGGTCCCCTTCAAAGGGAGAAAAGTGAAGATTTACAATGAAAAACCCTCCACCTTCCTTGTTGGGAGGATACCAGAAGAGGGACAACAGGATGAATCAGTGCACCTGATGACGGAGCAGTTGGAAGAGGTTGATATAGTGGAAGAGACCATGGAAGCACTGCAGGCGGAAGACGAGTTCTCCCTTCTTGATTTCAACGCCATGATTGAATCAGACATAGGCTGCTACTCTATTACGCAGCCTGAAAAGCCAAAGGAGACAGTAAAAGAAGACATAGGCCCCGCCCCGAATGAGCTATGGAAGCTGTACTTTGATGGCGCCCGATGCAAGAACGGCGTCGGGGCAGGGGTGCTCCTAGTTTCACCCTCGGGAGAACAGAAAGATTATTGCTACAGGCTGGCTTGGAGTTGCACCAACAACGCGGCAGAGTACGAAGCCCTGTGCCTAGGGTTGAAAAAGGCAGAGAAGTTGGGGATCAAGCAGTTGCAAATCTTTGGAGATTCAGAGCTGGTGTGCAAGCAGATCACCAACAAGTGCACCTCAAAGAAGCACTATCTCAAGGCTTACCGCAATCGGGTCTGGGATTTGCTGGAGTCATTTGAGGCCCTTAATGTTCAATCCATCTCCCGAGAGAAAAACAAACACGCGGACGTCTTAGCGTCTATCGGAGCCAGATACTCCCCGGTGATGACATGATGCAGAAGCCTAAGGCGGTAAGAACCATCTACAGGCCTTCTGTGCCTGATAAGGACACCCACTGGCAGGTGTTCGATTGTGACGAGCAGATCGTCAATTTTTTAATTCATGAAGCTAGTACTATTGAAGGTAGAGACCCTGATGACGAGGAGTATGAGGGGTTGATACAGTTGAAGAATAATCATGTCCCGAAAGGACTGATTACTTTGGAAAGTCTCTTTGATCAAAATGACAGAGCAATATCACACCGGATCAAAGTAGACGCCAAGCAGTATAAGGACCTGGAGCTCGAGCCCGGAAAAGTGATAAAAGTTGGAACGGACTGTACCCCGGAAGAATTGGAGCAGATTCGGGCCTTGTGCAAAAGGTATCCTGACATTGTGGCCTGGTGTTATCAAGATTTGAAGGGGTATGACAGAGAAATCATCCAACATACCATAGAGCTGGAGGAAGGAGTCAAGCCCTGCAGGCAGAAGCAGAGGCCAGTCAACCCGAAAATCGAGGTTCTCATGAGAGCCGAACTCTTGAAGATGCTAGAGGCAAAAATCATCTATCCCATCAAGCATTCTTCTTGGGTCGCAAATCTGGTTCCCAGTCAGGAAGAAGAATGGGGATATTCGCCTCTGTGTTGATTTCCGCAACCTGAATCAGGCCTCACTGAAGGACCATTACCCGCTCCCACAAATTGATCAAATCCTCCATGTGGTCGCAGGAGCCCAGCGATTCTCTCTCCTAGATGGCTTCTCTGGCTATAATCAGATATGGGTGAAGGACGAGGATCAACATAAGACGACGTTCACCACCAAATGGGGGACGTTCGCCTATCAACGTATGCCCTTCGGCCTGTCCAATGCGGGGGCCACATTCCAGAGAGCCATGGATATTGCATTCCGTGAGCTGTTGAACAAAATTATCGTCATCTATTTGGATGACATGACAGTGTTTTCACATAAGAGAGAAGAACATGCCTCTCACTTGCAGCAAGTGTTTGAGAGATGTCGGGAATTTGGCATATCCATTAATCCCAAAAAGTCTGTCTTTGCAGTGAAGGAAGGGAAGCTTCTAGGCCATGTCATTTCTGAGAAAGGGCTGGCAGTTGACCCTGACAGGGCAGAGGCTCTTCTTCGACTTCCAATCCCAGTAAACAAAAAGGGGTTGCAGTCCTTCTTTGGCCAGATCAACTTTGTAAGGAAGTTCGTGCCCGATTTCGCCCAAGTCATTAAGCCGATGGCCGAACTCCTGAAGAAGGATGCCGAGTTCGTCTGGACTGAGGAGAGAAAAAGGGCATTTGAGGAGATCAAGGCTAGGATTGCCCAGGCACCTGTACTGATCAATCCGGATTACTCTAAGGATTTCATCCTATATGCAGTTGGAGAGCCTGAGAGCTACGCAGCGGTCCTAACGCAAAAGGGAGATGATGGTGAAGAGCGGCCGATAGCCTTCTTGAGCCAGGTGATCCAGCCGCACGAGGAGAGATACAACTTCATTGAACGCCAAGTGCACGCAGTCATGAGGTCCTTAAAAAAGTTCAAGCACTTTGTCTCCCAGAGCAGGACGACCGTGTTTGTTGTCCACCCAGATGTCAGAAGTTTTATCATCCAGGGAGAACTGGGTAACAAAAGGGCCGGCTGGATCGCCAAGATTCAGGAGTTTGATATAGAGGTTCGGCCCACCAAGCTAATCAGAGGTCGGGCACTGTGCCAAGAACTAGCAAGGAGTGCTGCTGCGGAAGTAGCCGCCTGTCAGTGGGAGGACCCCGTCCTAGAAGGCAACTTCGCCAATTTCTCAGCAGAGGACAGCGATTGGACCGATGAAATAATTTGGTACTTCAATATTGGGAGGTGCCCAGATCGCTTCAATGCCTCACAAAGGAGGAGATTCAGGCTCCAGTCCCAGAAGTATGTGTTGCGCCCCGAGGGGCTGTTTTTCAAAAATGTTGATGGTGTTCTCTTGCGATGCGTCAAGGGGACAGAGAAGCAGAAGGTCCTAGGCGAATTCCATTCTGGAATGTCGGGAGGACACCTTTCAGGAAGGCCAACGGCCTTGAAAATGATCAGAGCGGGCTATTATTGGCCCACCATCTTTGCTGATGCGTATGCAGTCTGCCAAAAGTGTGAGAAATGCCAGAGGTTCGCCGACCGAAACAAGAATGCACCAATGCCCCTCCAGCCAATTCAGGCTGAGGCTCCCTTCCAGCAATGGGGCCTGGATTTCATCGGGGTGATATCGCCAAATTCCTCGGCAGGGCACAAGTATATCTTAACTGCCACGGATTACTTCACCCGATGGGCCGAAGCGATACCTACCAAGCATGCCGACCAAGAGACTGTCATCGCCTTCTTGGAGAGCTTAATCACCCGCTTCGGGATCCCTGAAGCGATTGTAACAGACAACGGTCCAGGGTTCATAGGGGCTAAACTCACGGAGTTTGCTTGCAAGTATGGAATTTACCATAAGGCTTCCTCCAATTACTACCCGCAAGGAAATGGTCTAGCCGAGTCGACAAATAAGAATCTGATGAAGATCATAAAGAAGACTCTGGAGAGGAACAAAAGATCCTGGCACTTGCACCTGGACCAGGCGCTATGGGCAGACCGCATATCTGTTAAAAGATCCATAAAGACATCGCCATACGCGCTTGTTTACGGAAAAGAGGTCGTCCTGCCCACTCATGTCGAGATGCCCGCACTCTGGCTGCTAGATGATGAAAAGGGTAACCTGGATCCTGTTGATGCCCGGCTAGCTCAGTTGTTGCAGCTTGAAGAAGAGAGAGAAAAGGCTTATGAAGCCTTTATGAAGCACACAGAGACCACCCGGAATTGGTTTGCAAAAGGGACTACAACCAGGGTCTTCAAGATCGGGGATCTAGTGCTGAAATGGGATTCATGGAAGGCAAAACCAGGGAACCATGACAAATTTGATGCCTTCTGGGAAGGCCCCTTTCAGGTTGCCCGGGTTAACCAGTTCAACTCATTTGTGCTGCGAGACATGGAGGGCCAGATCCTTCCAATACCAGTCAATGGCTTTCATCTGAAAGCCTATCACCACTAAAAATATCAGAAGGTTCTCCTGTGTACATAGTTTCATTTCTGCAGTTTAATTTGGTTTTTCTGAATGTAAATATGCTTTTCAGTAGATGTAATTTCCTGCTTTTAGCCCAAGCGTCCGGCCTTCGGGTCGGAAATTTTTGTTCCAAGAAAATGCAGAGCCAAGTTTCTTGTGCAGAAGGTGGTCCCTGTTTGCAGAACAGCAGGGCAAGGTTCGTCAGGTTCATCAGGGTTGAAAAAATTGAAAAATTTCACTAAGTGCCCATGCAAGTAAAACCTGCCGAAGTTCGCCCAGATAAACCAACGACGACGGTTATCGTTCAAATTTCTAGCGAACTCCAGCTAAGTTCAAGAGGCTCACCCAATCGAAAGAAGGCATAAAAAATTGTCTAACTGCCTTAAGCGCCCACGGTCTCCCAATCTTTCAGCGACTCTGGGAGTCGCCCGCAATTTTCAGCAATTTCGAGAATCGCCAGGTCCACGGACGAGCCGCTTCAGAGCTCTAATAGCAGGAAAAATACTAAGGCAAAAGGCCCATGACGAGGGTCGCTCCACTCCAAAGCGATTCTTGGAATCGCTCATAGTTTTCAGCGAACCGTGGAGAAGCGCCAAGATTGGGCCGGAGATAAAGAAGGCAGCGAGTCGCTCAAAACCCTCACAGAGCTGAAAGTCGCCCCTGCTTGCAAGCGATTCTGGGAATCGCGCAGGTGCAGCGCGAACTGAGAAGCCAGGGAAGGGCAAGAAAAAAACTGGAAAATTTTCTAAGTGTCAATGCGCCCATGGTCGCTCATTTCCTTAGCGACCCCGAGAGTCGCTCATACTTTTCAGCGATTCCGGGAATCGCTCCATTTCAGAGCGAGTAGCCGCCCGGGTCCAAGAAACGCCAAAAATGCTAAGTCCAAAGATGGTGCACGAGTCGCTCCATTTTGGAGCGACTCCCGTAATCGCCCACGTTTTCAAGCGACGACGGATATCGCTCCCTTTTCGAGCGAACCTTGGCAGGATGAGTGATCTCAGGGAAAAATAAAGTTTAAAAATTTCTAAGTGTTGTATGATGTCGGTCGCTCGCCCAAGGTACCAAATGCTACAAATCGCTTGTTTCCTTAGCGATTCCACGAATCGCTCCAGTTTTAAGGCGAACCTCGTCTCAAGTGCAATCTCCAATCGACGAACCTTGGGATGCGCGTCGAAGGGGCGGCAGGTTACGTTTTCGAGGTGCACGTTATAAAGGAGGATATTTGCACACATTTCCAGGCAGATTTCTTCAAAGAAAAGGACGAGTTTGGGACCAATAATCGAAGAGTTGCTCTTCCACGAGAGATCTCGCGCACGGCCACCGAGGAATAACGGCCGCGCCCACCAACTCCGTGCGCCCGGCATTTAACTCAAGCATTCGCCATTAAAGGCCACCTCCTTGCTCGCTCCCATAAAAGCTCAGTCGCTCAATTCACTTTACCAGTTAAACCCAAACGCATTCCGAGCTGCATCAGAAGGCAAGTTCAGAGCTTTACCAGCGAGCAGCAGTATACTCAAATTTTTCCAGCGCCATGGGTAAAAAGAAGACTGAGGAGAAGGGTAGAGCAGCTGGACAAGCAGCTTCAGGCACACCAGAGAGTGGGAAGAAGAAAGATAAAGGAAAAGCAGTGGCTTCAGAGACAGCGTCGGGGAAGAAAGCCCAACCAGCGGTACCCCAGCCGCCTGTGGACAATTGGATTAAGTACAGAGACGACCTCTACTCTCAGAGCATCGAGCAGCTGCGACGCACCATAGAAGACTGGCGAGAGAAGGTTCCTGCCTCACACCCTTACGCAGCGGCTTATCACTCGCACCTATATTGGTTCTTATGCCCGCCGGTGCACAATTGCCCAGAGCTGATAGCGGCAATCGCCCAGTACTACAAGCCTAGCACCAGGCAAGTCAGGGACCATGAGGGGACTGTCCTGTTCTCGCTCTTCCCGAAAACTGTCCAGATGGCCTTCGCGCCTAACCAGTTGCCGGATACTGACTATACCATCAGGAATATTAATCTCAGCGAGCAGGCAGACAAGTTCTCAAATAATCCAAAGATGCGACGCTTTATGGAGTCCCAGTTGCACGAACCTTTGCCGCCCAAACATTGGCCAACGCAGCCTAGGCACCTGAGAGATTTCAAAAGTACAGGCATTTATACTATGCTGGCCTGGGTCTTGGGTTGTGGCACAGACGCGTTTGTCTTCCCCTACCAGATCGCAATTGCGGAATGCATCTTGCACGGAGAATTTTACGAGCCCAGCGCCATGGGAAAAGAAACCAAACCAGTGTTCTTCGACTGGGCAGACTGCGTAGCACGTGGAATACATTCGCGCCTGCAGGACTTGATAGATGGAAAGACTCAATCCTTCAGGCAGTGTTCGTTCCTGGCCTGGCTCTTCCTGTTCCATATGCACAACAAGATGAACGCGCTTACTGTTCAGCGCACAGATAAGAAGGGCGCGCGACTCCCAGTGTACCAATGGACCCGGGTATTGTTGAAGAGGGAATCGTACTATAAATTCAATCTGGCGTTCTTGGGCCCCGCCCTAGCTCTTCTCCATGGCTATTGCCCGCGCGTCCCCCCAAAGATGAAGGACAAAGTGATACAACAAAATATGAGCGACACTTTCCGACTGACGCAGAGGTTTGTTATCAGAATTTTCGGGTTCACGGGCAAACCTTTCCTTCTGCCATATTACGCCACAGAGTACTTATTCGCCTTAGAGGCAGCGCGGCAGATGGACTATACCGACCAGAACTACGGTCAAGGGAGAAGATGGGGCCATATTTTCGAATTCCCAATCATATGGGGAGAGATTGAAGTCAACGTAAATGGGCAGAACGAATTCTTAGCGGCTACGCTCTTAAGCTTCGGCCTGGTTGAGCTTCCCCAGCGGTGGAGGTATGATCCCCTCGACATAGTAAAGGACTTCACGGAGATGAAGAATTTTCACGCCTGCCCTCGCCAGGAGATCATGGGAGAGCGAAATAATCCGTCGGGAGGAGACCTCGAGTGGAACATAGAGGAGATGCAGTCTTTCCCGCCGTGGCACGACTTCTATTTTGTTGAGGCGGAATATGACCCAGTCAATAACAAGGCCCACTCTCTGGACTCCAAAGCCTACAAAAAGATGGTGCCTAAATTGCAAAATATGGGTTGGAAGCCCGAGAAGATAGCAGAATGGTGGGTCATGAGGGCCCACACCAAGAAGGAAAAGTCCGAAAAAGTTCTTGCTAATGACCTTCAGTTCTCCAAGCTGTACGACGACCACCACGCCACGTGGCGGCCTATTGTGTTCAGAGATCTCGTGCCTCGAGGCACCCAGCGCCTACAAAAGGCACAGGCCCCACCCAGACAGCCACTCACACTTGGTGGAGGATCCAGCAGTGGGGAAAAGAGGAGTCAGGTGGCAGAACCCATGGTGCGGCAACCCCCTGAAAGGCAACAAGGACCATCCAAGCAGCCGGCCGAAGCAGCACAGGCGACTCAGACGCCTCCGAAGAAGAAGGTTAGGGTCAAGATAAAACAGTCCAAGGCTCCCTCGGGAGAAGCCGTTGGCCCAACGCCTAGCGCACTCGCTCCAGCCACGGCCCAAGAAAAGGAGGCCACGCCTCGAAAGGAAAAGAAGAGGGCCGAAAAGCCCAAGGAAAAGAAGGCCACGCCTAAGAAAGAGGCTGTGCAGCGGCCCGAAGCTACACCGCAGAAGGTCACTCCCACAGAAGTTATTGCTATAAAGGAGGACACGCCCCCGCCGGAAGAGGATACGTGGATAACCCAAGTCTTCAATACGCCAGCTCGACCCGAGCACGCAGGTACGCATCCCCTTTTCCTTCCCCAATCTTCTGAATCATTGGCTGCGGCACCGTCTTCCTCCGCTGCTGGACCCACCCTCGTTGCCGTCCCTCTTGGTGGCGAATCGGCAGCTGCCGTTCCCCTTGCAGTATCTCACCCCGTCCTCGAAGAATCCCAGCCTACCGCCTCCACCCAGAGCGACCAGCAGGCGTTCAGCCTGTTTTCCTCAGATCCCAACGCATTCGAGGCCCTTGCCCATACCCAGCCAGGTGCCGCTGGCGAAGACCCACCGAGTTCTTCCCATCCTCCATCTTCAGCCGGTGCATTGATTGAAAACCCGTCTTTAAACCTTGAGGATCCTCCCGCCTCTGCCCAAGCCGAGACATCCCCAAAGGCGACCGAGCCCCCAAGTGTCGTTTCCCCTTATCTGTTCGCAGACGAACAGATGCCCCAACAAGATCTACCTTTGGTCAAGCATATGTTCGAGGAGATGGAGCTCGTTGAACGAGAGTTGGATAAGATGGAGAACCAACCCTTAGCAGCCCAGGCGGAGCAGAGCTCCTATAGATGGCTCCAGGACATGAGAAAGAGAAAAGGCGAGGAGCTTGCCGGAGTGGAGAAGCGCGCCAGGTTTGACCTGGATAACATGTTGTTGCATAAAGAGAAGAGGGTCCCCAAGGTGAAGAAGCCCCTGAAAGATATGACTCCAGATGATTACACCTACCACCGTGTAGCCAAGGACCTGAATAACATCAGCGTGGAAAATGAAGTGGGGGCCATTCATCTGAGGGCCGATACATTATATGTGAACCATCACCAGTTGAAGGAGCGCTTCTACAAGGTGGAGGATGAAAAGTTGAAGCTGGAGGAGGAGATGGCGAAAATGCAAGCCCAGCTAGATGACTCCAAGGATGAGTCCCAGCAGCTGAAGCAACGACTGGCAGCTTTGGAGAAAGAATTGACTAATCAAAAGGAGGCTGCAGAACGCCGAACCAGAGAAGGAGAAGAAGCGCAGGCCCGAATAGTTGAACTACAGAGCCAGCTTCAGGGAGCTCAACAACAATTGGAGGAAAGGGCTGCACAAGTGGAGACGTTCTCCAGGGACCGAGTCAAGGAGATCCGTGCTGGCCTGTTGAAGAATTTTAGAACCCGAGCCTCCAGATCTCTCTCGGTTCTCATGTTTATTTGCAAAGTGAAAGAAATATCTGCCCAGGGCAAGCCTGTGGTAGAGGAGGCCGAACGCCAAGCACAGCGATGGCTCGACTTGGCTGTCAAAACTGAAAGCTATGAGCGTCAGGACCTCCAAATTCCCCCCATGACTCAGATTGCCCTAGATTGGGCCGCTGCAAGGGCAACCTTGCATTCTTACTTTGAAAAATTAGAAAAGATTCGGAAAGCCAGGAGACTGTTGGACACATTGGAGAAGGAGAAAAGCATCTGCCTGGTCCCTTTCCAAACCCTTGCATCGCTTGGGTTCCCGAGCTTCACGAATGAAAATGGAGATTGCCTCCCTAAGGAAGAATTGAAGCCGATCTGGGACGCCTTCAAGGAAGATACAACGGAGATTGATAACTGGGCAGACCCAATTCTGGAGGCGCAGGTAACACAGTTAATATCCAGGTTCTGCCAGATAAGCGCCTGCCTCGCTGATTTGAGTGAGAGGGTCAACAAGGTCGATATGCTCCAGGTCGAGACCTTCAGATGCATGATAAAGGATATCAGCGACCTCGAGCCCTTCCAGGAGGGGGCCTGGACTCAGGTTCAGGCTACGTATGAGCGCATCCGTGACCGCCTCGCCCCCCAGATGCCAACCCAGATCAAGAAGAAGAAGGCGAGGAGCAATCGGAAGGAGAAACGGAAGAGGAAGAGACAGAGGAAGAATCCGAGGATGACAGTGGTGAGGAAGAAGAGCAGCAGGAGGTAGAGCAACAGAAAGAAGGGCAGCAACAAGGAGAAGTAGGGACCGGGGGTGACTCCGGGCCCAAAGGATAAAGGCATGGGTCCTTGCATCGAGGCGAGCTCGATACCCCGCGAGCCGCCAGGAATGTTGCCACATTTTGCTAAGGGGTGAAAATTTTGAAAATTTGAAAAAACTGCTGCATTTTTTGGGACCAGATCCTTCCCTTCCTCCTTCCCTAACAGTTTAGTCCAGGCAATCTTCGAGTTTGCTTGTTTCTGAGTTCAGTTTCTCAGCTTTCAGCAAGTGTGGGCAAAGTTTGGGAAAAGCCCAAAAATTCTCTAAGGCAAGGGCACTCCCGGGTCGCTCTCTTTTTGAGCGATTCCGGGAGTCGCTCCATCTTTCTGGCGATTCCCAGCTTCGCCTCGTCCCCAGGCGACCGCCGGCAACATCAAGCAGCGATGCGCGATTGGCAAAGAAAAGGGTCGAAAAATGTCTAAGTGTGGCCTTCCCACGAGTCGTGGAGCGACTCGCATCCTCGCCAACCTCCCCCAACGACCCTCGGCAGCGTCAGCGACCGTCAGCAACAGGCAAAAATAGAAAAATTCTAAGGCACGGACTGTTGCCAAGGTTCGCTCCATTTTGGAGCGAACCCCGTAGTCGCTCTCTTTTCTCAGCGACTCCCGTCGTCGCTTCAGTTTTCAGCGAACCGCGGCGGGGGTGAACTCAAAAATTTCTAAGTGTGCGTACACCGGTCGCTCCATTTGGGAGCGACTCCCGTCGTCGCCACTCAATCTCAGCGACTCCCGTCGTCGCTCGCTTTCTCGGCGATCACCAGCAGCTGTAGAGTTTGAAGAGTATACCGAGGTCGCTCCGTTTTGGAGCGACTCCCGACGTCACCGTAGCAGCCGAGCGACTTCCGTCGTCGTCCTTTCTGGCGGGGAGGGTTTCAGAAAATTTCTAAGGCATGGTGGGTCTGCTTGGCGCTCGGTCGTCGTTGCTTGGCGACTCTCGTCGTCGCCCCCCCCCCATTCAGCGACCTCGAGCAGAAAAAGACAAAATTGCAAATCTTTCTAAGGCATGCCCGCCTCGGGTTCGCTCCATTCTAGAGTGACTCCCGGGTCGCTCTTATTTCCAAGCGACTCTTGTCATCTCCCTCCATTCCAGCGAACCTCAGACTTAGGCTGAAAACATGCAAATTTCGGGATTCGGACCAGTTTTAGCAGAACTGAAGGTGTACTTCAAGGACAGGGTAGGTGAGCATTGATAGCAGGTATTCAACGACAAACTGTACTGCACCTACCGCATTAACAAGGCACGCCTTCTCAACCACCATATCTGTCCGAAGCCGTACCAAATTCAGGTGAATCTTGCTGCAGGTACGCTCACGGTCAGCAAGGGTCAAATCTCGGCAGCTTTTGCAGTCTTAGGGTTCTGTGCATCAATGTAATTGGGGGGAAATTTCTGCTATAAATAAGCAGTTCATTTCATTGTAAAAGGGGGGAACATATTGCTAAGAAAGCTACTGTAAACAGACATTTTGCTTCAATACAAGGCATCTTTGGCTCCAATTCTTGTCTCTTTCTTTTATGCTGCCTTCTGCAAGTATTTCTGCTCCATGTTCATTTATTTTTCTGATTGTTGTAATTCTGAACTCTGGATTAGGGCATTGGCAATTAAGTGAATCTGGAATGCTTGTTGAAGGATACATAGGGAGGAATCGCAGTATTGGTTTCTGTTACATGTTTTGTTTTGACTGCTGCTGGTTTGGGTATTAGTTAGTGATCGTGTTGCTTGTTCTTCCCCACAACTATTGCTATGCTTTTACATTTCTTTCTGCATTTTACAATCTCTTTCCAGTTCCCTTATCTTAAACCCCAAGTAGAATAGTATAGGAGCCGGCCTTCTCCGGAGATTGGCACGGAAGGCATCCCTTCCTTCCGGCCTTTCAATCTGCTGGGCGAATCTAGGGCGCAAAAGACCAAAATCCTTTCCTAAGTGGCAGATTCATAACCAACAGGTCCCTATCTGATACAATAGATTTGGGCATTCTATGAAGGCGAAAGATGAGTCTAAAATGATTTGGGCAACTATGGAGGTTGTGTAAGGATGGGAGAAGGAACAAAAATGAGCATACTTTGTGAGACGATCCACTACCACCAGAATAAGTGATTTTCCTCCCGACTTGGGTAACCCTTCAATGAAATCCATAGAAATATCTGCTTATACTTGTTCCGAAATCGACAAGGGTTGAAGGGTTCAAGGGGAACACACAGTTTCACTTTTCATTCTTTGGCACCTGTCACATTTTGCCACAAACTTTTGAATATCCCTTTTCATTCCCTTCCAAAAGAAAGTATGCTTGGTCATTTCATAGGTCTTGAGAAATCCGGAATGTCCAGTTGTTGGTGATGCATGCATTTCTTGCAAGATGAGCTCTTGTATTTGTGAATTTTGGGGAATGACAAGTTGGTCATGATATCTCAAGTCTTAACCATCCCAAGTGTATCCAGGGCATAAGTTGGGCTCTACTGGGAGTTTGTTGATCAAAGTTTGCAAATTGGAATCTCGGGCCATTTCTTCTTTGAGATGATTGATCCATTGAGGGAGTGGTGTAGATATAGCATTTAACATTCCCTGATCCTTATACTGTCGAGTTAGTGCATCGGCCACTACATTCTCCTTTCCTTTTTTATATGTGATTTCATAATCATATGTAATAACCCTAACTCAGCAAACTAAGGTTTAAACAAATAAAAATCAGATTTCTTCAAAATAGATCAGATCTGCAATTACTACTCAGAAATTACTCCAGAAACCCTAAAAAATGGACGTTCCAGCCATACAGATTTTCATATTAATTTTCTGAAAGTACAAACAGGCCAAACAACTATCCAACAACACAAATCAACCCTCAAAACTGGCTAGAAAAATCCGCAAAGCTGGGTGATCCTCCTATGAGGGCAAAACAGGTCACAGAATATGCACAAATGGCCTCCCAAAGCTGGACGACCCACTCCCAGACTCCAACACACAAAAATCTGTAACACAATTGTGAATCCTGAGATATATCCACCCAATCTCCAATCAAGAACAAGGGCACATCACCTTGTCTACAAGAATTGGCTATTTATGAAGACTTAGGGCACACTACCTAAGCAGCAGAAGGTGAGGAAGGGTTCAGCCCTCTCTCTTACAATTCACAAGATGAACATGACATAATGAAACCCTAAAAGTGACTTTCCAAGCCTATATACCTAGTCGCCCCACTAGAGGCTTCTAATATTCATTAAGTGAGGGTTACATCAACATTAATCCCCAACACTTATTTTTTAATTTTTATTACATAAAACACCTTTTAGCCAAGCAAAAAGGGGACGTCCCACTTCCTTGTCCACAAATGACAAAAATAAAACATTACAATGCATGGGGTCCACATAGTCTTCAAAATGGAACATTACATCATAGCCCAACAATTTAGATACCCATATGTGTTGCTTAGGTATGGCGACTCTTTGTTCCAAGAAGTACTTAAGAATTTAATGGTCAGTTTTGATTGAAAAATGATGTCCAATGAGATTTCCCATGATTAACATGTAAAATGGTTAGCATCTCTTTTTCATAAGTGGATTTGCCCAAATTCTGGCCTGAAAGTGCTCTGCTGGTGAAGACCAATGGTCTTCCTTCTTGCATCAAAACTGCCCTGATTCCATTGCTAGAAGCATCACTTTCAATTACAAAAGTTTTAGAAAAATCAGACATTGCTAACATTGGGGTGGTTGTCATAGCTTGCTTTAATTTCTTGAAAGCTTTCTTTTCTGGTTTTGACTAAATAAAGGAATTCTTTCTCAACATGGCTGTTAAAGGAACCACTATCTTTCCATAATTCTGCACAAATTTTTGTAATATCCTATGAGTCCCAAAAGTCCTCGAAGTCCCTTTAGGGTTTGAGGCTTTTGCCATTCTTGAACAGCCTGAATATTTTTAGAATCAACTTTAATTCCTCCTTTGGTGACAATGTGACCCAAATACTCTACTTCTTGCAACTTGAAAGAACACTCTGACCTTTTGGCGTAAAGTTGATTCTCAGACAAAAGCTGTAGGGTTTGATCCAAATGCTGGAGATGCTCTTCCCAAGAGCAACTGTAAATCAGAATATCATCAAAGAAGACTAAAATAAATTTGTGAAGGAAGAGCCAAAAAATAGAATTCATCAAACTCTGAAAAGTAGAATGTGCATTGGTCAAACCAAATGGTATAACCAAGAATTCATAATGCCCTTCGTGAGTCCTAAAAGCAGTTTTAGGAATGTCATCTTCTTTGATTCGAATCTGATGGTATCCCAACCGCAAATCCAATTTTGAGAAATATTGGGCACCATGCAACTCATCTAGCAACTCATCAATTATTGGGATGGGAAATTTGTCTTTAAAAATTATTTTATTGAGTTCTCTAAAATCCACACACAAACGCCAAGACCCATCTTTTTTTGTACCAACAACACTGGGGAAGAATAGGGACTAACATCGGGGTGAATAACCCCTACAACAAGAAGTTCCTGCACCATCTATTTGATTTTTTATTTTTGAATATATGGGTACCTGTAGGGGCGGACATTTGGAGGAAGCCTACTTGGAATAAGCTGAATTGCATGGTTGTGAGTACGACGAGGGGGTAGTCCTTTGGATTCTTCAAAGACTATGGTATGTTTTTGCAATAAAAACTGTAATTCCTCTTGATGGTCCTTGTCCTTGATATTCGGAGCTTGTATAGCAAATAGTTGAGCCACAACTCCATGGATTGACTTTTCCAATAGTTTCTCCATCCTATGAGATGAAACAAGGTGAGTAGCCCCGACCTTGATGTCTCGTAAGGTGTACTGTATTCCCTGCTGGCTGAATTTCATCCATAGCTCAGAAAAATCCCACAATATTGGGCCCAACATTCTTAGCCACTATGCTCCCAAAACAACATCACATCCTCCTAGGGGTAAAACAAACATATTGTCCTTGAGATTATATTCCCCTATTTGTGTCTTAACATTTCAATACTTCCCTTACAAGGCAAAGTTCCTCCATTGGCAATCATGACTTCAAAGGAGTTATTATATAACAATTCACCTATTTTGCTACCCTTGGATCAATAAAGTTATGTGTGCTCCCGGAGTCAATAAGAATTATTACTCGTCCTTTGAAGTGTCCTATCACCTTCATGATTTGGGCAATTGATATACCTGGCAAGGCATGTAACAATATTTTTGGTTGGGATTCATCTGGGGCCTCTAGCTGTTTTGTGTGTTCCTCTTCCACCTCCGAAGATTTTGTGGTTGTTGCCTGATCCACATCAAGCAAGTATAATTTTTGGTGCACACATTTATATCCTGGGGAGTACTTCTCATCACAGTTATAACATAGCCCTTGGGCTCTCCTGGTGTCCATCTCTTCTCATGTCAACATTTTGATGGTAGGAGATTTGTTGGCAGGATTTGAGGTTGGCTTGGACGGAAAAGGTGGCCGGGATTGAGAGAATTTGGAGGTGCGTCCTTGAGCCTTAAATTTTTCTTCTACCAATATAGCCAATTGCGTGCTGTAATATTTGTGGCCTTAACATTTTAACTTCAGCTTTAGTGTCATCCTTCAAATCACTCACAAAACAATTTTGGAAGAATTGGGACTCAAGCCAGTGGTGTGATTGACCACTTTTTCAAACCAAGTTCGATAGTCTTGAATAGTTGAAGTTTGTTTGAGTTTAGAAAGGGCTCCTATAAAATCTTCATACTCAGTAGGACCAAATCGAGTGAGTAGTTGTTGCTCAAATTCAAGCCAAAAGCTCGATGTTTGCTTTTTGGAGCCACTAAAACCATTGTAGGGCATCTGATTTAAGATTGAAAGAGGCAATTGTGATATTGAGGAACATTATGAAGACTGAAATACTATTATGCTCAACACAACCATCCCTCCGGATCCTTTCCATCAAACTTTGGAAAGTCTAATTTGGACAATTTAAATCCATTATTATTGTGGGTTTCCCACTCTTGATTGCTAGGTCCTTTGCCCGTATGATCATAAGACCAAATCGACCATATGTGTGGGTGTTATTGGTTAAAGTTTAAACAACCTTCCAAGTCTGTAATTTTTCCATTTAATTCCTCCTTCATCTCCTTCTATTCCCTTATCACATAGTCCAGGGAGTCTTGTAAAGATTTGAGTTCATCCCTCAACTGATTTAAACCATTTCTTAACTGACCTCCCAAATGCTCTGCCCATGAAGTTACTTGATCGACAATTTTGATCCATTTCTTGTGCCTTTTGTTGTTCTCTAGTGCCTGTAGCTATACTCTATAATTTTTGACATTCTAAGGATACTTACTAAAAATAGAAATAATATTTTGACAGTTACTATTTTTAGTAATGATCTCCAAGAAGTGTTTGGGTGCTATATATCAATATGTTCACCTCGAAAAGACGATCAAAAGGCTAGGTCTCCAAATGACGTTATTCGGCACTCCGAACTTTTTTTCTAGTCAAGTGTTGTCTATTTTTCTCCTGGAATCTTGGTTCACTTAGAAAATTGACATTTATCTGACAACCCAGTTAGCAGGCTCTACAATATCGGGTATTGACAACTGCTCTGTCTGATTCTGTAACTTACTGTTTTTGATGACTGTCTTGGCAGACTCTGTTACAAAAAATTGCCCTGACTATTACCATTTCCCAACTGTAACTGACAACTGCACGGTCAGACTTTGTCTTGACTGTTACTGACTATGTAATTGACAACTGCATGGTCAGACTCTGTCTTGACTGTTACTGACTATGGCCCTGGCTGAAATGATACCCGACTGTTACTGACAAACCCTGTCTTGACTGTTACTTTCACCACTAGTTCTTTCGTCTGTTTTAGTTCAGTCAATTTTGTGATAGTGTAGTCTCTTCAGTATGCTCAATTTTTGTGGTAGGGTTTTTGGCTTTTAGGTTAAACATTTAACAAAAACAGGGTACTCTAGGTCAAGGTGTATGCATTGTCCATAGCCCTCTGTTATACCTCAACGACGAACGACAATGCTTGGACCATTATTTCAGGCCACTACTCAAAGAGGATTCCATGCATTCCCTTGAGTGCACTACCTGCCTCTTTGACAGTACTGAAGGGTGATCTTCCCGAGTGCTATGCTAGGTGTACTATGGATGGATACACAATTGAAAAGCTTCCTAGGGCTAAAGGTTTATCCTAATCCTAGGGGGTCTCCCAATATACCCAAAGATACGTGGGAGCTCAAGTCCATATACGGGTGTTGTTTGAGGCCTGGATATTGGAGCTTGATCACCCCTCACTTCACTAGATGCTTTACAGACAATCTAGCTTAGCCAATAACGATAACTCCTCTGTGATATTTTAAAACCCTCAACGTATGGTTTCTAAGCTATTAAACTCAAACAAGAAAAAAAGGCTCCAATTTTTATTTTTATTTTAATAGGATAGTAAGCAGAAAAATAAAAACACGTAAAATTTATACCTAATAGTCGAAATGGCAGGTTAGGAACTGTTGCAGTTGCAACGGAACACGGCCCTGGAAAGAGCTCTGATACCACTTGTTAGGAGCCTTCTAATTAAAATAAGCACATCCACATAAATATTGCAATAAAATTATAAAAGCAATTATTTATGAAAGAACAAAATATTGCGATACAAAATGGAAATGCATAAATATATGTTAATCTCACAAATCACAATATAGAATTGTGGGCCTCTTCAAGGGGGCAACCTCCTAAACAGAACTTTGATTCAATTATGAAAAAGATACATCCATCTATGCCCCTTGAATTTTTACAGACTCTGCATAGCCCTAAACCTAATGCTCAAGAGTTGGCTTACATGCAATATGCCGCTCGAGCTAAAATCTTCTACCAAACAAAACAGTTACATTCTTTATAACAATTACATTAAATGGCGCTTCTTGTCTAGGCACTTCTAGTGCCACAAAATATTACAAAACATTGCATAATATCATTAGGATGGGGTCCCCATGTTTATTTTTTTTATTTTTTATTTTTATTTTGAATTTACATGGTGGAATCGGTTGCCGCCATGAATCCAGGCAGGCTGTCCGGCTTTTATGGCCACCGCAGTATTCTGCGCTGTCCGCCATACAGTTTTTCGAGCAGTCCGCCACGGAAGCCGCCACACAGTTCTTCGCGCAGTCCGCCCCTATAACCACCATGCCACAAATCATTTTAAACCTTTTACGCCGCTGGATGGGGACCCATGTTAGAAAGGGGGTTATTAAATAATAGCGTTAGGATGGGGTCCTAACAACTACTATGTCCTAAGAAGCATGTTAGAAAGGGGGTTATAACATAATAGCGTTAGGATGGGGTCCTAACAACTACTATGTCCTAAGAAGTGTGTTCTCTGTGTGTGTAAACCATACAAGTTAGATTCAGGAGCCCAGTGGTGTGAAAACCCATTCAAAACTGTGCTTTTCCACTTGTTTTTGTAGTCCTTTAAAATTTATAATTTTCAAGAATACAGAACTTCCAGCCAAACATTTTCTAGTCTTATTTGAGGAAGCCATCTTCTTTATAGAGAGTTATCTGCCTCTTATATTGTTAATTATACTTATGGCTAAACATCTTCTATTCCTCTTCAAAGTAGTGCACCCCCTTTAGAGGTTGGGTTCTTATAGCACTCGTAAATGAGTATGTTCTTCCTCTCCTTCTAGACTTTATAGCATTTCTGCATCAAAATTGCGGATCTGTTAGGTGAAACTTCTCCTGAATAGAAATGAACTTCTGTCAACTTTGTTCTTGATGCTGTTGTCTTCCTATTTTAATAGGTGGTCTCTTTAATAAACATATTGCCACAATTTTGTGTGCGTAAAGTATGATATCAATAATTTCTTTCATTACAGTGAAAAAATATATAATTGACAGGTTTTCTTGTAGGTAATGTAACTGTTTCTGCATGGGATTGGGGAAAGTAATTTGAATAAGTTAAATTATCCCAGTTTGATTCTGTAACCATCATATTTAGTAGCATATTACCTTGTCCAATATTTACATTATGGTTTCCTGATGACTTCTGATTAATGTGTTTCAGACAGGATCTTGCAAACATTGTGAGACGTCGAGGATACAAAGCTATAGCTCATCTTCTGAAAGAACCTAAGGAAATCTGCACCGCAGAAAGTGCAGAGAAAATTAACATAAATAGTGGTGGTGGTGTAAGTCTTGACGAGTTCAAAGATCCTGATTCATCATCAGTGCAATCATCCTATGTGCCTCCCCATAACAGCAGTGACAGTTCAGATATACCTGGCAATTTCCAAGAAAAAAATTCCAATCTTCATATCCTATATTCGTTAAATGCTTGGTCATCGGGTGAATGCCCTTCCACTATTAATGGCACTGATGCCGTTCATATGGTTGAAAGCAGCTTGAATTATAGTTTAGAGTCATCTTCTTATATGTCTTTGCGTGAAAAGGCAGCAGAGTTTGTCAGGACTGGAGATTTTTATGATATTGAAGGCAAGTAAAATTTTTCAATGGGAAAGACCTCCCAACTGGAAATAATTCGTGAAATGATATCCTATTGTCTATTTGCTTGAGTATTCCTTCCCCTCACTCTCTTTGATTAATATGTTTTGATGTTTAATAAAGAAAAAGCTTTAAAACAAAGGAGGCTGAATTCATTATTTGATTCTTCATTGCAGCACACTATCAACAAATATATACTCATCATGTCTTAATTGAGAAAGTCTATGTCCAAGATTTTCAAAAAAATTTCAGCAGTTAAACAGACATTTTAGATTCTGGGATTTCATCTTCTGAAGAGTTGAAATCTTTTAGATGGTCTAATCAGTAGCCTTCATTCCCATGCCCCATTGTGTACAGCAAAGCTATAACATTTTCAGAATCATTTTTCATCTTCATTGCATTAGATCCA
This sequence comes from Wollemia nobilis, assembly GCA_028583015.1. Classification (NCBI taxonomy): domain Eukaryota; kingdom Viridiplantae; phylum Streptophyta; class Pinopsida; order Araucariales; family Araucariaceae; genus Wollemia; species Wollemia nobilis. Next base: position 4,352,860 of record JAQPPZ010016703.1, on the reverse strand, counting down.
TTTTTAGAATCAAAGTAAATTGTCTCCATGTTCTGCTGCTCTTTGCATTGAGAGCATTTTCAAAATAAATTTTCATCTTCATTGCCTTAGATCCATGGGTGATCCTGCATCAGGTCAAGTGAGATACCCATGTTTAGCCCTTTGTTCCTCAGAATGGATTGCCTACAAGAGCACTTCCAGTCGCTGTTTGGGGTGGTACTTGGAAGCTAGTTCACTTCTTTAGTCAATCCACATCTCTATAGATTGACTGCCTCCATTCAGATACTCCTTGAAAGGTGCTCCTCGCCTTCTTCCTGATAAGAAGGTGAGTACCCAAGTAGTTAGAGATGACATATATAGATTATGTAGTCGGATCACCGAGATCTATCCGCCCATGCCTCTTAGTTGTAAGTTATCCTACTATATTAAGCATTTCATGAGTGTTGAGGATGGCATTATCATTCCTCTTGATTATATCCACTGACACTAGACACACCGCCTCAAGATCACTCTTTGTTAGGTCAGAGTTTGCTTATAAACCACCAAATTACTTGGGAGGATAGAATGTGTGGTCTTTGCTCTCTTCGCAAAGTGAAGATTGAAGAGAATTTCATCTTCAGTGTAGAGATTCAAGTGGGTTGCTTGCCACTTTTTTCCACTATTGTGACCATAAATGCTTGGCTCTCTAACTTCAATAAGTTATCACTTTAGTGTTACGTATTACAAGAGAGTCGATTATTATTCAATTATTCATGTCATTTTTTCACCATCTCTATTGGCAATAGCAATAATTGTTCATCTAAGGCTACAACTTTCCAAAATTAAAATGACATATTGGTGTATCTTTTCCGCATATGAGAGTAGCTAGTAGGGCATTGTTGCCTTCTTTGTGCATGCAACAGGACAATACTATGGCTCTTTGATGCCAAGTATTGGCCACTCCTCATGTGTTGAAGAGTTGCAAATGGATGCAACTTATCAACTTCTTGTTTTCTTCTAGTGGTTCCTTGGCCATGGATGTTAGGAGAGCTTTGAACGGTGGGTCTGTATGCCTTAGGATCACCCAACGATGCCCTCTAAGTCTTGGCCATTCTTCTGGGGACATCAGTAGGTCTTGTGTTGGCTCTTATGGGATGGCCAATGATGATGATGACCCTTTTTCTACTTTGCATTCAACTTACAAATTAGAGTTGGCATTTGCATTCCCTTGAGATTTTCTTCAACTGTTGTTACTCTCATTTTTTATGTACTTGCAACATATTTAGGGTTTACACATTTTTGGATCCACATCGTGAGAGATCTAGTGTTGTATAGTTGTTTCACTTTAGTTTAGTTTACTTTTTGTAGTTTGGTTTATCTTTTCAGTACCACCTTTGTTTACTAAGCAACCTCTTTTATTGGTTGCTTCAATGTTTTGTAATAGATTGTTTCCTAGGAGTCCCCATTGGCCTACCTTGGTCATTTAAGGACATTAATAGAATCATATTATATTTATCTTTGCCCTTGGGAATTTCTTAATTGACTATTGTTAGTTGGGCTTCGTTCTGCTTGTTCACACCCTACTAAAAACTGCCCTTGATATATCTCTTCTAACACTTTTTTCACCAATCACCCTTTTAGGGAGGATGAGGAACAATGGGGCCATGAAAAGGGGATGCCCAAAGTTCCCTTAATATCCTAGGAGAAAAAAGACAGCAGAGGGAATTCCCTCTCCTCCCTCACCATTAAAAGAAAAAAATTACAAAGAGCCATGGTTTACTATACACCGAGCAATAGTCGACATTACCAATTATCATTTCTAGTACCCATCGATGTAAAGTAAAGTAAAGTAGTTTTTAACATCCGTGAGGCCATAGGCCATTTGAGACGACCCTCATGGAGGATGTTGTTTACTCAATATATAGTTATCCAACCATATTTCGGTTACCGAAGCATGGTGTAGAACCCTCCCCCCATAGGATTCAAACCAAAGGATAATTATATTCAAAATTTCTTCAATGGATTGACATGCAACTAAAGAAGGTTCAATATGCCAATTTGTGGGATTGCTTGAACCAATGTTAGAAAACTCACTGGTATATTGGGATACATCGCGCATCTCCTTGAAGAGTTTTTTTTTTAATAAACTTGATGCCAAGTTTGAACCATATTCTTGCCTAAAACTCTATGAAAATTGGCTATTGTGATAGAAATGTGAAATTACAGTTTTGAAAGGGGTTTTGCCCTCATTTTGGCCATTTTTGTTCTTCCTTGCTAAAAAACAAATCTTCCTAGAGGTCAATCATGAACTTTAAACCATGTTTTCTTTTTGCCTGTTGTTCCTAAAGCATGTAGGCTAGGCCCTAGAGCATTTGTTTTGTTACTTATTTCTTCTTGCTTCCCCCTTTGGCAAAATAGATGGATTCTTCGAGTGAGGGCCACGAAACAACCCTCAACAACAATGAGCTGAATCCTTTAGTTCAACCCTAAATCCTCCAAACCCAAGAAGGTACCCAATGTCAAAGCATGTGATTAAAGGAAACTTATTGAATAAAGTGTTTTGTAAACACTGTGGCAAGAACATGCAAGGAGGCATCCATCAAATACCATTTGATTAGGGAACTAGGGCATGATGTGGACCTTTGCCCTAGAGTAGACAACATAATTAAAAATGAGGTGAAGGCTTGGATGTATGATTGGAGAACCAGGGCATGATGTGGACCCCTACCCTAGAATAGACAATATAATAAAAAATGTGGTGGAGGCTTGGATGTGTAGTAAGGAGGCAAAGAAAATAAAGCACAAAAGGCGGAGAGTTGTAGTTGGACATGGAGTAGGGCCTTGGGCCTCTTTTTATGAGGATGAGGCCAAATTGGAGGATGTTATTGCCATTCCCAAAGAGTCCATTCTTAGCCCTCGCATCTGGAGATGTATTGGGAGGAGTTTGAGTGTTGGTGGTGGCTCGAACACACAAGACAAACAACCCTTCATAATACCATATTGGGGAAGGAGAAGATTGTTGAGGAATATTACATTATTTGGTACATGCTAATGTACCCCCATGGTACCTTCATGGTAAAATTGTAAATATGTAATAGATTAGGGTTGAGTCTTTAGTTTAGATGTGTGATTTATATTTCCCCTTTCATGTAAGTGTCAATGTGCAAGAAATGCACAAGTGTCATGTAAGTTAGAGTGCAAGTGTAGATTGAGAGAATGTGCACAAGTGTCATGTATGTAAGTGTGCAAATATGTAATGTGAGGATGTGCACAAGTGTCTTAGATTAGGAGTGCATGTAGAAGTGTAAGAGTCATGTAGAAGTGTGCAAGTGTCATAGAGTCAAGTGTGCATGCAAGAAGAAAGTGAAGAGTCTAGTATGCAAGTGGCAAGATGATAAGCCAAAGGTCATGGGACTTGTCATATGGAGAGCAATAGTCAAGTACATGAAGAGTCATCTTCTATGTCTATATTATGGAGACAATGCTCCATGAGAAAGCAATCCAAATATCCTATTATCTGATTGTAAGAGGAAGAAAAGTGAATAAAGCTTGTATATAGATTTTGAGCAATTCATGAATGATTTAGGCCATTTACATTCATATTTGATTATATAATTGAATGCTATTTTTAGTATTATATTGGCCTTGATATACATATTAAATTGCTCATATATTATTCTACTCTTAATTATTGATATTTTGATCTTTAATATTGTGGCTTCTTTATATTGGGAGTTGTGATATTTTGTGGTAGTAAGGCTTAAAAGCCAATAAAGACGAAGGAATTAAGAACAACAATGACTAATTTTTGGTATTACTGCAACATTCCCTTCAATTGTGCGAACAACCCCTATTGGGAAGCACTAGTGAGGGCATGGAGTGAGGTTGGCAAAGGGAGCAAGCCACCTTTAGCGAGAGATTCAACAGGCCATTGTTGGAGTGTATCATGAATACACATGCTCTTGGAGAAGAGCAAAACAAAATATGGAGAAAGGGCTGCAATACTCTCTGATTGATAGACGGATGCCAGGAATTGCACGCTTCTAAACTTCATAGTGGCTTTGAGTGCATACATGGTCTTTTTGAAGTCAGTTGATGCCTTGCAAAAGGTGAAGAATGTACAAATGCCATTTAATTTGTTGGAGGAGGTTGTGCTAGAAGCAGGAGTAGAGAATGTTGTCCAAGTTGTGACGGATAATGTAGTGGCATATATGTCTGCGAGTAGTTTTTTGGAGGAGGACCCCTCTATTTTTTGGAGACCATGCACCGCTCATCACATTGACCTCATGCTTGAGGACAACGGCAAACTGACATGGGTGAAGACCTTGGTGGAAGAGGCAAAGAACATTAAATGGTTTATGTACAACTACATATGGGTCCTCAACTTGATAAGGGAGCAAAATGAGTGAAGGGACATTCTTTGCCCAGGGATCACCTGATTTGCCTCAAATATCATCGCCTCGCAGAGCCTTCTAGTGGCATTGCCTGCTTTGAAGCAAATGTTTGTGAGCAAGGAATGGTATGCCTAGCCATTTCATTCAAAGCTAGAAGGGGAGTGGGTTTGGAGGAAAGTTTTTGATGATTGCATGCAGGAAATTATTAAGGTAATTGTTTGTTTAAATTTAAAATCTTATTTTATACTTAAAATTTTAGTATTTTTTTTTAAATGTAATAAAAATTTTAAATTTTGATTTGTAACTTTTAATTAAATGTATTAAGTAAATTACAATGATTAATTTTTATTGTTCAATTGCAAGTGGCAGAACCCTTGATAAGGGTTCTTCACAATGTAGATGGTGAAAAGTTAGCAATGGGCTATCTATATGAGGTGATGGATAGAGCAAAAGAGGCCATCCAACACTATTTCAGTGGCAATCCACAGAACCTGCCCAATCTTAATCTGTATACCCACACAGCCTGGGGTCTTTGCTTCTGCTGTACAAAATGCCAAATTCAAGTGTCCCTTTCACATATCTCAACACCTGCTTCGCTGCAGTTCAATGTTCTACTTTAGGCGTTGTCATGAATCTGGAAATGAAGGTCACAACATAACTCAAATCAGGTCTAGTGGCTGTAAGATATATCAAGCTCCCCATTAGTTGCCTGTATACTGACTCATTAACTGCCTTAGAGTCAGTTTTTGCTGAATGTTTCAGCCCTTTCTCCATAGGCATAGACGAGATTTTACAATCTGTCATTTTGAACCTATCAAGCAATCTCCTGGCATATTTTGTTTGTGAGACAAAAATGCTGCTACTTGTTTGCAGGACTTCTACACCTAGGCAATGTAGGAGGCCAAGATCGGACATGTCAAAAGCTTTACTCAAATTAGATTTGATCTATTCTATAGCACCTGCCTCACTACTTGTAATGATGATGTCATCCACATGCAACCAAAAGGATGATCTCATTACCTATGCTTTTGACGTACAGATTTGGATCTGACGGACTCCGTTGGAACCCCTGTTCATCCAAATACTTATCAATTTTAATGTACCATGCCTTGGGTGCTTGCTTCAGGCCATATAAAGTTTTCTTCAGTCTACAAACAAAGTGCTCCTTCCCTGGAACCTAAAAACCCTATGGTTGGTACATGTAGACTTCTTCCTCCAAATCTCCATTGAGGAAGGCACTCTTCACATCCATTTGATGGTCCTTCCAACCATTATGAGCTGTTATGGCTAGGACTAATCGGATGGTGCTAGTGTTCATCTTTGTTGTAGGAGCAAAGGTCTCCTCGTAGTCGATGCCCTCTCGCTGAGAGAACCATTTTGCAACCAACCGTGCTTTAAACTTGTTAAGTGTGCCATCTGCCTTGTACTTGACCTTGTACACCTATTTGTAGTCAATGGGTTTCTTCTCTGGTGGGAGAGTTGTGAGGTCCTAGGTTTGATTTTTCATCAGACTCATGTTTGGCTGCTAACATAAACTTCCTAAACATTGGCCATTAGAGCAAAGTTGACCATATTAGGTTTCTTGCTCTTGTTCCTCGATGATCGTGCCTCGATCATTTCACCCATCCGAACATCTCCAATGGTGCTGTACCACCACTTTGGTCTCTTCTTGGGATCCTTCTCATCCAAGTCAATGTTGTCACCATGACTTGGGCTACCTGTATCAGTGTCATCCGAATGCTGATTCGGGCTATTTGTATCAAATCCGAACCTGGAAACTCCTCATATTCAGAATCCTCTCTCCCTTTAGGTGGAGCTGCCTGAAGCTTGATACCTGAATCCTTAGCCACAACAGGCTGCTCTTCTACCATTTTGATCTCGAAAGAAGTCTTGAAAGGCCCAACTTCTTCATCAACTACGACATCTTTGCTGAAGCTCAACTGGTTGGTGTCAACATCAACCAACCGATAAGCTTTATGATTGTCACTATACCCTATGATCATCAATTTCTTGCTCTTAGGGTCTAACTTGGTTCGCTTCTCTTTTGGAATCCAGGCATATGCAATGGAACCAAAGACCTTAAGATGACTGACGTTGGGCTTCCTCCTAGACCATGTTTCCTTTGGGGTCTTTTGCTTCACCGCCATCGTTGGAGATCTATTCAGCAGATATACTGTTGTAAACACTGCCTCAGCCCAAAACCTGTTTGGAACACCCTTGTTCTCCATCATGCACCGGGCCATCTCTGTGATAGTGTGGTTCCGCCTTTCAACCACTCCATTCTGTTGTGGAGTGTAGGGTGTAGTAAACTGTCTTTTGATACCATGTTTAGCACAAAAGTTGTGGAATTCTTTTGAACAGATTCTCCACCATTATCAGATCTAAGAGTGGTAATGTAACACCTTGACTCTTTCTCTACTAATGCTTTGAACTTTTGAAATTCATTAAACACATCAGATTTCAGTTTCAAAAGATACACCCACAATTTCCCACTGTAGTCATCAACAAAAAGAAGGAAATACCTGGCACCTATGATGGATGTCGTGTTCATTGGTCCACAAACATCTGCATGAACCAATTGAAGGACTCTGTTTGCTCTCCAAGCTTGTCCTTCATCAAATGGCGTTTTGTGTTGCTTCCTTGCCTGGCAAGCTCCACAAACACCCTGTATCTGTTGCTGGATGTCAGGAAGTCCATCTACCAATTTCTCTCGTGCCAACTGAGAGAGGTAGGTCAGATTTAGGTGCCCATACCGCTGATGCCAGAGTGTACTGATGTCCGATGCACTCTTGGCTGCTAATGCATGCTCCCTGACTTGTCCGATGTCAACCAGTCTGAACAGTCCATGATCCTCCACACCAAGAGCAATAGTCTTCTTGGTCTCTTTGTCAACTATGTAGCATTTGTGATTGCTAAAGATGACATCTAGATGGGGGCAGTGCCTCATAATCTGACTAACTGAGAGCAGATTAAGCTCCATTCCTAGCACATAATACACATTTAGGAAAATTAACATTTTCCCTCCAAAGGAAATCTGCACATTCCCTTTGCCCACTATCGTGAAATCTTCCCCACCTCCGAAGGTCATTGAATCCTTGGAGAATTCACAAGCGGTGTACTCCGAGAACCAATCCTTCCTGTTGGTGAAGTGTCGTGATGCACCTGAATCTATGTACCAAGCAGATGATCTGGGCTGATCTGCTTGTTTCTTGGCCATGAATGCATAGAAGGCTGACTCCTCCTTTGTATGCTCTGCGACATGAGCCTTCTATTGAGACCCTCCCTGGTTGGTTTTCTGATCTGCCAACCTCTTTCTGCAGTGCTTCTTCATATGGCCCACCTTGCCACAGTAATGACATGTGATGGTCTTTAGACTCTTGGTTGCGTCCTCACCGCTGCCTTGTCCTTTCTTCTTTGCCCACTTGCCTTTGCCCTTGACATTGGCTGCAAAGGCCTGTTCTGAACCCTTTGTCTCACTGCTGCTACCGAACTGTTTCTTCCATTTGTCCTGTTGTAAGAGCTTATTGCACAACTCTTCAAACTTCAGGTCAACATTCGTAGTGGTGATGTTCAGGGTTTCAATGAAGTGCTCATAAGCACGTGGTAAGCTTTTCAACGTTATTACCACCATGTCCTCTTCTTCCATTTTCCGACCAATGGCTGACAACTGTTCTCTGATATCCTTGATCTTGAGTAAATGCTCCTGCAATAATGCATGCTCATCCATCGTGATCGAAAACAACATATTCTTCAGGAAGAAGGCTCTGCCCTTGTCCGAAGTCTCATGCAACTCTCTCAAATGCTTCCAAATCGCTGCTGAAGTCTTCCCTGTCTGAACTTCAGGAAGCATCTCATCTGTTACGGACAACTTAAGCAGCATTACTGCTTCTCTGTCTCGTTCATCAAACTTGTCCTGGTCTTTACCCGCACTTGTGGGTCGGGTGTCTTTGCCTAGGACGATATTATCCAAGCATCTGTACTCAAATATGGCCAACATACGTTGCTTCCACGTATTGTAGTTCTTCCCAAAGAATCTCTGGCTGCCTTCCAACATGATATTGGGTAAAGAGGCCATAGCTACAGGTCAAATGTGCAGAAATATATACTGAAACAGAGGAAAATGCTGGAAATACCTGTTCTTCCCTCCCTCAATCCGCAATACTGGAGTAAGAACACCTGGATACTGGCTCTAAACACCTGTGGCAGCCACGTATCGCTGAAAAACACAAAGATTTTTAATAAATCTGCTCAAAAACAGCTCCAAATAACACAGAACACAGATTTTTGAAAAATCTGTCCAAAATCAGCAGCAAAACACTCAGAACACTGTCAATTTCTCCTTGGATCTGCTGGAAATCACCAAATCAGCAACCAATTCTTCCAGATCTGCAAATCTGGGCAGCAATACAGGCAGGAACAACTTCAATTTAATTCCAACTCTTCTGTACTGTCAATAAAACTCAGAAATTCTTCTGATTGGCTGTCTAAACAAGCCGTACAGGTCAAATTTCGCTGAACGGCTCAATTCCTAGCGTTGTACGGTCCCGTACAGCCGTACGGATCTCCTTGGTGGCTCACATGCGGGCTAAAAACTCTTTGGCGGTGGCTGATTTAGTGGCTGGCGGCTCGATTTGAGCTATGGCAGCTCGATGGGGGTCGTAGGGGGGGGGGTTGTGCGGTCTTTTTTTTTCTTTCCCCCTCAAAGCGACTTCCTCTTAAAAAAAAATCCTGGCTTTAAAACCGCAAACCCGAAAATCAAATCGATCCTGGCTTTGGCTGATCCGAAACCCTTTTGGCTCTTTGATGTGTCACGCTGGCGATCCCTCGATCCGTCTCTGCCGGCAGCAATCCCTAGGTCTTCACACTTGCACAAACTCCGTGGCTCTGATACCATATCACGATAACACGGAACACATAAAAGAAACCAAGATTACTCGTGAGAGTTCTCTATATTACATATCATTTTAAAAGTGAGGAGCGAAAGCTTCCTTATAAAGGATTACTATAAGTCGAGTCAATCCACTTTATGAATGTGGGATAGACCGAGATACACACTAAAGTGAAATACAACTTAAAAGCATAAAATAACCTAAAGTCACAATGACTTTATTAATGCCCAAGTCTAAAAGCTAATTGACCATTATTAATCTGATATTAATCTAACAGATTAAGAGGTCGGGGGGGTTCTATACTTGCTCTGATAGGATGATAGATGACCTCGCCAAACATCGCCTCATCCCTGCCGAGTTGCAAGCCTATAAGTTTTCTTACTTCTTCTATAAAGCATCAATTGACTTTTTGACCAAGTAAAAAATTTAAACTTTTAAACACTTTTTCTTGTAGTTTACAACACAATACCAAATGTCATTTGATAATTTGAAAAAATTATTTTTTGTAGATTTATGGTGGGAGGATTATGGTTCAAGAACACCTAATGTGAGGAGGATCACATCAGCATTTTGAGTCAGCCTGTAGTGCTTCTGGGTGTGAGTGCAATTGGTTTCTATTTGAGGCTGCACACACCAAGAAGCATAATAGGTTGACCCAAAAGCACCTCAATGATCTTGTCTTCATACAGTACAATATTTGGCTTCGCATCAAACAAGTTGAGGCAAATGAATCCTATGAGGCAATTGACTTGGATGGGCTCGATCTAACTATCAAATTGGATTGGTAAAAGTCCGCTGGATACCGAATTTACTGTAGAGGACATGAGGCACTAGAGGCGGAAGCAGAACATTTGCGAGGATTGATGAAGCTATACCAGGATGATCCCATACCTAAGGTGTCTCCAATTCAAACACCTGTTCAAAGCCAAGTCCAATGATCTAGTTCAAGGAGGGGAAAACAAAATGCAGTTTAAAAACTGCTTTGTATTTTGAAAATTTGAATTTGTATAATGTATTTCATTGGATTTCATGATCAAGAACTATAATCGTACTCTTTTCTATGAATACATAATATAAAATCCGTTTTCAGGCTCTTTAGTTGTTTAAAATCTTTTTTTTTTTTGTTTAAATTGAAATAATTTCTTTGTTTTTTCTTTTTTGGGCAAGTTTTTGTTGATCTTTCCTAAGTTGCCAATAAAATCTCCAACATTGGAGTGCTGAGTTTTTCTTGAGTTAAGATTTTTCTAACATTGGAGTGAACATTAGGAACTACATCCAAAAAGCTAAGGCTAAGAAAAGCATAGCTCGAATGTTGCATGAACAATAGGAACTACTTCCAAAAAGCCATGGCTTAGAAAATCATAGCTCAAACAGCAAAGTAGATTTTATGATGTGTCATGTACAACTAGAGAAGTTTCAATAAAAACAGTGAACTCTATGCCACTATGTGGGGGATTGCACGAACAATGGGAACTACATATAAAACCCATGGCTATGAAAAGCATTGCTTGAACGGCAAATGAGGGGGACACATACCTCTAGATATTGAATGCCAGGGATACATCAGCATAAAACATAGCTTGTTACATTGGTCATAGCTACAATAATTGTTATACAAGCTGTTTGTGTGGCTGTTTTGTTAAAATGGTCTTGTAGTTGAAATAGTTGGGCAAAATTTCTCTCCAGTGGCCTTTGGGAAGGAGACAAAGCTCATTTTAGGTACCTGTCAATATAAACACGCTGGGTCACAGCCTAAATTTTTACCAGTAAGAACTTTTTACATCAGATGGATTCTTGAACGTTGTAGCCATTATGGTATAATTTAACATATTGAACATGTGTTTCCAAGAACCATGGGTTGCTCATTTCTTTTTTTAGTGACAGTGATACTGGTTCTATCATTAAACTATGAGAGATAGTAGTCATTCTTGTCTGGTCCAATGGTAAAGACCTCATACCTCAGATGTTGGCACTTTTCTAAGGAAAACATTTTGCATGATATTTGGGATTCAATTGTAATGAGATTCTATGAACTGTTTTATTTAGAATTTGGTGGCTGACACATCCTGATTTTCTTTCTTGCATTTAGTTTGCACTTCTGATAAAGTTTACAGGAGTGGAATACTTGTGATCTTTATCATTATAAGTATAGCAATATTATTTTAACAGTCTTTGAGAACTGATATACAGGAGAATATGAAATCGAAGATCATCAAGGTGATGAAGAAAACTATAAAAATGCATGCAAGCCCTATGAACGACATGACACTCTTCCATTAACACCTTATGGTATGGATGCGGACAAATCTCCTGATGGGCCTTCTAAATCTGATTCTAGCATTACATCAAATTCAAGAAGGTCGATTGTCACAAAGGCTGCTTATGAGTCTTATTATTGGAGTGATTATCCATTGACTCCTGACACCATAGCTGCCAAGAAGAGTGCTTTTTGGACCAGTGAAGTACAACCCTACTCCAGGTTTGTTCCTTGACTATTTTAGTGGAAGGTGGAAATACACATATCAAATATGATGATCATGCCAATATACAGCTATATGAGCCATGTAGAAAACATCAATTGATATATTTGGTGGTATTCTTTATGGTCAATCACAGTATCAAAACATTTTTGGTGTTTGGTCAGAATTACTATTTAAGACAGTTGTCATCCACTATTTGTAACACCTACATCCAGTTGTCATTAACTAAAGATACAATACCTTTAGCCAATTTAACTTATTAATGCCATACTTTTGTCAAATGTGTGTCATCCTATTGCAAATGAAGTGCTTTGTTTTTTATTTGTCATGAAATCTTATGTATCTATTTTGTATATACTTTCTAATTCCTATCTATTACTTCAGTAGGGAAGAGGATGTTTGACTTTATATTGTGTTTGAATAATAATATCAAAATAATATCAAGTGGCATGAGATCAATGGTTAAATTCATTGACTTTCAAGAAGGAGACCCAGGTTTGAATCTTCCCAAGTGATACATGCATAATTGCCCAGCTTATTGTAATACCACTATGTGGTCACGATCTTATATGGGTGGGGCTCGTTTCAATCCCTTATAATCAATTAAAAAAATAATATCAAAAGAATGTTAAATAGTATTGGATGATATAAATTAAATATTTAAAGTACAAAGAGCCGATAACACATTTTAGAAATATCAAATGGCATGAGCCTAAGTGATTAAAAATGTGGACTTTCTATACTGAGACCCAGGTTCAAATTTCACTAGACAATATATACATAATTTCAAAAAACACTACAGTGTGGATTGTTGAAATACTGTGGTAATATGATAACCATAATATGGGCAGGGCCTGTTTTTATCCCATATAACCCATTAAAAAATAAAAAATATAAAAAAAGACATTGTAGAAATAAAATCAAAAGATACATTCATAAACTATACCTGATTTAAAGGTTAGTGTGAAAGACTAGAGTTTCAAACTGCTAGCTATAATTTGAAGAGAATATATTTCAGATCTTGGGAATTAAAAGCAATTTCTGCAATAGAAAGCCTTGTGTTTTTGCCAACAACCATTTTGTTAGGAATTCTGATTTTTTTTTTTGGAAATAATTTTCTTTTGCTGGAGAGCCAGTTCTTGGAAATCATTATGTTGCTAAGATCATGGATTTTCCTTTCCGGAAAATCATGGCTTTTTTTGTTTTTCTGAAAATTATTAAATTCTTCTTTCTCTTAGTTCATACCAATTAGGATATTTTTTGGGCCAGAGTTAATTTCTAAAATTGGGGAAATGCAGGCATTTAAAGTGCTTCTAAGTGGGGAAAGTCTCACCTGAAGCGTTCAATCCTTGAATATTCCTGTGATCAAGATGTTTTTTTGGGCCAGAGTTGATTTCTAGAATTGGAGAAATGCGGGCATTTAAAGTGCTTCTAAGTGGGGACAGTCTCACCTGAAGCGTTCAATCCTTGAATATTCCTGTGATCATTATGATGATTATGTTAGGAAAAACTTCAGATTTTATACCTGCAAGTGGAAACACAATAACAGAAAACAAAAACAGCAACACAAGTAACACAGAGATTTACGTGGAAACCTGCAATGTGCAGGAAAAACCACGGGGCAATGGCAACTTCTCCTTTTATTATTTTCAGCAAACTTTACGTTCACTTCTTTCAACGTTTTCAACATCAAACATATGAAAGGGATCAAGTCCCTTTTATAGAGCAGAAGGAAGACTCCAAACTGTTCGTTTCCTCTTCCAAATGGAAGCCTCCAAAACTGTTCGTTTCCAGTCCTCAAGACTATTCGTCTTCCGCATTCTGACGTCTATCTCAAACGTCTGCTGCCTGGACGTCTAGAACTGCTGCCTAGACGTCTAGCAGCCTAGATGTCCGTTCTAGGACACTGATTGGAAGACAACTTTAAGTGTGAAAGAAGTGGGGTACTAACTGGTTTTGCATTTTGCATATTGAAGCGCTGCAGAATCTTCTCTATATATGACTTTTGACTTAACCAAATCTTTCTTCCTTTTCTGTCCTTGTGTATCTTCATACCTAAAATTTGGTTTGCTACTCCTAAATCCTTCATTTCAAATGTCCTAGCCAATTGAGCCTTAAGATCAATGATTTTTTTATCTTTGAGGCCTGCAACCAACATATCATCAACATACAATAGCAAAATAATAAAATTGCCATCATCAAACCTCTTATAGTATCCACAATGGTCAGCTTCACTCCTGCTGAAACCTTGGCTCTTCATGAAGGTGTCAAATTTCTGTACCACATCCTTGGCGCTTGTTTCAACCCGTACAATGATTTCTTCAGTCTGCAAACCAAATGCTCTTTGGCTCTTTCTTCATAGCCCTCAGGCTGATCCATATAAATCCCTTCCTCGAGATCACCATGTAGGAAAGAAGTCTTCACATCAAGCTTCTCCAGTTCTAAATCCTGTGCAGCTACAAGTGCAAGTAGAACTCTAATAGTAGTCATCTTCACAACTGGAGAGAAATTTTTATTAAAGTCAATACCTGACTTGTGCACATAGCCTTTTGCCACCAAGCGAGCTTTATAGCGTTCCAACAACCCATCGCTGTTCTTCTTCACTTTGTACACCCACTTGTTTCTAACAGTCTTTCTTCCAGGTGGGAGATCCACAAGTTCCCACGTTTTATTCTTGCGAAGTGCCTCGATTTCCTCCTACATGGATTTCCCCCACTTTTCTGCATTCTTAGACTCTCTAGCTTCCTGAAATGAACTAAGTTCACCATCAATAGTTAACAAAACAAAAGAGGACTGATAAACATGAGAATACCTTTCCGGACACTTTTGTGGACGTGGAGATCTTCTAACCCAATGATCTGTTGATTGTGGCTCTTGGTCTTGTGATCGTTGTGGCTGCTCTACTTGCTGTTCTACTTGCAGTTGTGCATGCTGATCAAAAACTTCAGCATGCTGATTTTCATATTCATCTTCACTCATTTCTACTTCAACTGGTACAACATTAGGAGTTTGCTGTACCTCCTTCCTTTGCATGGATTTTTCATCAACAATTACATCCTGGCTAATAATTACCTTGTGGGCAGTAGGATCCCACAGTCTATACCCCTTAACAATTTCTCCATAGCCAAGAAAAACACATTTGCTTGACTTGGGGTCAAGCTTGGACCTTTTTTCTTTGGGTACATGGGCAAACGCATCACAGCCAAAGGTACGCAAATGAGAGTAATCAACTGGCTTACAACACCAAACTTCCTCCGGAATCTATCCATCCAACGTAGCTATAGGTGGCCTGTTAATAAGATAAACAACTGTATCAACAGCCTCTGGCCATAACTTTTTCTCCAACATGGTTGCGCTAAGCATGCTTCTTGCATGTTCCATGATTGTGCGATTCATCGCTCAGCCAGACCATTTTGCTGTGGAGTGTTGGTACAGTCTTCTGGTGCTTAATACCTTCCTGCATACAAAAATTATCAAATTCCTTGGAGCAATATTCACCCCCATTATCTGACTCGAGACATAAAATTGACTTGCCCAAACTCTTCTCTACCCGTGCTTTGAACTCTTTAAATTTCTGCAAAGCTTCTGACTTTTTCTTCAGAAAATAAACCCACACTCTCCTAGAATAATCATCTATAAAAGTCAGAAAATAGATGGCACCATTCAAGGACTGAGTGGGGACTGGTCCAAATATATCCGAATGTATAAGTTACGAGAAAATCAGAACTCTTACCAGGACTTGCAATAAACCGAACCTTCTTCCATTTTACCAAAAATACAGTGCTCACATAAGTCTAAATTACAAGACTTAATCCCAGAAAGCATACCTCTGTCATGCAGAATTTTCAGGCCTTTTGCACTCATATGGCCTAGGCGTTGATGCCATAGCATTACTGCATCCTGAACAGAATTTGCTGCTGCTGCATGGTTTGTCACTGTATCACCGCATAAACGGTATAAGGTCCCATAAGATTCTTCCTTTGCTACTACAAGAGCTTCTCTGGTAATCTTGCAGTAGTTGTTACTGAAAGTGACAGAATACCCTAGCTTATCCATCATTTTGATTGAGAGCAAATTCTTCCTCAAATCGGGCACATGTCGCACATCACATAACATCCTTTCTCTACCATTGTCCAGCCTGATCCTTATATCCCCTCTTCCCACAATTTCTAAAGGGTGATCATCACCCAAATAGACCTTTCCACCATAGTATGGCTGATATTTGTGAAACCAGTCTTTGTGGGGAGACATGTGGAAAGATGCACCTGACAATATATACATAATTTCAAAAAACACTACAGTGTGGATTGTTGAAATACTGTGGTAATATGATAACCATAATATGGGCAGGGCCTGTTTTTATCCCATATAACCCATTAAAAAATAAAAAATATAAAAAAAGACATTGTAGAAATAAAATCAAAAGATACATTCATAAACTATACCTGATTGAAAGGCTAGTGTGAAAGACCAGAGTTTCAAACTGCTAGCTATAATTTGAAGAGAATATATTTCAGATCTTGGGAATTAAAAGCAATTTCTGCAATAGAAAGCCTTGTGTTTTTGCCAACAACCATTTTGTTAGGAATTCTGATTTTTCTTTTTGGAAATAATTTTCTTTTGCTGGAGAGCCAGTTCTTGGAAATCATTATGTTGCTAAGATCATGGATTTTCCTTTCCGGAAAATCATGGCTTTTTTTGTTTTTCTGAAAATTATTAAATTCTTCTTTCTCTTAGTTCATACCAATTAGAATATTTTTTGGGCCAGAGTTAATTTCTAAAATTGGAGAAATGCAGGCATTTAAAGTGCTTCTAAGTGGGAAAGTCTCACCTGAAGCGTTCAATCCTTGAATATTCCTGTGATCAAGATGTTTTTTTGGGCCAGAGTTGATTTCTAGAATTGGAGAAATGCGGGCATTTAAAGTGCTTCTAAGTGGGGACAGTCTCACCTGAAGCGTTCAATCCTTGAATATTCCTGTGATCATTATGATGATTAGGGTTTCATGCAGGTTTAAGATGACACATCAAATATTTGCCAGGGACAGAAAAAAAAAAGAAAAGAAAACTCCTAAATGCATCTGTCTAGTAGACAAGGAAAATAACTGAGGTATTTCTAATGGAGAGACCTCTTGGTTATCAGTTCCACTCTACACACATTTATTACACTTGTAACCCATAACAACTCCCAAGTCCAACTTCGATGAAATTAAGAACAAATTAAAACCAACATGAACAATGTTACATACCATCCCAGTAATATCTGCTGCCAATGAGGAAATACAAGGCAACAAACTAATTTTCTGCAGACATATTCCACTCAATTCAGGAACCAAACACATTTGGTTTATTATGACTAGAGACCATTACTGAACGATGTCTCAAGGATTGGCATCTCTTCACATTCACCAACATATGGCATCACTACTTTGGAACTTTAACCAATTCCATCTGCATCATCCAGTCTTAAATAAAATTACTATAAACACAAGTACCTACCCAAAGGGCATTTCATAATTTAATTGTCAATATATTTGGATTCAATTTTTCTCCTATCCCTTACAGACAGTTAGTTCATGTTGCCACCATCCATCATGGGGCTTTTGCATAAACCTTGCCACCATTCTTATGGGACTATTGGCTATATGCCATAGTTGTGACTATCACCATGTGTCTGTCATGTTCATTCTTTCCATTTTCACACTGTGCCTATTGACCTAGCCATGTTCACCTGTTGAATTTAGGGCAAACTCGATGTTTTATTAACATTTTGGGAACTTGGACTGAAGATAAAGAAGGCCCTGTAGCCTTCATTAATTCCATTCTTACTGTTGGAGAACTTCCTATTTCTGCTACAAGAAATCTTCCTTTTAGCAGACTTGTTTTACTAATTCTGGGAACAATAGGTTGCTCATCAATGTCTTTGTATCATCATCTGGGACAACTTCTAGTCAATCTGCACCTTTACATGTACAATGCAGATTATGGCTACAACAATAAAGGTGCTAAATCTGGCCATAAGTGTGTTGGAAAAATTGGATGAAGTGAAATGAAGGGAGAGCTAATTTTTTAATAAAATGAACAAATTCTGCTAATGACATAAAAAATGATAGAGAAGCTGGCTATAATAATTTTTGAAAAATCTAACTTTTTCAAAAGATGGTTAATTGGATGAAGTGAAATGAAGGGAGAGCTAATTTTTTAATAAAATGAACAAATTCTGCTAATGACATAAAAAATGATAGAGAAGCTGGCTATAATAATTTTTGAAAAATCTAACTTTTTCAAAAGATGGTTATCTTCTGAGAGTACTGTCTCAGTGTCTAGCATCATGGAAACCATGACTTGGGATAACACAATATTACAGGTCATGTTTTCAATTTAGAGATGGAAGCTCAAGCAAGCATAATTTGTGTCAATCTCTGAGATGTTAAAATACTTCCAAGAATGACAAGAAGCTTCAATTGAAGAGAACAAGACAAATTCTTGATTGCAAATAAATGGAAGGAAGAAGAAGAACAAGACCAGAATTGCTTGAAAGGCAAATTTAAGAAGCATTATGATCATTCAGCACTAAGAAACAAGTTATGAACAATTGTGTGCTTCAATAAATGGAAGGAAACTTTAAGGCCAAGATTTTGAAGGCCACAAAGACTTTGGAGAAAGTATTTGATTAAAGTATGAACCTTTTGCAAACTTATTCCATAATACTTTATTTTCAAGGCTGCTTTCCTTACCCACCTCTAGTATGGTTCATTCATCACCTTTGGGACTTCATGAAATTTCCTAATTTCTTACCTTTTTTCACAGTCTTGGCTTCTGGTTACTTCAATTGTGTTTGGATGTGCCTCTGCTGCTTTGGTGGATAGAATAAATGATTGAATAGAGTAGATGTTGATTTTGATTAATTTTAACACAATTTCATAACTAATGATGTAGATGATACAACATATGATGTAAAATATATATACTAGTTGATGACCCCATGGACAAAATAGGAGCAAGGTTTTCTCTAAAATATTTGGTAAGAAAATAAAAGTTGACCATAATAATTTATGATGTGGGCTATATGCAAAGTTTTAGAAGTATAATGATTTGAAACAGGTTGCTCTCGTTTAGAAACAAAATTATAAGAATGAAACCAAGATTGGCCAATAACCCTCTTCAAACCCATGTTAGCATGAATAAAGACTAAAAAGAAAGAAAAAGGAAATTACAGTAATGTCTATGAATGACTGAAGTAGGTTAATGGTACTAAAGGTACATTATATTACAATGTAAAGTGTTAGGGTGAAAGGAACCCTAGGTCGAAAAGAAGAAAAAACATAAAATCTTAACATTACTAACAAAAATCACAAAAGCACAAGACAATATTAAGAGTAAACTCAAAGGGAAGGATGGTGGAGGGTTAAACCCTATTACAAAGGATTAGACCAAGTAAAAGTTACTGTAAGAAGGCAGGGAGCATGCCTCAATAGACTAAGAGCTTCAAAGGGGAGGAAAAAATATATCAAAACTCAAAGCTAGAGACAATAGTCATAATTCAGGCCAATGAAGCCCCATCCTCATTTGCATTGAAAACTTAAACGCAGGATCTAATGAATCAATTGGTGAATGCCCAGGGCTAAAGGGACAAGGCCAGTTGATTCTTGAGGGGAAGCAGTGTTCTTCCACAAGAGCCTCTCTTATTATTCCTGGTTGATAAACCTCTAGTGGTAGGGAGGAAGCTGGTCCTTCGCATTTTACCATGAGAGGGTCTAGGAGCTCTGCAACACCAAAGAGGCAGTCAACCCGTTACTGCCTGAAGTGAGAATCAGAGTGTTGTGGTGACCTAGTGGCGATGCATAGGTAAGAATGCCATATGACTGATCTATCTCCATCTTTGTATGCAATGGTAGTGTCCAAAGGACACTTGACAATCATAGCACCAAAAATAAGCTGAAAGAGTGGAGTAATGAGGTTGGTGGACCTAGGATCCTGTTGCAATGCCTTGTGCCTAAAGGTGACAACATGTCAAAGGCAGATAGAGAGACATCTCTGCTCAGGTTAATGAAAGAAGGTGGAGAACAAGCTGCTAGAGTCTAAGCAAATAGCAATATTTCCCTGGGTCTCCTAGGAGGTAGGATGCCAAAGTTGTTCTCCACTTTCTGGAGAGAGAGATGGCAGGTCCTATCAACACGTGGAACATGTGCTTAATCTTGACCTGAAGATGGTGACAACAAACCTTCAGGCGACCATGGAAGAAACATGGTCCCTGCATCTAATGCTGTTGGAGATAGCCTTGTTGGAAGTGAATTCCATCCACAAGTTGGTGTATTACAGTATTTCATTGAAAGCTATCTTGGAGCTGAGATGTTCTGAGGGAGAAGCCAATTAATTTGGATGTACATGAGTAAATGCTATTTCTGACAGCTTTATTAATCAGTGAGGAGGGAGCCAAGTGGGTGTCCAAAGAGTAAGTTAAGGTGGAAAGCTTGTCACTGGAGTTTACAATTCTGCTATTATGGCATACTTCTTCATTTGATCCACAGTTGCTGATTTTTTTGTTTGAGTTCTTGGTCCACAGAAATATGTTGAGAGACATTATGTCATTGTTCAAGACTTGAGATTTATGATAGATATGTACTGTGTTAAGTCCAGCTCATGAGGGATGGAGGTTGTGATACTTTTTTCTTTTTGATAAGACAAAATGAAGTTTATATTAATATCTTATAGGAGTACAAATAAAGGTTTCAGTCATTGTATCAGGTTCATAGGAGGCCATTTTGAAATAGGAACCTGATCTGCATCAGAGAAAACATAGCTGTAACATTGTCAATGACTAAGCAAAGCCTCTGTCAAGGTGCAAGATCTTCAGAATACCGATGGTTTCTGAGAATAAAAATAGAATAAGACCTGTATTTCAGTTTGCTGATCCTATAGATGGTCATCTGCAGACGGAGAAACAAATATTGGAATTTAAAGTTACCAGATCACTTCAGAACTTTTACTGATCTAGGTCATTTGCCAGAGGTGAAGGAAGCCCATTAGTAACCACATGCGTAACCTCAGATTGTTCTTGTTGGATGCATGAATTTATTGGCAAATGTCATCCAGATCCTGCATGGCTTTCTTGGGAAACACTTAGTGTATAGAAATTACAATTCCTTAATATAATTGAAAATAAAATCCATCTATGGTCATTCTAAATAATTTTAAATGGTAAAAATTAAATAAAGTAAAAAATGAAAAGTAAAAAAATTCCATGACTTGTGTCAGTCTTCTTCTGATTGAAAATTTTGCAATACAGTAAAGGTTTATCTCACGTGATGACGACAGAGGTTCCTAATATGGGCATATATTGATAAACATTAGTAGAATAATCATCTAAATCAGTTTGCTTTCATTCTGAAGACAAAATAAAATATTCAAGCTAAGACTGATAAATGACGCCCTTCAAAACCTTGCTAACATGAATCGTAATTAAGAAATAAAGAGACAAGTTACAGCTCCTTAAGAACCAGTGGCATATGCTTCTCGTTTTTATGCCAAACTCATGAATGTATTTTTTATGAGGGAGTTTGTAATATTACTTGATTTTGGGTGCTGCAAAAAGATGATAATATAAATAAAACTTACGGAGTTTGGTTGAAGATATAGCATTCTGCTATTCTGAGTTTAGGACTAGGACGTGTGAACTTTTGGGAGTTAGCATTTCTATTCAACAGTATTATATAACATTCAATTTCTGTAAGGAGTTAGCATTTGTATTCAACAGTATTATATACCATTCAATTTCTATAAGGTCTTTGATCTTTGCACACTTAGAGGATCCATTAGTAATATATGCTTCTTGTTCGTGTTGCTTTTAAAAGAACAATTGTCATAGTTGGATTTTTAGTTGGATGCACAGTCTTTGCAAATGTAGGACGCCATATTTTTGCTTGAAAATCATCTTGTATTGAGCATGTAAAACTTATGTTTGTCAATCTTCATTCTTGGATCCATGCACACAATGGGAGACTAGACTATTTGGACTAAAATAGAAAAGAAAAGTTGTAGTTCATTCCTTTTGAAAAGCTTATTTTATATACATATTTACTATATCATACCCCAATGCATTTTCTGTAATAAAAAATGTGCTTTATGCAGGGAAGAAGATTCAAATTCTTTTCATACAAAATTCAGTGACCAGTTGCAGTTTAATGATAATGGAACTCCTGAGGTAATCGGCTTTCACTTGAGGTCAGTTCTGTCTTCATGAGATTTATGTCGAGGACAAATTTGTATGTATTTTGTCAACACTGCTTCATAAGATTAGGTTGTACCATGGAATCTTTAAATGTGTTTCAACAATCTGGCGAATGATGGCTTCTGTTCACAAGTACAAATTGTCTTTGCATGTTACATATTCATTTATGTTGTTTGGAAGTACAGTCTGCTGGAGCTGAGCATATGCTGATGAAGATTCAACATTTCAATTCTCTTTTGGTAGGCCTTTGGCAATCTATATAAGTAAATATTTTCACCAATTCTTTTCTTATGGAATTGATTTAACATGTGATTTACATAAGCTCTGATGTGAGAATTGGATCGATCGTGCCTTACTTATTTTTTGTATGTCATTGAACTAGCATTTGAAGGAGTCAGAAGTTGCAAAACTAAAGCGGGAACTTGAGGAGGAAAAGGTATTAGCATACTGGAAAATAATTTGACAAATTTATATCTGATGTTGCTTAGTGTTAGATGCTACTTAATCACAAACTATGAAGTCACTAGCCTGTTACTTTCGATAAGCTCTATTCCTTTGGTTTGGTGCATTATCTTTTGCAATTTCAGTGAAGTGGGAAAATTTTGACTTGTTTCAATGCCGTGTTCCATTTAGTATGAAATGTCCATGCTTTTTCAATTAAACTGACATAACCTGATATTTGTGTAAAGATCAATCTATCATATTTAAATTGGTTTTGTGGGGTTGAAATGAGCCTCACCATATTACATCCTGACGAGATTATCAGGGTTTTTCAACAAACCACATTATCATGGAATTACAACAAACTTTATTATCAATGGCGACCTTATCATGGGAGTTTCCATCACAATGCAGGGATTTGAACTTAGGATGCATTTTGACAATTGCATCCCATATTCCATTGCTTCACAATGTCTTGTACATCAATCCATCATATGTTTGTTTTTTTTTTTTTTTACATGGTGGAATCGGTAGCCGCCACAAATCCAGGCAGGCTGTCCAGCTTTTATTGCCACCACAATAGTCTGTGTTGTCCGCCCTGGAAGCCGCCACACAGATCTCCGCGCAGTCCGCCCCAATAACCACCATGCCACGATCATTTTAAACCTTTTACGCTGCTGAAAGCACCAGGAAAGGGACAAGCAATCCATCATATGTTATTCCCCTAAAGAAGAAGTATTTCAAATAGATGATATGCTGGGATGTTTAGGAATGACATGTTAAAAGATGACATCTCAATATTGTTTTCTAGTATTTATATACATGATATTTTTCTTCTTTCTTTAAGCAAATGGTTCAATAAAAGGGAACAAGTAAAGAATGTAATATATACTCATGCCTTGTTATATTTTAGATTATGCTTGCTTAGCTACGGATAGTCACAGATGGATAGTTATTATCTTCAACCACTTATTCATTGTAACCTTTTTTGTATTTGGTTTGTTGGCTTTGTGCCATGAGAACTTTGTCCATCGATTGTTAAGGCAAATGTTATATGAAGATAATGTACAATGCATAGGATATATAATATAAGTAATTAAAAATAGTTTATGGGGATTACCACTTATTCATTGTAACCTTTTTTGTATTTGGTTTGTTGGCTTTGTGCCATGAGAACTTTGTCCATCGATTGTTAAGGCAAATGTTATATGAAGATAATGTACAATGCATAGGATATATAATATAAGTAATTAAAAATAGTTTATGGGGATTTCGAGGAGCAATGGAGGGCTAGGGCATCAGCGAGGTAGGACATTCTATCTGGGCATAGAATTTTTTAGCTAAGTTTCATTTATCCCTTCATTATCTTAGAAGTTTTGCATGCAGATTATTGTAGGTTTATTTTCAAATAATATAATCGCTATAGGATATATTGGTAAATTTTAGTAGATATTGAGTTATAGTTTCCTTCCCATGGACCGATTTATAGCTAAATCCTTAGAATCATCCCTAGTAGTAGAGGTTAGGGAGGACCTCATAGAGCAACGATCCTCGTTGCTCAAAGATAAGGCAATCATTGGTAAATTTAATGGGTCTTGGCCAGGGGCTTCGGCTCTAAGAAAATGGATTGATAGGAGATGGAAGTCTCTAGGAGTGAGTCTATCCTTTCTTCCCAAAGGTTTCTTCCTAGCCATTTTCTGTTCTAGGGAGGAAAGAGATAGAATCCTAAAAGGGGGTCCTTGGTTTATGGGAAGAGCAGGACTCTTCCTTACCCGCTGGTATGAAGGCTTTGCACCTGAAAATGTAAATCTATCCCTAGTACTAGTCTGGGTCAGGATGTATGGGTTGCCCATTGAATTCTAGGAAATGGATACCTTCAAGGCAATAGGCAACACTCTGGGAGAATTCCTTGAGATTTTAGAAACTACAAAAGATGGAGTCTTGGCTATTTATGCCCGGATATTGGTCATGATTGATATCAGTAAACCTTTACCAGAATCAATCATTCTTAAGTATGGGGGTAAGTTGTGGACCCAAACCATGGATTATGAAAATATATCTTTCAGATGTAGAAGATGTCATGAGGTGGGGCATATTGAGAGATCATGCCCTAAGAAGAGTCCAACAGAAACATATGTAGAAAATCATAAGAGAAACTTACAAATGGATATGGATGAGGATGGTTTTCAACTTCAAAAAATAGGTCTAGACAGATGAAAGTAAATAAATAATGGAGACTAAGTAAGGATATTGGAAGAAATACCAATTCTTTTGAGGCTTTAGCCTATGAAGAAAAAGTAGATCAGAGCTTAGAGGACATGGTACAATAGGATCAAAATATTAACAAGGAACCATCTACTTAGTATGATCCTAATTTAGGGATGAACATTCTTGTTGAACCTAAGGAATGTGCCTCATCAGATTTTGAAGACTCTCTTGAAGTACCATGCACCATTTATGAGAAGGAAAGTGGTAGAGAAAATGTAGTGTTAGATGTTAATACCTCTACCATTAACAAGGAAATACTAAAAAATGAGTAAGATAAGTCAAAAGCTTCCTTAGTAGAGCTAGGAGAGGATAAATCTAATGAAAAGGAAAGTTGTGAAAGAATATTGAGGAATAGAATAATAAGACCTACTCCTAATATTAGTAAGGCAAAAAGAGGAAAACCTTCAAATTATCAAGTGAGAGCTAGGGAAGCAAGAGCAAACATAGAGAAAGGAACACAATCTAAGTTGGTTGAACTTCTCTTTACCAAATAACAAAATGATATTGGTAATTTATAGGAGGGGCCAATAGCCCCTAATGAGACATGATTACCATCTCATGGAATATAAAGGGTGCTAATGCCCCCTCAAAGTAGAGGTGTATCAAGGACCTCTGTTTAAGTAATAAGCCTGATATTCTTTGTATCCAGGAAACTAAAATGATAAAGGAAGAAGTTTCCAAAACTATGAAAGTAGTATGGGCAAGATGTGAATGGGATGTTATGGATTCAAAAGGAGTGGTAGGGGAATTCTAACATGTTGGAATCTAATTAGAACCTCTTATGAAACCATTCATAAAACTAGGCATTGGATAGCCTCATTAGTCACATGCTACTTTGTAGATATTTATTTCATCCTTATCAATGTCTATGGACCTACAACTCAGTCAGGTAGATTATAAGTATGGAGTGGGATTGAAGCCTTTATGAGAAGTAAAGACCAAGAAACTTGATTCATGATCATAGGAGATTTTAATGCCATAACCAAGTTGGATGAAAATTTTAGGGGAATTAGGAAAATAACCCAAAGTATGAGAGATTTCTTAGCTTTTATTCAAAATAATAATCTATGGGAGGTTGAGTTTGAAGAGGAAACTATACATGGACCAACAATAGGATAGGCTAGAACCTGATAGCAAAAAATTAGATAGATGCATACTCTCAGATCATTGGCTAGATGAAGGGACTTGTGCTAAAATTAATACCTTGACAAGGATTGGTTCAGATCACTGGCCAATAAGAGTTAAAATGGTGGTAAGTGAATTAAAAAATATCATATTTTAAATATGAGTAGATGTGGGAAGACCATCCTCAATTTGTTGATATGATAGTATAAACATGGAATTCTTTAGGAAATGATGGGTTGTATACACTTCCAAAATAAATTAAATCAATGACATCTAGATTAAAAGAATGGAACAAGAACACTTTTAAAAATATTTTTGAGAAGAAAGAAGAACTAAAAGAGAAACTTTCAAAATTCCAAAAAGGTGAGCACAATAATCCAAGCTTGGAGGAAAGGGAGTTGCTTAGTGAATATCATAATATTTTGAGTAAGGAAGAGAAATTTTGGAGATTAAAATTGAGATAGACTTGGTTAAAAGGAGATAAAAAAAAAAATTTTTTCATAGGATGACAATAGTACATAGATATCAACATCTAGAATTAGTAGAATTAAATTAGTAGAAGGGGTTTGGATTGAAGACTAGAGTAAAATCAGAAAGGAGGTAAGGCTTTTTTACTAGAATATTCTAGGATCAGAGGAGATTGAAGTTCTTAATGATAAACTACTGCAAGAAGTACCTTCAGTTATAATAGATGAAGACAATAGCAAATTGATGGAGCCTATTACTCTGGAAGAAGTTCATTCAACTCTTTTCTCTTTTGATAAGGATAAATCCCTAGGTCTGGATGGACTCTCTATAACATTCTATCAACATAATTAGGAAATAGTGAAGGATTCTTTATTGGTGGTAGTGGAATAGTCTAGGGTAAAATAATATATACCTTATAAAATAAATGCAACATATCTTACCCTGATTCCAAAAAGAAGGATGCATAATTGTTTGATTCATTTAGGCCCATAAGCCTATGTAATATGGCATATAAGATAATCTCCAAAGTGATGGTAAATTGGTTAAGACCACTATTAGATAAAATTATTTTAGAAGAGCAAGGAGGATTTGTGAAAGGGAGATAGATTTTGGATGGGATCATAGTAGCTCATGAAGTAATGCATTTAATAACTTCTAGAAAAGAGAGAGCAATGATCTTAAAACTTGATATGAATAAAGCCTATGATAGGGTTAAATGGGATTTTATTTTTGTAGTATTAGAAAAGTTTAGATTTGGGAAGAAATGGGTTAGATGGATTAAAGCTTGTGTCTCTATAGTATCATATTCAGTGTTGGTCAATGGGCTAGTAACATAATCATTTAAAGCCAAGAGGGGTCTTAGATAGGGAGATCCTCTATCACCATATCTGTTCATTATTATGGCAGAGGTATTGGGAAGGAACTTGAAGAAGGCATACAAAGATGGGCTAATAAGTGAACTTAAGGCTAGTAATAACATCGACAACATCACCCATCAATAGTTTGTAGATGATACAACCCTTTTGGGAGGGTAAGGAAAAATGAGGCTAGAGCTTTGAATAACTTATTAAAGGAATATGAAAGAGCGTTAGGGTAGAAATTTAATAGGACAAAATCTAAAATTTACTTCCTAAACACTCCAGCTAGAATCAAAGTAGGGATATGTAGGTTACTTCAAATGGAGGAGGTAAATTTGCTAACAACATATCTAGGGATGCCCTTATTTGAGGGGAGAATGAGGATAGAATTGTGGAATCTAGTTATAAGTAAAGTTCAGAATAAACTACGACATGGAAAGGTAGATGGTTATCATTAGTAGGAAGAGTGCAGCTAATTAAATCAGTCTTATAGGCCATTCCAACATATTATATGTCCTTGTATATTATGCCAAAATTGGTAGAAAAAAGTTTAATCTATATTATGTAGTCATTTTTGTGGTCAGGATTACATGATAAAAGGAAATTTCCTTTGGTGAAATGGAGCAAGGTGTGTGATGATAAAACTAGGGGAGGTCTTGGTTTAAGAGTTCTTATGGATGCAAACTTAGCTCTAAGGGGAAAAGTAATTTGGAGATTGTACAAAGAGAGTCAAAGATAATGGGCAAGAATTCTTCTAAGTACGTTGAGCCCAATGACCCAAGCTTAATATTTATTACATTCTCACTACTAGATGGTTCTGCACTATGGAATGGTTTAAAAAATCAATTGATCTAGTGATTAAAGGTCTAAGATGGGTGGTGGGAATTAGAGAAAAATTTATATTTGGATGGATACTTGGTGTGATAAAAAACCACTCAATCTAGATCCAATTTTGAAACCATGGATGAGATTACTTCAAGATAAATATGGTGATAGGGTTTCAAACATTATGTACAAGGATTAGGAAGGAAGATACAAATGGAAAGAAGATTTTTTACAAGTATACCAGACATTGTTGCTAGGAGGTAGTTGAGCAGAAAGATAACAATAATGATTATTTTGAGGGAGTCAAGGATAAGCTGATTT
Organism: Wollemia nobilis; assembly: GCA_028583015.1. Classification (NCBI taxonomy): domain Eukaryota; kingdom Viridiplantae; phylum Streptophyta; class Pinopsida; order Araucariales; family Araucariaceae; genus Wollemia; species Wollemia nobilis. The sequence goes on along the minus strand of JAQPPZ010016703.1, from coordinate 4,324,606 downwards.
GGGAGTTGAATAGCTTAGGAGAATACATAACAAGAAGTGGATATAATGTAAAGCACCAAAAAAATAGGAATACCACAAGAATATGGAGAGATATTTGGGATAGCTCGAGCATTCCAAAAGTCAAAATGTTTGTATGGCTAGTAGGTCATAGGAAAATTTTATCCTGGGATAACCTAATGAAAAGGGGTTTTCATGGCCCCTCACAATGTGTTCTATGTAAAAAGGAGGAGAGTATAGACCATCTCTTGGGACATTGCTCAATAGTCTAGGAACTATGGCAATGGATTCTTAATATGTTTGGTAAATGCATGGTGATGAATGGTAGAATTGAAGAATGGTTAAAGCAATGGCAGAGCACTTTTAAAAGTGAGGCATTATAGACAATCTGGGATACATCGAAAGATACAATACTTTGGATTGTATGGCTGGAAAGGAATAGAAGAATATTTAAAGGAAAGGAAAGTAGTTTAGAGGTAATGAAAAGGAAGATTTGTTTAGCCATAGAGGAGTCTAAACCAACCCTATCAACTCACCCAATCCCTAATCTTGAAGTAGAGAGCCTTGATAGATGGAGTCAAGTCATCAAATGGAATTATGATGTTGGGTATAGGAGAAATAAAAGGAAGGCAAAGAATATAAAGTGGAAACCATTAGAAGTGGAGTTGGTCAAATTGAATTTTGATGGAGCATCTAAAGGAAATCTAGGACCAGTAGGAGGAGGAATAATTAGAAATAATAGGGGTGAGATTTTGTCACATTATGCTTTCAATAGTGGATTTAAGACAAATAATGAAGTTGAAGCTTGGGTAGCTTTGGAAGGGTTAAAAATATGTAGACAAATGAAATGGAATAGAGTATGGATGGAAGGCGATTCACTAATAGTAATAAATGCAATTTTGAGGAAAGTAAAGGCTCCATGGAACATACAAGAGATCATTGTGGAAATACAAGACCTTGCTATAAAGTTTGAAGAAATCAGGTTTACACATACGTTAAGGGAAGGGAACAAATGTGCATATAGGCTAGCCAATAGAGGGGTTTTAATAGAGGATCATGAAGTTAAATTCTCTTTTCCATGGTTAGAGGAAGTAGTAAGTTTAGCTGAAGCTGACAAGAAAAATTTGAAAGGAGCAAATTCAAAATAATGTTCTAGAGGATTACAAAATGTTTTAGGGGATCCATTTATAGATCAATGCATTGGAGGAAACTATCAGTTTATTGTTTTGGTGAAGAGTAAGGAATTTATATGATCTTGTAGATGAGAGTGAGAGATAGTAAAGGTTTAGATGAAGAGGAAGTAGGAGATAATGTAGTTCATGGTTGATTGACTGTTGGATTATTTTAAGTGTTTGTTAATGAATAATTTGATTTGTAATATTGATTTATAAATGTATCTTATAATATTAATAGAGATCATTTCATAATTTAAATGATAATAAATTTTTTTTAAGGTTATTGGGATTAAATGAATTCACTTTGTATTCTTTGTGTAGTTGGTATGGATATATGGATTGATAGGATGGATTGGAACTTTCAACTTTTTGAGACTGCTAAACTATTTATTACAGTTCTTGTGGTTGCACTTATGCTTCAGGAAGGAAACTAACAGTCCAGATCTGGTAAAGCGGACTATGATAACGCGAAGTTTTGGAAATATTACTCTACTAAGATGCAGTGCATAGATAGTAGAGGTGGAGTTTTGGTATTGTGAAGGCTGCTGCAAGAAAATGTCAAGAAGAAGGATGCTGAATTCTGGAATATTTGTATTTACAAAGAAAATTGAAGAAGATCCAGAAAATGAAAATCAAGAATTCAGACTTTTTATGAAAAAATATGTAGGTATCTAGCTATAGCAACTCAATTGAGATGAGAATTGAATCTGTTTGTAAACTCTCAAGCTCTAAAGGAGAGAGTTGTGATTTGTCAAGGGTGGGGGACCCGAGTACAACCCCTTTTTCTCCAGAAAAAAAAAAAAAATAAAAATATACAATGCATATGATGATAGTGAATGATTGTCTATTTTGTATGTTTCATGTAATGATTATATTCACAAGTATTTTGCAACATAGTATAAGATGTTTTATGTATATTTCATGTAAATCTACTTATGTCTTATATGGTGTAAAGAAAGATCTTGTCTTCATTTTTCTTTCTATATTTATGGTGCTATTGTTATTTCATCCCAAAGCTGTCTCTGTGCATTCATCGCCTAGAAGTCATAGCCTTGCAATTACAAATATTACGAAAACTATTAAAAAATAATATATGGAGAATACTAGAATCTGATGGAGTCTGAAGTTTGAAGAATCAACAGCCAGAGAAAACCACCTCGCAAGAGGCTTCAATTTCTCATGCATACCAACGAATGAAAAACACACAAAACACACACCAGGTATTACAAGAGGTTGATGATAGTCTCCTACAAAAGACATAATCACTGGAAGAAAAGAGAGAACAATATCAACTATCTGGCATTCATATTTCCATGACATTCAAAGTCCATATCCATACTCTTAATTGAGATTTTGAAGTGTGCAGTTGAAGGGGGAGTGTGCAGTCCTAATGAAACATGTAAGGATGATGCTACCATTGCTGAACTCTAACACCAAGTACAGTTGAAGGAGAGGAGCACATTGCTCAACTTACACTGATGGACCAAATTCTTGCATCCCATAAATAGCGTCCATCATGTACAAGAGATTGTGGCAAAGACTCAAAGCGAGTGATTTCAAATTTGAAGCAAACGTGGGTTCAAGTGGTGAAAGGCAAGAAGGTCCCTTTTCTTGTTGAACTTGCGGTCTAAGCCAAGTTCAACAAGGAAAGAGTGCGCCAGGCCAAAAGAACTTAACCTTCAAGTGTCAGGCCTCTCAAAGCCTTTTGATCTTGTGGAACCAATATGCGCTTTCGTACATGACACTCTAGACCTCAAGGATGTTACTTTCAACCAAGCATGGGTAGTTCTCGATGGCACTCTTCTCATTTTGTTCTAACTATAGATTCTCATATGAGAACTTTACATGGTAAAAGGAAATATTTCATTTTAATATGGTCTACTTGGATATGAACCTGACATGACTCCAAGTAGAGGAATTATTTCAAATTTGTGCACAATTTATAGTTTCCAGGAATGATAACGAATGGGTGGTTAACCTACAACATTAGGGCAAATGATTCCTAATGCATCACCCTAAGATGGACATGCCCTTAGCCACCTTTTAACAACTCTCTTCATCCATTGTTGGAATTATGATGGTGCAATGTGGTCATATTTGGGTTTCTTCCATGATATTCTCTCCAACAGATCATGTCTTTCTTACTCAAAACTAGTGTAGATTTAAAAAATCATGATGTGTATATCATATTTTTTTTCCCGTAGGCCCAGATTTATTTGCTAGTAGATGATTATTTGAAAACTGCCAATATTTTCCAAAAACAATTTTTGTTCTCTTTTTATGGATTAATTGCTGATCCAATTTTTTTAGGCCTTGTTGATAAGTTGTTGCCGATCACAATTTTTTCAACTTTGGTCAAATTCATGAAAGCTCCAATGGGCCCTTCCGTTGCTCATTGGATGAACATCAGGTTCTTACATGAACACTCCAAATACATGTTTTGGATTTTGAGGGTCGTCACCTTTTTTGTTACATTTTCATTACAACATGTTGCTCTCTTCCAACATCATCATCCTTTGTCATTCACATAGATGGTTATTTTTTCCTTGGTCTCTTCCAAGAGATTTCGTTGTACTCTTATTTGGGCAATGTTATCCTAATGGACGACTTCTTTGTAATGTGATGATGCAAGTCTAGTGGCATATTCCATGATTGTAATTTCATTCCACGTTAATACTTGTCTGTCTGTCTATGATTACAATAGGACGTTTAGGCTAGGTGCTATAAAATCTTGTCTTTTTGTCTACTTTAGAAAGGCCTTTGATATGGTGCCCTAACACTTGTTATTCCAAGAACTATTGTACATGGAAAGTGTTAACCTCCTTATGACAACCATCATGAGTCTTTATGAGATACTGGTTGATTCTACATAACCCATCAGAGTTCTAATGTATTTATAAGTACTATTAGTGTTAGGCAAGCATGCCTCCTCCTAGTGATTCTCTTGGTTGTATACATTGATGACCTTGAGGGTTTTGTTTAGCAATATACTCATGCAAAGGATGATGTCTTCAATGCTATATTGCTCATTGTTGATGACGTGGTTCTCCTTGCTAACTATCTTGAGGGTTTGTAAAGACATAGGATACACTTGCACTATTTTGTAACCTTAAACAACGTAAGGTCAACCCTAATAAGACCAAGGTTAGGATCTTTAACACCTCCAAAAATGCTCTCTCCCAATACTAGTTTTCCTACAAAGGTGAGTTGTTGAGAACATAACATCTTATACTTATTTGGGGTTTAGGTTTTAGGTCCACTCAACCTCGAACGTCCTAATTCATGACTTTGGAAGTGCTGCGTCTTTCTTTTACTTGAAATGCCAATGTTTTTAGATACGCTTTCAGGATATCCACTCGATGATATGACTTTTCGCTTGTATGATGGATCATTAAACATGTAGTTCTAAATGGCTTCGAGCTTTAGGGCTAAGTTTAGGGCCTTCTGATTGGGAACCTATTGAGAGTGTTCAAACTATTTTGCTTCACCATATGATCTGCTCTAAGTGGGTTCCTTAGTGCATCATACACACTAGTTTGCGACCTACTTGCTTTATCTTGAGAGTATTTTGAAAATTACCTTCCATTTCCATTGACTGAGATGCATGAGGGATTGCATGTTAGGGTAGGAGAGATACCCATGCCTAGCCCTTTGTTCTATAGATAGAGATGCTTCTATGAATCCCTTTGATCAGAGAAGTAGCTGTTACTTGGAGATTACTTCACTTCTCCAATCCATTGGGATTCCATAGATCACATCCTCCCTTTTGGTACTCATCGAATGACCTCCTCATTTTGTTGAGCAAGGGGCGATTTGTAAAACAGTCCGGGAAGATACCTAGTGACAATATACTTAGACTACTTGGATCTCTCCTCAACCTTTGGGCCAAAGATGGCTTCCTATGTTGAATATTTAATGCAAATTGTGGATGAACTTACCACTCACATATTATATTTGGCTCCACTGGTCCTATAAAATCAATATTTCCCTTTGGTCATATGGGAGTTTGCTTCCATCAACTCTGGATCAGGGTTGCCAATATCGGATTTGTCCACTTTTCTCTTTATAGGAAGTGGAGAAAAAGGAACGCTAGAGATTAGAGGGAGGTACTATTGTTTGTATAGATAGTCAAAAGAGTCACTTACTATCTTCTTTTCTGACTCTAACTAGAAGTCTTTGGATTTTGACATTTAAACCTTTAGGAAGCAATCCCTTCATATGTTAGCTCTTGAAGTGGACTTCACAATATCAATACATTGCTAGGTGGATTACCTCCTTCCACTCTTTTCCAAGAGCATGGGGATCTAAACCCTGTCATCTGATACAATCATCTCCATAGATGGGCTTAGATCTATGAGACAATGCCTTCCTCATGGAGTAGCTACTAAGGGACCTACTTCCCACATATGACAAGGCAAACCATTCCGTCAACCGGGGAGCTCTAGACAAGCACACATCTTCCTATTCCTCTCTATATCTAGAGGATTCTCATCCTTACATTGTAGGGGAGTATTTGGGAGACAAATTCCTAGGATTCAATGTGGCCCTTCCGGCATAGACTAGTCACCTACAAATGTCATGAGGACTTGATTTTGTTCACAGTGATTACAAACAATGTTGATCCTTCACCTTTTGTACAAATGAGTGATTTGTGATCTCCTCTAGCACCAGCTGCCTCTCTTTGTCAGTTAATCTTTTGCATGGCTATTTGAGCCATATTTATACTATATGCTGTATAATGACACGAAATTTGCACTATATCTTTGATAAACTTGTACCACAGGATTCACCCACTCAAGGTTACATGATGTAATTTTCTATTTTTAACTTTGGAGCACTTTTTTTGGATCACACTATGCTATTGCAACACATTTTTTTGAGTCCCATTGACATATTTTGGTCACATGTATACATGGATATAACATATTTCTTTCTTTCTTCAATGCCCTATTTTTTTTGTTGTACTTCAGGTCCAGCTAGAATTTTTTCTACCATACTTTAGAAACATTTTTCTTTTGTTATAGTCATAAAAAATGCCATGTTAGTCATTCAAATACAAGTTTATTGCAAGGAGGAAGTAAAAATTTCTCTCTCAAATTAGAATTTTGTTTTGATATTCTAAGTTTATCATGTTAATCCCTTTCCTCATTTTTACATCGTCTTTATTTCTGCCGGTGTCTTTTCAATTTGTTCATTTTTGGTTATATGTATGATGCTTCATTTGTTTGCATACTTCGATAAGTCTCAGATTGCCGTGTTTTTGTGGTACTGTGGGGTTTGAGTATATATTTTCATAACAGAGTTGGTGGCTATGGTCAGTGCAATTTTTTTGTAAGTGAGATGAAATGTTTTTTGTGACGACCACATTCAAGTGACCATCCTATTTTTCAGGATATGTTTGTTACTCATTCTCTTTGCCTTGAGAGCATCTAAAAACGTTTTTTCAACTGCACTGTCTTAGATCCATGGGTGACCACAGTTTAGGCCATGAGAGACATATGTACTTAGTGCTTTGCTCCTCAGAATGTGTTTCCTCCAAAAGCACTTATGGTCGTCATTGAGACTGGTAATCTGAAACTAGATCACTTCTTCAATTAGTTGGCATCTCTATAGATTGACTGCCTCCTTTCAAATACTCCTTAAATGCGTCTGCCCCTTTTCTTCCTGGTAAGAAAGTGATTAACCAAGCAATTGGGCATGACATATAATGACAATTTATTTAGGTCACTTGGATTGGCACACCCCAGCTTCTTAGTCCTAAACCATCTATGCTAAAAATTTCATGATGATTGAGGAGGGCATTATTGGTCACGCTGGTTTATATCCGGTGACATTAGAGTTTAGACACATCAACTCAAGATCCCTCTTGGTTAGCTGAAAGTCTAATCACATTAGTTGTGTTTGGAGATAAATCACCATATTTCTCAAGAAGATAGAGTATGTTGCCTTTTCTTTGTTTGAAAAGTGGACATTGAAGAGCATTTTATACGCAGATTTCCTGCTTATTATGAGTTTTGAGAAAGCTACTGTTACCTGTTTAGAGACTCAAGTAGATTGCTTGCCTCTTTTTTTCGCTATCCTGACCAAATATGCTTGGCTTTATACCTTTGGGAAGCCATTGTTCTTCAACATGAGATATTAGAGGAGAGACTGACTATCACTTGACTAATCACCTCCTTTCACCCTATCTCCTTTGGTGGGAGTAATTGCTTTCATGATGCTACAACTCTCCAAAATGGTTATGACAGATCTGTGCATTCTTGCTCCTATTTGAGAGTAGTCATTACATCTTTGACGCCTTCTCCGTGCATGTGGTGGGGAAGACCATGGCTCTCTAACACAGGATATCGACTACCCATCATTTTCCCAGGAGGTGCAATTGAACACAACTTACCAACTTCTTACTTCTTCTACAAGTTCCTTGACCATGGATGCTAGCAGAGGTTTGGGAAGTTGGACTTTATGCCCTCCTGGATCTATCCAACAAGGCCCACTTAGCCCTTTACATTAGATCTTGTGTTGTCTCTTTTGGGGTAGTGGGTGATGTTGATGGCTCTACTTCTACTTCTTTAACTTGGCATTCCACCAATGATTAGAGTTGGGACTTGGATCCTCTTAAGCTCTTCTCTATTCCTTTCTTTTCCTTTGTCTGCTGTTTTTTTTTCTCTTCATCTTTACGTGCAACATGTTAAGATTTACCCATTTCTAGGTCCACCCCTCGAAGATGTGACAAGATGTTGTACAATACTTTGGCTTTAGTGAAGTTCACTCTAGACTATAGTTTAGTTGATTAATACTTTCTTGGTAACTATAGTGCTTTGTAACAGCTTTCTTACGTTGAGTCCCATTGGCCTCCTTTGATTATTTTGTGGACATAAATAGAATTATCTTATCTTAATTGTATGGCCAAATTCTAGGTGGAAGTTATGAAGTAGGGGTTAAGTTTATCTCTTCATTATACCAAAGTTATCTCAGGCTTATAGGCACGGAATCAAATATGTTATTATTTTATTATGCAGGCTAAATTATATTCAGTACAAGCAAAGGCAATGGCAGAGATTGCACATGTAAAGCAGATATTGTCTGAAAAAGAATCTGAGTTGAGTTCAGCAGATGAAGCACTTTCAGGCTTGAAGCAGGTCTCTCTCTCTCTCTCACACACGCACTCACACATGCAGTCACACATGCACACCTAGCGGGATACACCAACTTTCCATGTACACCACCAAGAAAAACTGAAAAATTTTAATTTATGATTTATGTTTTTTCTTAATTCATTCTTCATTTACTTAAAGAGAGCATCTAGTCTACTTTGTTATTCTGCAGGGATATCTTATTTTTTGTTGTAAATATTTTTACAATTGACTCATAAGCCATCTAGTATAAAGAATGAAAGCAATCAATTATTTTTCTTGAAAATTGAAGACATATAACGTGTGCCTGTTTTATTCGTTGACTACTTATTGATGTTATTATAACTGGTTCCCATTTTGTCCTTTGACTACTTATCGATGTTAATTCTTTCACACATCTATTTGAAAGACTGAATTCCTAATTGGTCCAGGCTTGCTTTCCTTGTTCATTTATGTGCATGAATTTTTGATTGATGTAAACCTTCTGTGTCATGTCGATTGTTGATTGTGTGTTAAATAATAATTATCATAGATCATATTCTAACAGGTCCGAATAGAATACTGGGGTGAAGGTACACTTGTAGAGGTGACAGGCAGCTTCAATGGTTGGCAGCATCATATTTCATTGGAACCAGATCCAGCATCTGAAATTCGAAATTCCAAAGAAGCAAGGTTTCAGTGTTTTATAATTCCTCTTTTTTGTATATTAAGATATGTGAAGAAGCAACAATTTTTTAATGGTTTATGGTCATTAATTCTTATAAGAAAGATGAAAAACTTGTAACATTTTGGATTGATTCTTGAATTTTGAAATATATTGAAAGGATTGACTGCATATTACATTTGAGTGATTTTCATTTGTAGCCAACATGCTACAATATTCATCAGAGTTTATTTCATAAAACAGTCATTTGATAATATTTTTAATGTGTGGAGCTCTGTTGTGTCGCACATTAAATTTAAACTGATACTTAAACATTTGTCATTTATGCATTAAGGTTTGTATTGAAATATAAAAGATCGTCTGTTAATTTGGAGGAATAATCTGTACAGTGTTTGGTAAGAGTGAAAACTAATGTTTCTCATGTTTTGAACTTTTTTGGTTAAATTTTGGGACACAGAAAAATTCAGTGTAGTGTTGATGCTAAATGAATTTGCAAGCCTGTCAAGAATTAGTGTTGTGCTTCACTACTTGCATGTCATCAAAAAATACTGATAAATTTATATATTGGTTAGATATAGTATTGCCTATGCTACTTAGTAATCCTTATTTCTAGATTCCATCTTTTTGAATAAATGGGACTCCTATCTTGGATGTCAGTAGCCACTAATGTCTTTTTCCTTTTTGGTTAAAAACATTAATATTAATACATTGAGCAAGTGCCTTGAGGATTTACTTCCAAAATTTGTCTGTATGGAATGTAACATTACAAAAGAACCAATATGGACAGGTTTGAGGGGCAAATTGTTTGCAAAACATTTAGAAAGAGGAAAATAGTATGACTGTTGATCCGCAGAACTGTCTGATGTGGATTTGTGCCTGTGACCCCGAGTCAACTGTTGGAAGAAGAGATATTGTCTTCTCCTCAACCTCTAGATTCGGGTTGGCTCCCCACTAATCTAGCTAAACTAAACGAATCTAGATGCAGAAAGTAAAAATTTGTGAAGGGAAGGGTGCGAGGGATGAAAGCAAAAGTTTAAGAAGACAAGTATGGTTGCAGCCATACCGAGATTGGTGTTGACCAGTCAACTCATTCAGAAGTGACTGAATAACATCAGTGTGATTGAACATTTGCATGACATGCAACAATGGGAGAAAGGACTAACAAGAGGTGAGAAGGCAGCATCAAACACCATATAGTCATGGATCAAGAGGTCAAGAGACATGGTTGGTTCACAAGTACCATGCTTATTCTTTCCATTAATTGCAAGTAATTTTAGAAGAGTACAATTAAGATCACAAAGCGTAGCTCTAGTATTCTTAAAAGGCCAAAAGATCCTTACAAATGAGCCCATGGCTCTTATTTATGGTGAGGTTTTACCCCACTTTTTCCCTATGTAAAATTAATTAACTTTTACATTCACTAGTAGAAGATAAAAATTCACTTTCAGCAGATGCTCTGGGATCCATGCTCCACAATCTGCCTCTTTGCATCCGCTTCGCTTGCCATCTTGTGAATTGCATTATTTCTGATGAACCATTGTTTTGCTGGTGATTCACTGTGTTGAGAAATGTAGCTCGGACAGGAAATTCTTGCACAGGCTTCAGTATGAACGTACTAGAAGTGGTTCGAGACATTTCTAATTCTATTTTGAAAGTAATTTTCTATTTTTAAGTTCACTTAAGTGATTCTATTTTGATATTTACTTAAGTGATTTTTTATTTTTAACCTTACACCTCAAGATGAGATGAGATCTAATCTTAGGGTTAGAGAGATTAGGGTTACCTTTTTCAAGGATAAAAGGAGAAGATCAAGAGTGTTTTAGATACACAGAAAAGAATGGGAGGAGAACAGATTGTTGAAGGAAAAATACAAGTTTAGAAGAAGAAGAACAGTGATTGCTGGCTAGAAAAGCAGCAAGAGAGCAGAAGTGTTCTGCTGTAGCTGTAGCCTCTTTTATTTGTAATATTTTAGGTTCAGAAATATATTTAACTTCTGCTGTTCACGCTGTTTATTTTTTCCAGCCATCTGTGTGACTGTTGCATGTTTGAATAAATTATTCTCAGATCTGATTTATTTTAAAATAACATAGGACAGCAGTTATCTAGGGTTTGGAAAATTTACACACTGACCTGCTGACGGATCACCGCTCTGCTGATGAATCATTGCTTTCCAGACTTCCAAATTTCGAATTTGCTGTTTGGTTTTAGCATGGAACTCTAAAATTGGTTGTGATCCCAGGTTCTAATGGGTTCAAAATTTGACTCCAGCCATGTTGTCAAGGTACGCCTCGCCTCCTGCCTAGCATCCTTTGTTTGTGCTGCCAATTTTGAAGAATTTTTTTAAATAGGTTGAAAACTTGGGGGCATATCGGGGCCACCCTTCCTGTGAATTGAACTTGGATCTCCGTTAGGAAAGCCCAATGCCTTTTGCTTGTGTTGTCCCTGTCGGAACAATATATATATATAAGTTTTTTTTTTTGAATAGGTTGAAAATCTGGGGGCACATCGGGGGCCACCCTCCCCGTGAATTGAACTTGGGTCTCTGCTAGGAGAGCCAAATGCCTTTTTCCATTGCGGTGTCCCTATTGGGACTATAAAAAACATTAACTTATTTTTTATTAGGGTAAAAAGGGGTTTTAGGGTCCCCAAACCTGTACATCAAGCTGTGTAAGATAGTACAATATGCTGCAACAGCCTTACAAAATACTATCATCCACTTACTACTACAGCTGAACCTTAGAATACCGCATATCAACAAAACAACTTCCAAAACATGACAGATTAGTAGACCACTTCCAAAACAGAAACTTAATAAAAAAAAAACTGTAGCTACCACCCAATCATAATAAAAACAATAGTCCAGAACCATTGGGGTTGTCAATTTTGAAGATTGAATCGAAGGTAGTACCTAAATACTACAATAACATCTGACTAATTTCATAACTAGGGATGTAAAATACATGTTTGCCATTACTGAGCCAAAGATGATGCACTGTACTACTTGAATTTGTGAATCTCTGAAGCAAGAATTTGAGATTTGATAGATCCTTTTGCAAGAAGAATTGATGATAAATCCATGAGGAACTTTCTCGTCAATAGTCACTGGTAAACAGTCTTTTACCTATATTTGAGATTAGAAAGCTGTTAAAGCTGTGCTCATGTATGATATGAGAATGATAAACTGGTTAATAAATCTCTCTCCAAATCTAGAAAAATCACCATATTCTGATGCAAAGTTGAGAGTCTATTCACTGACCATAAGTCATTAATGCTTCATATGCAATAATATAAAGACCATTAGTGTTACAGATCCTATGTCAGATGCCTTCACACAATAACAAAATACAAATACTATCTACAAAATGTTAGTAAATTATGAAAGGAAAACTATATAGTCAGTGAAAGGTCTTCAAAGGTCATCAAATGCAATTGTCCTTGCCCATAATTGTATAAAGGCATCACTAATTTGAGAATCCAACGAACTCATGTCCCCTAATAGCCAAAACGGAACAAAATATCTAAAAACTAAGCTAGTAACCTGAAGCAAGTGTTCAATACTAAAAGTGTCCCTAAAACAGCTCAAGGATATAACTTCAACCGATTCTTTGGGTGACTCCAGCACTTCATGATAACTCATTTTACCAAGAAACAAGAATATAATTCTCTTGTAGATGTAGATGAAAGGTTTATGATAGATTGCTACCTTGATTTCTTTATTCATCAAAAAATATTTCCAGATTTTAATAGCAGTAATCACTACCGGTCATTCTCATTTGATTATTAAGTAAGTACCTCTTCTTTGCTACATTTATCCCATGACTTTTGTAAGCGATTACTCATCGTTTGTTTTTTAGTACAACACGAAAAACTACAACCTTCGCAACAGTATATATGGAAAAAAGGTTTTGAAAGATCTAAGAGAGTTGAAGTTAGCACGGCTACTTGTTTCTTCTCATGCTGGTCACAATTGTTCCATTGCCTCTGGATCCACGTAAATATTTTGGATTTCCTTAAAAATTTAGTAGAATTTGTAGCTGCATAGTAAAAACTAGGTGCATAACTTTCACAGAAGCTAGCCAAGCCAAGATACAATCTTCTGTAATGGATTTCTAAATTGAACTTAAGATTCTCTAATTATTTGAATCTTTTCAATGTTTATAACTATCTCTTTTTTAGACACAGTGGATTCTAGGGATCCAACTTGTTTTTGGAAGAAATCACACATTGATAGTTTATCATAAAGCTTGGGCTGCTTCAGTAAAGTTGGCATCGTTTCAAAATGCTCACGATGCTTTATCTTTAATTTTCTAAAAATCAAAATTTCAGCATGAAAAGTGGCTACAAGCTTTTCCAAACATAGTCTACCAGGAAAGGTGGCAAGGCCAGGTGCTACCCCTTCCTCACAATCACACATTCGTAACATACTTCTAAAAAATTTTCCATTTTCCTTGCCATTACACTCCCACCTACCTCCACTCCACAATCCATGTTCCCCCTTTCACCATTTCTCTCATGTCCTTCTCCCTACCACCCCTCTTCATCCCTGCCCTCCTCTATTCTTCCCAACTCCAACAAATTTCCCTTTCCCACTCTATCCTTTGCTTCTATTCTCTGCTCTTTTCCAACCAACCTCCCTTTCTTCTTGATTCCCCCTTGAGTCCGCGTTCCTTCTTGTCTCTTCCCACTTGCGCCACTCATTCCCTCACCCCTATCCCCATTACTCACCATTGCCTGACTTTGTTCCTCTGTACCATCTCTCCATTTTCCCTCTCATCTTCCTCCAAGTTGTTTCTTGTTAACCCCACACCTATCCACTCGTTTTCTGCTTTTCCATTCCATCTCTTTCCTACATAACCATTTTCAGTGTTTAAGTGAAGCTTTGGCCATATTTGTTGCAAGCATTTGAAAATGATTGGATCAACCAAACCAAAGTGCTCATAGGCTTAATATCAATGTTTATAGCAAAGCCTTATTGACAATCGAAATTTGCAAATATTGATAGTGAATGTTATAAACATTGTTCATGGATTTCAAATTAATATCCTTCAACCAAATGAACTTCACATATTCATTTTGACAATCTACTCAATATCTATTAAGCTTGATATCAGTTGGATTACCTCATATTCAATTTGTATTTACTATAAATATCTATCAAGCTCTTGGCATTTCTCGTTGTTCTTAGTATATCTAATTAAACATAATTAATTATGAAGAGTTATATGGATCATCTCCCTATATACACACCCCTATGGCCTATTTATAGTCACTCTCATCCTCTCACCTATTTAGACATGTTGAATATATCTATTGTTCCTCTCAATACGTGATTATACCACATATTTTATCAAGTATACCTTCTTGGTGTCTTGCATGGTGCCTATACTCTTGCCTCTTGAAAGCACTATTATACTTCTCAGTCCTTGTTTCCATTGTAAGCTGCTTACACTAATAGTGGCGGTCACTCAAGGGATATTTCATCATTCTTGATACTATGGATATTGCATCCATGTAATTGTTAGGAGGATAAATTTCTTATCACCCTATAAGCAAACAACTTGCTTAAGATTTCACAAGACTAATATCATTAAGAACAGTTATATTGCAAGAGGTCTGTAATTTTGTATAGCACTTTGGGATCCAAAAAAACAATGCTTTTGAGACTTGATAACTGGGTAATTGCTTCTTTATTTCCCCATGTAATTTAGTGTATTAAGATGTTGAGATAACAATAGCTAGAGGTAAACAATCCAAATGCAGAGTGGAATTGAGAACAAATGTTGTATATATATGAGGCCCCTTTGGAAGCTTGTGGAATGTCCCAAAAAAACTCTAACCATAAATAGAAACATGTAGTGACTACTAGTCTAGGAGTAAATCATAAGGAAATTGTTATGTTAGGGTAGCTTATAAGTTCAAAATTTGTATGTACTTATAGACCTTGTACTTTTAAGAGTTTTTCACACTAGGAACAAGTAAATGATTTCTTTTATTGATTTCAAGAGTGCTAATAACTTACTGTTTGAAATATGATTTGCAGGGGACCTCTGATGTGGTCAAAAGAATTATGGCTATATCCAGGCACTTACGAGGTATGACTCCTATCTTAATCTTACAACATCAAAATTCTAAAATATTACAGGATTGTGAAATGCAATCTAAACATGTGTACATGTACACAAAGGAATAAGGGACTATACCGTTTGTGATTAGTTTATTTGAAGTTCTAATACTCACTTATGTCATTAGGTGTATTCAACTGGAAGAGAATTAAATCAAGTCAATGTTTAGTCCCTTAAATATAAGACCTCATGTTTCTATCATGAGTGTAGTAAAAGGGCATTTTTGGTTGGCAAAAGTTAACTAAAAATGTCACATTTGTTGAATGTTTAATTTCCTTGTTCTCATTTATATTCATCTTATTGATTTGTGTTCTTCATTTTCCACCACATGTTACTTTCGTGTTTAACACATGCTGTTGTTATGATGCTTTTGATATTGTCCATCTTTTTTTTCTATAAAGATTAGGTGAGTTGAATTTACTTTTCTTGCTGCCACTCTCCATTATAGCTGAGAGGTTAATGTTAGGAAATTAGACTACATTTATAATCAGTACAATTCAATCCAAGTCCTTTGTGGCAATGCTACATTCAATGTGCCACTGAGGGATAGTGGAATGGAACATCATTGAACTTTCCAATGGAGAAGTGTAAAGAGATGACCATCAATTCACTAGGCCTCACAAGGGCCTTTGGATTTTGATGATCATTGACACAAAGAGTGGCTCACCTTATGGCTTCAAAACCTTTCCGTTTCTGCTAGAGGTGTAGCACGACAGTGGTATTCCACAATTGAAGGAACAGAGAAGGAATGACTGAGTAAATCAGCAACACAATTCATAAACATGCAGTCAAAACAACACTCAGATGGTCTTGTATGTCACTCCAGATGGCCTGCACATATATTCAACTTATGCCTGATGGCCCTTCATAACACAACAAATTAGACGGCCTTGCGTGCAATTGAGATGATGTTGGCTTCAGTTCAGTCAGCTTTGCCTTCAATTTAGACAGCCTTGGCTTAGAATTGGATGGCCTGGTTCAACAGTCCAGATGACTCAGTCTGTACATCTATAGCAAATAGAATAAGATGGAAATAGTTTATATGGTCTATCTACAGCAGTGACAATCACTCATAAACACATGCACAATGCTTACACAGTCTGCACAATGGCCAAATGGAAATATTGTTATTTTCTGCAAGAATACATGTTTGGTATACAATGCAATTATCTCCTGATGGATCTGTACATAGTATGCACTTTCTGTATTCTGTGTACTCTCTTCTAGAATGAATGAGGGGTCCTATTTATACATTTGGTTGGTAGTTACTTCCTTAACTACCTACCTGCCACCTCATCATTTTCTTGCATTACATTTGTCATGCATTAGTCTCACATTACATTTCATTTTATTACTTAGCACATGACTTATTAATTATACATACATTTTGTCAAACACTTTCTCGTACGTATAACAAAACTACTACATTACAAAATTGCATGTGCACATACTTGACATCTGACACACAGTACATTATGTCTTAGGTGGCGCCATGTCTGAACTAGCGCCTACATCTGCCCTCCCCTCTAGATTGGTCGATGTCCTCGTCAACGAGTGTTGGTCTTCATGAGGGCTTTGACTTTGTTGTGGTTGAGGCGTTGTCATAGGTGCTCTACCCAACTCTTGAATTTGCAACTTTAACGCTTTGGTTTCTCCCTTCAATCTCTTTGCATAGGCTTGGTAGCAAGCCCACTGGAAGCCATAATGATGTGACTTTTGCTCGAATTTTTCCAGCCTAGTCTTCAACTTAGCCTCTCTTTGCTGCTTCAGCTTCCTTTTTTGCAGCTTCTGCAAGCTACTCATCACGTTCCGTGATTAACTGGTCTCGCTGAGTAATCTCTTGCATCTTTGCTTCACGTGCTTGTTCCCTCACCGTGCACTTCGATTTCAACTGACTGATCGGCTGATCCTGCTCATCTTGCGCTTGTCTCAATTTATCCATTTCCTCCCTCATTTGTGCTAGTTCTGCTTCAGCTACCTGATGGACCTGCCGAAACTGTCTTTGCTCTTCTTCCTTTAGCTTCAGGCTGGTAACCATCTGCTGAAATGTCTCCAGGCTTGTTACAAACCATTGAAAAAAATAAGCCAAGAAGTTCATTCTAGCGTAAGATTTCACCAATTCTGGCAGCAATTTGACTTTCTTGACACCCAAAAATTCAGGAAATTCGTTCATTACTCGTTTACCAATGTACACTCTTGGTGGTTGTTGTTACCAGGCTGGAGTTCCTTCTAGCAGCTGCATCACTCCCAGCATTGATTGAAAACTGCTGTTGTCAGCTCCAAGCTCCCATCACTGCACTTGATGGATCTCTGCAAATTTCTTCATTCGCTCTTCGTTTTGGGCCAACTCACCAACTTGCTCAATTCCGTTTCCATTTGCAAATGCCATAGTTGCCATTCACCAACACATCCAACTCTTAACTCACTCCTCACCTTGTTGAACAACCCACTTACTTTCTCAAAAAAGGCATCAACCTGCTCATTGATCCATTCATCGTGAACTTGAGGCTGCCTCATGTTAGGCACTTAGATCAAAAAATGCTCACTATGCTCTGGCTCATCATCTGTGTCATCTCTGGCGGTTGTCTCTTCAATGTCTTCCCCACCTGGATCCTGCTGGTTGATTTTTGCCTTGGCTGCCTTGCTGAATTTTCGGTTCTTTTTCTCTGCATTAGCTTGTTTATTGATACTGTCCACTATCTCCTTACCCTTGTCTGGCTCATACTCAAGCAGTTGACTGCTCTTCTGCCACTATATATGTTTTGATGTAGACTATTTTCCCTTTTCACTTCTACTTCCTTCCGGCATTGATGAAGTTGGTGTCGTATTCTGTGTTGTTGTAGATGCAATATCCATTGGTGGCCCCTCATCCAAAGGAGGTGAACCACACCTCTCAACTTCCTCCTCAAATTCCCATAGTGGTGTTGTGGCATAGCTTTTCGGCATATCCACATTCATCATCATTGTGATTTCATTTGCATATTCTCCTCCACGTATCATAGGTGCTTCCTCCATTGGCAGTGATGCCTCCATTGCATCAATTGCAGTCTGCACGTCATAGTTTACATCTACTATCATGGGTGTGTTTCATGTGCATTCTTTTGCGTAGTTTTTGTGTCTCTTCTCCTGCACATCCAACTCCTTGTGCAATAGCACCTAATTGTTTTGGTTGCTGTCCTCTATTGGCAGCCTCTGTTGAAGCCACTTTCTCAGTACCGGCAATGGCATTTACAATGCCTCCTCGGACAGTGTGGCCCCTTGATTGCTTAGGAGTGCCCAATGGCACAGCAACATAAGTCATTCCACCTAAATTGTAATGCTGACCTGCCACAATTCCTTGTGTATTCCCGTCAACAGTCCCAACTACAGTGACATCTTGTGGGGGTCCCGAAGGTGGAAATATCTTGACACTTTGAGTCACCGACTGATACTGAGGATGTTATTGTTGCTCTCCCATCTGTTGCCATTGTTGCTTCAACTGCTTCAGTCTTTTCTCGTCTTTGATCGGCTTCTCAACACTTGGCAACTGTTCCTCTGCTCCTTCAGAATTTGCACTCTCCTCAACCAGTGCATCAATATCTCCTCCTTCCTCCTCTTCTTCCGACAATTCCAAGGACAAAATTTTGGCTGTCTTTCTCTTCTTTTTTTGTCGCCTTCTTCCCCGTTGCTACTTTTCCCATTGGTCTAATCTTTGTCAATGGGGCTACATGTACTCAACGGAAAATAGTGAGCGAGCCTTTTGGTATAGTCTATGGAAGATTCAGTCCAGGAAATTGAATCTTTTCATACGGTATGCGCTCTAACAAGAAAGTTGCCCAATCATATTTTTCTTTGGTCATCACTTCTTCCATGTATAGTATGAGCCAAGTGGGCATATCCAAGGCTCTTTGTTCATTGGACAACCTAGATATAATCACATTCATCGCACACCTCAATTCATCTAACTTCAAGTGCTGCATCTTCAATCCATGACTCTGATGCTTGGTTAGCTTTTCAACTTTTGCTCGATTCCGGTTGCTGACTTCGTCAACAAAGTTCTTCACCAGTAGGGCTCCACTCCACCAGTTTAGTTGCTGCAGGTAATCCAAATACTCTTCGAAATGCCCGCATGTTTTTGTCACCCTATATCACCCTACTCCGCTTCTTATTGACATCGTATGTTTGCAGCATCTCTAGCAGGTATGGCTTGAAAAATATTTGTTGAAGCTAGGAACTTGCAAAATAAACTGAACTTCCACACTCCGAAATGCTGTCTTTAATTGTTGGTCCTGTGGATGCTCCAACCACCACATCTTGCAAAACTCACCTGCAGGCATTGTCCAGGTAATTTCTTCCAAGGGAGTTTGCATGCACTCCTTCCCTTTGCCCTTTGTTGTGATGAAGTTGTTGTTGGTTCCTTTCCTTTGCCTCGCTTGTCTTTTGGAGTTGCAGTTCTAGATCTCAATTGAGACTAGCCTCCTCCATGCTATCGTGTTCTCCCCTGTTCGGCATCCACTTCACGCACTTCTTGTTATCTTCCACGTATGTGCTCTTCGTGGCTCTTCACCATGCCAGTGTCGACACCTCTGTGGGTGCGGGGTCCTTGCCACAACACTGCTTTTAGCACAAATCTGGGAGGATGCCTCTGCAACACTACTCATTCTATCCTCTTGACAACCTTCATTACATTCCTTCTATAGTCTATTTCCTCGACTTCGGATTTTTTAATCCTTCGGCAGTAGTTAATTTTAACTGTCCCAATCATTTTTCAGCTGACGGCTTCAATTTGCAGCTCCATGTGGTATGCTCACCCTTTGCCGCTCGTTTCCTTGTTTTGCGTGCCTCTCCTTCCAATTGTCCGTACAACTTTGACGACCTAGATAGTTTGACTCCAGACAGCTTGGTTTCAGATGACCCAGGTCCAGATGGCACAACTTTAGACAACTGCTTCTCAGATGGCCTGGTCTTGGACAACTCAATTCTGGATGGCCTACCTTGTGTGATCTCTCTTGTCAGATGACCTCTTTTATTTTCTTCCATATTGTTGTTCATACACCTCCATGCATCAGTTTTCTATTCTCTTAGACGATTTGTCGTACGGTTTGTGCGGTTGCTCAAAACCTCCCTTGGAGTAGTTGTACAACCATCACCCTTGCTTTTTATGACTTTGTTATGCGCAATTTCTTCTGGTTCTTCCTTCTTTCTTCTGTCTCTAGCCCCGTCTTGTTGTTGCTGAATGTTTTCCACCTAGACAAGAAAAATAAAATTTGCCAACAATGGGGAGGGATTTTTAGCAAAGCCCTTCTCGGCATGTTTTCTCCTTCCCCAATGCATTTTCTCGCAATTTTGTATAATGGGATGGTACTTATCTTCACTCTAGAAAATATTTGAAGCCGTTTTGTATGCCTTGCAGAACTTTGTACCAGGGACATCATCGTGATCCATGTTCCTCCTCAGCTCAGAGCATTTGGATGAGCAAATGAAGCTCTTGGAACCTATTTACAAGATGTACCAATAGTTGTACGACTGCCACCCTTGTTTTTTCTGACTTTTTTTTGCACAATTTCTTTTGGTTCTTCCTCCTTTCGTCTCTAGCCTCGTCTTGTTGTTGAATGTTTTCCACCTGCACATGAAAAACAGAATTTGCCAACAATCGGGAGGGATTTTCAGCAAAACCTTTCCTAGCATGTTCTCTCCTCTAATGCATTTTCTTGCGATTTTGCACAATAGGATGGTACTTATTTTCACTCAGGAAAATATTTGAAGCCATTTTGTGTGACTTGCAAAACTTTGTACCAGGGACATCTTCGTGCTCCTTGTTCCTCAGTTCAGAGTGTTTAGATGAGCAAATGAAACTTCTGGAACCTATTTATAAGATGAAATAGGTAAGGGGACACTTGGTCTACATGTGACAACGACTCCTTATTTGCCACTTCACCTTCCACAAGGTTACCAAGTGCGAGGGTGTGGGTGCGGCGGGAATCGCGGGTGCGGGTACGGCACCTGTCAAAAATAGGGTTCTCCGGGTGCGGGTTAATATATATATATATATATTATCAAAAAATTAAAAAATAAAATAAATATGCACATTGCGAAATAATTAAATAAATGATAAATCATACACATTGTGAAATAAAATAAATCATTCATACACATTGCAAAATAATAAATATTTAAATATGGCATCATAAAAGCATATTGATATATGATATTTCATATTCATGTAAAAAAATGACAGGATGTCAAGTCATAAAGAGTCAAGAGATAACAATATACTATATAGTAGTGGACATGTACAAAGATAACATCAAATATCTGATATTTGACTCTCATTCGTCATATTCCTCATCATCATATTCTAGGCCCTCCTCTTGTGGATTTGGTGGTGGTAGATTTGAAAAGCCATCACACCTATTGTCATCTCTGGTGTCATCTGAAAAGGTCCCTCTGTATAACCCTTGTCCCTACGAGACATGAGTCGAAGAGTACTATGGACATACACAAGGTTCTCTAATTTTTTTTTAATAACTTTTTTTAGCCCGTATGGGCTGGGTGTGGTTAGGCTAGGCCCACCTTAAAAAAAATAATAATAAAGAAGAAAACGTTTTTTCCTATGTTAATGCCCAAACTGGGCTGGGTTCGGCTGGGTGAACCCTGACTGACAGGGTTCGGTCAAAGCTGAACCCTGTCAGACAGGGTTCGGATGGGGTTTGGCCCAACCGTACCCGATTGTGAACCTGCGAACCCGATGTGGATGCGGGTGCAACTGGATGCGCGAACCCGATTACACTGACCTTCCATAATTGATTGGCATGCAACTAACTGTTCTGCATGTGCTTTTTGTCTTTTCTTGTCTACTTGGCTTCTTCCACCTTGCACATGGCGGGCTTGTTGCAACATCGTGCACGCCTACATTTGAATTTTTCTCCGCTTCTAGATTGGGTGGCCCAAGTGGCCAGACGACCTGCTTGCTTGTCCAGATGGCCCTTCCAACTACTTGTCTGGGGGGTGCATGGGCCTAGATGATCTCCTGTGTAGACCCAAATATGCTTTTCTATTTGATTGCCTCCTTGGTCGTCCTGAGGGTCTTGCATTGCTGTGTTCCGGATGGCTTGGGTGGCCTGACAACCCATCTCCCCATCCTGTCTTCTCCAACGTCTACTTCATTGTGACTCTCTCTTGGGTTCAACTTCATTACCATTAGCCACTTATTCTTCTGGCAACTTGTCCTCTACTCTACTTCTTTGGATGACCTGACATCTCTTTCCTCTTGTTCCATGCGATTGCCAAACGAGCCCTCCCTTGCTGCTAGTTGGAGTGAGTGTTGTGACAACACGGGGTCAGTTTGTACTCCAAGCAGTCTTCTGGGATGGCCTCCAAAAATTCTAGATGGCTCGACCCTTGGTTTTGATGTCCCAAGGGCTGTCTGGGGACTTGCTGTCTCTGTCGGACAGCCAAGGGGTGGCCCAGAAGGCCTGCCCTACTAGCAAGACGTCCTATGGGCCGTCTAGGGCAGATTACTCCCACCAAGACGACTAGGAAAGAGGCTAGACGGCCTCCCCCATTGGCTAGTCTGACCTAGACAGCCTGGGGATCCTGACAGCCCATCAAGACTGCTTGAGTGGTCTCGTTCAAATGCTTGCCATGAGTTGTTAAGTAACTCTTGCAGACCACTCCGACTTCCCAAGGAACCGTTCAAGTTGTTTGACAAATTTCACCTTCTATCCATCTGCCTCCATACTTCTTCATCCTTAGAAGTTTTTTGAGCTTCCTGCTGAGGTACTTCCTGCAAAACAACATTCGGCAGTGGGTTTACATTACCTGTTGGTTGGAGAAAGAAATAAAAAAGGAAAGTGACTATAGCAGTTCAATTAAATCGCAGACCTTACACATGATTGACAATGGACTATAAGCAGTTACAACTTTCATTGGTACAATCTTACGGTACAGTTCCTTAATTGGACTAGGCTCATCATCCACTGCCCTGTATGTTGGACTCCACTCTCAAACACAGGCACAGCCCACATACTTCAATTCTGCTCCACAAAGTTCCCAAATGAAAGCTTTCCATATGTAGTCGTCTGTTCAGCTCAATTCTATATCTGATCACCACTATACTTCTTGATTTATGTCGGCAGTGGCACCAACTTGTTTTGGTGAAGCAGTAGATGTACCTTGTTGAGGTGGATGTTGTATCAAACCCTCAACAAGCTCTGTTAAGAAGATCCAAATTGATCCCAAAGTATGGGAATATTGTATTTACTTTCTTTTGGACTCATCATTTGCATCAATCGATTTGTGCAAGATATTATGTAGAGTTTTCCTGTAGTGTTTTGTATTTTAATTTATTCCAGGGTTATGGCTGCATCCCTTGGTTATTCTTGCTCAGTTCTCTATTTGGTTTTAACTTGATGGAATATTTAATATTGCTTTTTAGTTTTTTACTTTCCAGTACTGTTTATTGGTCCCTTTGCCTGGTGGATCCTTCTTGGAGATCTTTCAGCTGGTCATTTTTCTTAATATTTCAAATATTCATTAAAATAGATACTCTTGTTTGTTAGATGATCTTTTTGGTTTTCCCTTGCTTTTAACTACACCCATTCTTTATAGGATTTATTTTAAATCTCTTTCTTTCTATCCTTTAGATGTTCTAGAGTGAGATTATCCTACTCGAAGCAGACATAGAATCTAAATGGGATTCCCTTATAAGCAATTTTTAGGTATTCTTGCTCTTCTATATATATTATTTTACCCATTAAGCTATTCTTAGTTTGAGCTCAACAGATATCCTAGCATAGTTTGCTAATCTCTTATATCATGTGGATTTATGCATACTCGAATTCTTCCCAGTGGAGCTTGCTACTCTATATCTTGCAGCTATAGGCATATCTGAATCTTTTGTTGAATATTTCTTCTTAAATGTTTAGAATTCTGAGATTCTCTCATCCCACAACTTTTCAAGTTTCACAAGCAAAATTTTTAGAAAATGACTCATAGAACACCTTTTTGAGGAATAATCATTGGAGTCCACTCTTCAAGAGCTATGCCAACGTTCTAGATGGCTACAGGCTAGTTTCAAAGATATTTAGCTAGTCTTTCTGAATGCAAAATAAGCCAAAGCAAAGAAGCTTTAGAGGATGAAGTCTTTTAGATATTTATTTTAAGCTGTGTATAAGGAGACTCCTTTGAGCTTTTTAAATTTAGCCACTGATGCATATCTCCTAGGGCTATAGCATAGCAAATCTTTAGAGATGCAGTTGGGATGATCCCCATTATTGATGGTTTTAGTTGGCAGATTTTTAGTAAGAGGAATGAGGTTTCCCAAATAAGGATTTATTCTACATTAAGAACCCACCATTCTACTTTAAAGAATTTCATCATTGACAGCATGTAAAATGTCTTTTGATAAATTTGATGGTGGTGGTTTCTAAATTAAGGCACTATAAGGGTTGTTTTGTGTTGTTTATAGCTGTGGAGGATGAAGGGAAAGTGGAAATGTGAAGTTGGATAGTATAAACTCCAACCCAAATGCTTCTTATAAAATAATCAGTCAAGTATCTTCATGATTGACATTAATGAATGGCTTATATATGAAAGTTTGATTTAAAACTAATCTCACAGTTTGTTGTCAAGTATTGCTTAACACACGATTACAATGAGTGATGCCTTATGTGCATGTAGTACACGCTATTGCTTCACTCTGCAATGCCATATGCCCAGCTGATTTTGTTCTTATATATTAATCAATAAAATTTGGCAAAACATATAAGTTGGGGGGGTGCTTCTGGCGTACAGGCATTTTTTATTTTTGCAAATAACATTTTGATATCAAAGGCTTTTCATGTGAATGTAAATCCCTTCGTCTCTACGTAATATATAAATGGACTGAAGTTGAATATTTAAAACATCAAAAACTGAAGTAACAGACACCCAATCCAGATGTTAGATGTTATATGCTTATTTAATTCATTTTATAACATTAAAAAATTAGCATTGAAATATCACATGTTTCAAGGTTGTAATTCCTTGTATCAATGTTCATTCTGTTTTCATCAGATCAAGTTCATTGTTGATGGGAACTGGCAACTCGATAATCGACGAGAAGTTGTGACAAGGGACACTCACCAAAATAATCTTCTGAAGGTTGAACATTAGCATACTTTGGCCTAATTGGAGCATATCAAAATATCATAAATGCCTCTTTTCTCACCAGAGGAATGTCTTAACTTTTTTTAATGCAGTCTGTGATTTTATCTTTGTTGTTATCATTTTTCGGCATTAATGTTGCATGATTCTTTCGTGGTCATTTTTCTTTGTATTTTATCTGTATTTGTAAATAGCTTCTGCCACTTGAATTTGATTCAAACTTTGATAAGTGTATTTCTTAGAAAATAGCTAATATTAAATTGCATTCCTCCTGGAATCTAATGAATAAATTGCTTGGTATAATTATAAGAAATTGATAACACTGACCTTTTACATGTAGGTGTGGACAAATTTACAGCTACTTGTCTATAGAACTGTTAGATATTGTGTGTGTGAAATTCTTTTTCATCGTGCTAGTTGTAAATTACAACCTGGAATGGGTGCAGGAGAAAGGACTTGAAATTTTGTTTTGAAACTCCATTATTCCTCAACAATCTGTAAATAATTGTTATGTGATCAGGAGAGGAGTATTTGGATAGGAGCACCTGGGGATGCCTCTGAATCATAGTGTTCAGACTCCTCTCGAGTTTGTTAGTATCGATGAGTCTGTGAGTCAGGTGACCCCAGCCAAGTCATTTTGACCCTTTCCAAGTCTCTTTGTGTAAAATCTATGGTCTTTTATTTTTTCTAATTTTCTGAGTATTTTTCCAAATTTCTTCCAGAGTTTGTCCTCAAGCATTGATCTGGGTCAAAAAAAGAGCCTTGCCAAGTCCGAGTTTCGACACTATGCTCTAAATCATTATATGAAGGTTGTCTATTTTTTTGGGAAAGGGTTCATATCACTAACGGGCTTATACTCTGTATCAAGTCCCTCTATAACTATCTCTTGTACATGTTAATGTTCTATATGATACAACAGTTGCTGATGCTGCATGACATCTTAAAGCAACATATGGGTAAATATGGGGGGTTTTTACTTTATCTAAATAACAATCAATTGAAGAAACTAGAAATGTTGTCATCTGCAAATGACCAGAAGGCATGGCAATGGGATCCACTTTTCTCTAGTTTTGGTGAACATTTTCTTTCCCACTAGCTTTGAAGTGGTGCAAAAGGTATGTTGATGACACCTTTTTGAACTGAACGCATGATTTAGAAAATCTTAATTCTCTCAACTCACACTTGGACAATCAATGTGAAAGCAGTAAATTTACAAAGAAAATTGAGCAGCAAGGAGCTTTAGCATTTTTACATGTTCCTTTGAAAGAAACAATTGAAGTTTTTTTTGACACTAAAAAGGTTTTCAGGAACAGTATATAGAGATTTGTGTCTGTAAGCTTCCTTACATCATCCCTCACAAAATTTGGGGGCCCTAAAGACATTGACAACTAGAATACTAAAAATAGCAAATGAAGAACATGTAGAAGAAAAATTAAGGTACATCAAAAAATATATTTAAAAGAAATGGGTGCACAAGAAAACAGATCTCGAAAGTTTTCAGAAATGCAGGCAATACAAGAAGAGGATCAGAACAGTGTAGAGGAGTAACACCTTCCAAATTCAATCTTATATTATCTAATAGGATTGCCAGAATTTTGGGAGGGTGTAACATTGGGATTGTGTCTCAACTACACAAAACAAACAAAATGTCATTCTGATCAAGAAAGGACAACAGAGGTCCAAAACTTATGAGTGCCATTTGCTCTTGTGGCTTTCACTACATCAATGAAATATGGAATCTATAAAGTCAAGAATCAAAGAGTGTTGTGCTGATTTTTACCTGAATCTCACAAGACATTCAACCATTGTAGAACATATGGATGTTACATTGTACAATGTGTGCATTGAAGATACTAAGGGTCATTGTAAATAATAAACTTAATATTATAAGAGAAAAATTAGAGAAGCTAAATGGGTTGCATTTTATTCACTTTTGGTTACCTAATTTGTGTAAATGAAGAAATTAATGATACTATGTGGTTTCAGGACTGTAAACTATTGCTCATTATGACATCATTGCAAGGAACTCTTATTTGAATTTTTCATCAGCATTGGTTTTGATAGGGGGTGAAGAGTTGTGATCCAAGTTTTGTACATAAATTTTTCCAGAGAACTTTTCTCTTGGACTCTGAAAGTCTACTGGGAAAACACCATTTAGAATTACATTCTATTATACTCAAAACAATGAACCTCTAAAGGTAAGGGATAATGATTATCTTTCCTCACGTGAAAAACACCAAGCCAAGTTGTTGGAAGTCATAACCAACCTCCTCTTGGAAACTTTGGAACTATGCCTATTTTAAAGACTCATGCCCAATAGATAAAAGGAAGTTATGTATTTATGGTCCACATATTTTAAAACCCTTACGAGGGATCACGTAGGTTGATCCAAAAAATGTCTATAAAAATATGGGTGTAGAGTGCTAAAAGACCGTGAGTAAATCAACTAAAGTTTGAGGATAGTGTGCATGGTCATTCATCCCTTAAACCAGGTTCCTTCTATTAGTTTTTTCATTACCACTTCATTAGAGCTTTGACCTTCGTAAATTCATACTATTAATAAGAATAAATCTAAGCTTCATCACCTACAATAACGACTCATAACTAGGACAATATCCACATGATAGTTGATTTCAAATTAAAAGACTATCTATTTAACAAGTTAATGCATTCTTCCTATTGACAAGTGACTAAACATACAAAAAAGAACAATGAGAAAAACTAAGTTTGTTCCTAGCCTGTAAGGGACAAGATGTACTTGACTTAATTTAGGATAAGAATGCTTTGAGCAAAGGAGCTTTTAACCTTACAAGAGCTCTATATTATTTTTGAAATTTGATGCTTAGACATATTGTTATATGCTATTTGAATATAGTGATTATCGTAATTGATTGATATGTGAAAAACCACCAAAGTTTGAATAAAACTTATCCTCATATAAGGTTGGGAGTGTCATAGCACAACTTAAGTCACACTATGTGAAGTTTGTTTGTGATATTCATTAAAGTTTAGGAGCATAGCAAGATTTAGGCAATTGCAAAGCAATTGAGTGCAAGGAACTTTAACATAAATATGCATAGCAAGATTTAGGCAATTTCAAAGGAATTGAGAGCAAGGAACTTTAACAAAAATATTGACAAGAACATGTTTTTCTAGTTTGGAATTTTTTTTTTTAATAACTTAATTGATAGAAAATAAGAGGGCAATGCTTATATATCCATGAAAAACACTCTATTGCTAGGAATTGGAAAAAAATGATGGGCAACTATTGCATCTTTAAGTAGATTTTATCCTTTTAAAATGGACATGCAAACATAATTTAATGCAACCTAGAAAATTTTAGTTCGTATATAATTAATTTCAATAATAATTTTGAGGTAGTTCTCATGTGTAGAGAGATGAATTTTGTTAAGCTACAATTTTAAAAGTGAACAATCATTCATCAAACATTTTTTTTTTGAAGTAATGCGAAGTATAATGGGTGGCACAACTGGGGCCACACTCCTTGGGGCATAGCAATAGGGGCCTCCCTCTTCGTGATTCAAACTCAAGTCACTGAAATGAAACACCAATGACATACCGTTGAGGTGCCCCTGTAGGGACAAACATTTTCAATATTCTTTAGAATAAAACAAATCTTTGATATGAGTTTATTTACTTTGTAACCATATTAATTTTTTTTTACTACTTTGGTACTTTTTGGATTAAACTTGTACATTATGCTCTAATTCTTTGATCACAACTTTATGGGTTAGTTTGTAACCAAATGAGCACAAGTCAAATTTTTCACATCTTGGTTACTTTTGGATGGAACAAATTTTAGATCGTGTTCAAATGCTTTGATATAACTTTATATTTATCATGTCCTCTATATACGAGTTATAGAACATTTAATATAGGTGAGAAAGATAGAATTTAATTTAAGAAATTAATGAAAATATTAACATAATTTACTTTAGGATTTTTTGGGCTCAATATATTGAATGATTTGGAGTCGATAAAAATTATAGGATTTCAATTAGAAAATGATTCCTTGACATTAATAGCAATTTGATTTCCATGGTTTGCTTTTATTTATGGTATCAAAATTTTGGTCTAAGTTGTTCCTTAATGGGCATGTTTAACTCCTATTGATTTGGTTATTCTTTATATGGTGCAAATAAGATCAATGTTAAAGGACCTCATTCTTTGAGATAATGAGATTACTAGAGAATGGTTCCTTTCTTTTATCTATTGTATCAAATTTGGGTCATTACACAAGTAGGTTGTTCCTTTAATGGTATATTTAACTTACATTGAATTGGTTATGCTTTATATAGCGCAAATAAGCTAAATGTTAAAAAAAATTCTCTAAGGTAGTGGGGTTGCTATTGCGAAGTGCAGACCTTAAAATATTTTCCTTTCT
The DNA here is from genome assembly GCA_028583015.1 of Wollemia nobilis. Classification (NCBI taxonomy): domain Eukaryota; kingdom Viridiplantae; phylum Streptophyta; class Pinopsida; order Araucariales; family Araucariaceae; genus Wollemia; species Wollemia nobilis. Next base: position 4,294,985 of record JAQPPZ010016703.1, on the reverse strand, counting down.
CCTTTACTTCAACCTTTAGTAATATCTTTGTAGTTTTACACTTTCCTTAATTATTTTTTATTAGGGTAAAAATGAGATTTTGAAAGGGCCCGAACCCTTTTACAACACAAAATCAGCCCATCAATTGCACAGCTGCCAAGGGCAAGTAGCCAAAAATCCCTTGGACCCAAGACAAACAATATCCAACTTAGACCCTAATTAGTTGCAGTCCTCGCTCATGAACTTTTCTAAGTCCTCATGGACCACCCTTGGGGGATCCATCTCCTATCATCTTCTTTAATGACACCAAAGTTTGCCAGCCAGTCTGCTGGTTTGTAACCTTCTCTAAAGACATGAACAAAGTCAACTTCTTCAAAATGCTTTACAATCTCTCATATATGTTGCACAATGTAATCAATTTGCCAATTAGCTTCTCCCTCCTTTTTCAAAAGATTGATAATATTCAAGGAGTCTCCTTCAAAGATAACTTTTTTAGCACCTAGATCCTTAGCTAGCTCTGCACCCAGATGTAAAGCATTAACTTCAACTTTATGACTAGTAGTAATTCCCAAAAACTTGCAGGTTGCCCCCACCAATCTGCCTTGATTGTCCCTCAAAATTGCTCCTGCTCCGGCCTTACTTGGGTTACCTTTGGATGCCCCATCAAAATTTAACTTCAACCATTCATCTTGGGGTGGTTGCCATTTTACATTAGTTCTAACCTGAGCATTTGCCTCTCCACCACTAATGGGTTCCAAATTTCATGCCTTAGCTATCATAGTCTCTTCAGTATTCTCTGGCTTGATAGGGTACTTGATAGATTTAATATTCTCCTCTAAAAATGGGTGATACTTCCAAAACTTCTCATTGTTGACCTTTTTTCCCCTCTAAAAATTCTCCCGTTCCTCTCTAACCATACTCCCACACAAAATGAAACGGAATCAAGTTCCAAATTACATTAAGACGAGGATTGAAAAAGGGGTTCTCCCATTGTTGTAATCACAAAACCATATTAGAAGGCATCACCCAAGAGATGCCCATCCTATTGATGAGGAGTTGAAAAATGTTTAGAGCGTAGGGACATTCCAAGAAGATGTGTTCCACTGATTCTTCTACCTTTTCACATAAATTGCATCTATTAGGTAATTGAAAACCTCTCTTCTTAAGATTATCCACTGTTAAGATCTTATTCTGGACTGCTTCCCAAAGAAAAATCTCCAGTTTAGGAATAGCTCTCTTACCCCAAATTATATTCCAAGGGAAACCATTATCTACAATAGGATCCAAAAGATCATAGGTTGTCTTCACGCTAAATTCACCATTCTTAGTTCTGCTTCAAACCGTAGAGTCTCTTTGCTTGACAACACCTAAGTAATGAACCTTTAGGTTAAATTTAAGGAGGTTTAAAGCCTTCAAATTCTCAAGGCTTGCCTCTAGATCTTTCCAGCTCAACTAGTTATCCAATAAAGTCATGTAGTCACAAACCTTTTTACCATATCTATCTTCTAGATCCTCTTCCAGAATAGAAAAAATATCATTGCTGTCTAAAGGGTTGTCATCTAATGAGGCATCTTCCCAGAAACTTATAGAGGCCCCATCTCCAACACATCATTTTACACCCTTCCACAAGGCCTCCCTAGCCTCCACCAGGTGGTTCCATAAAGAAGAGCCACGACAGGGGTCTTGAATTGTGAGAAATCTGATATCCTCCTGGTTGTCAAGATATTTTTCTTTAAGAATCCTTGCCCAAAAAGCCCGACCATCCCTTAGAACTCTCCATCCCACCTTGGCTTCCATAACACTATTAACTAGTCTGAGTCTCCTCAGATGAAGACCACCATGCTTCTTTTGATGACATATTTTTTCCCAAGCTACAAGAGGAATCCTCTTCCTCTCTTCAAATCTTGACCATAAGAATTGTTTTTGAATTCCTTCTATGATTTTGGAAACTTTAGCAGGGGTCTTAAAAAAGGAGAAGATAAATGGGGACAACCTGCAGAACGTTCTTAACCAACAACACTTTACCTGCTTGAGACAAGAGATTACCTTTCCATCCTACAAGTTTGGATTGAAACTTGTCAACCAAACCATTCCAAAGAGGTGCCTTGCAAGTTCCCACGAACATAGGCATTCCAAGGTAAGAAGAAGGTAGGGTTGACACATGACACCCTATCACTCTAGCCACCCTTCTCTGGAGAGCAACTTTAGTGTTAATGAAGATCTCACTCTTGTCCAAATTGATCTTTTGGTGAGAGGCACACTCATAGAGGTCTAAGATTCTTTTAAATTCAATTGCCTCTGCCATAGTAGGATTACCAAGTAAAATGGTATCATCCACAAACTGAAAATGAGTAATACCCTCAAGATTATGAGTTGGTTTAAGGCCCCCTATCCGGCCAGAAGCCTTGGTAGCATTGAGGTATCTTTCGAGTGTTTCAGCCATAATAATGAAAAGATAAGGAGAGAGGGGGTCACCTTGTCTAAGACCTCTACTACTACTAAAAAACCATGTGTGTTTATTATGGATCAGAATAGAGTACCTTGTAGTTTTATAGTAGCTTCCAACCCATCTTCTCCACTGTCTACAAAAACCAAAGGCAACTAAAACTTTATCCAAAAAACTCCACTAGTCTCTCATAAGCCTTGCTCATGTCTAACTTTAGGAACATGCCTTTTCTTTCACCAGCCTTGATAGAATGCATGGATTCATGAAGGGATATAATCCCATCCAAAATTTGTTTACCCTTAACAAAGCCTCCTTGCTCATCGAAGATAATGGAGGGGAGGAAGATCTTCAATCTGAGGGCTATAACTTTAGAGATAATCTTGTAAATAGCATTGCAAAGACTTATAGGTTTGAAATATTTGAAGGTTTTTAACCCTTTCTTCTTAGGAACTAGAACAAGGAAGGTATTGTTAAACTCCTTTAGGATATGACCCGACTTTAAAGATTCCTTCACTATTTCAATAACATCAAATTTAACAATATCCCAGAAGGTTTGAAAAAAACCTGTTTGGAACCCGTCCGAGCTTGGAGCTTTGTCTCTGTTGAGGGAGAAAGTGGCTATCCTTACCTCTTCTTCCTTAATCTCCTTTAGAAGCTGAGCATTGATCTCCTTGGATATCAACCTAGGAATGTGATTAGTCATCTCCTTAACCATTGTTTCATCCTCTTCCATATCTTCAGCTAGAAGATTTTGACAGAAGTCCACAACCTCACACTCAATTTCTTCACTCTCTAATAACCTAGTCATCATCCTTTAGAATTTCATCAATGCGGGCAAAACTTTTGTTTTTGATAGTGGAGACATGGAAAAACTTAGAATTCCTATCACCTTCCTGCAACCACTGGATCCTGGACTTTTGCCTCCAATAGGTTTCTTCCTTGGCTATTATGGTGTGCAATTCAACATTAAGCTCCTTTTCTCTTTGGAATTGGGTTTGGTTCATACCCAACTTGTTAATCTCTTCTTCTAACATATCCAACTCTAATCGAATAACTTTCTTCTTTTGAAATATATTTCCAAAGACCTCCCTATTCCACTTCTTGACTTCTTTCTTCACAGTTTTAAGCTTGTTTGTGAGAATTTGCATCTTAGTACCTTGGGAAGGAATACTCCACCATTTTTCCATTTCTTTATAAAAATCTGGGTGGTGTAGCCACATAAATTCAAACTTGAAAGGGCCATTATGCTTTTGATCTTCCACACTACACCAAAAGAGCAGAGGATTGTGATCAGATCCAGATTTAGGAAGAGATTTCATATTAAACATGAAGTTGTTTTGGAACCAATCCTCTGAAAGAACTTTGTCCAATCGGACCTGAATCAAGTTTCTACTAGAGCGTATGTTCGTCCAAGTAAACCTGTTACCATCTAAATCCACATCAAATAGACCACCATCAACTAAAAGCTTCCCTAGATCTTGCATGCTTTTTGAGAACTCAGCCACACCCCCCTACTTCTCACCTAGAGATAAGGGGGTGTTAAAATCGCTTGCCACAATCCATTTTAAACCTCTAAACTGCTTACCCATTTTCCCTAAAGAAATCCACAGTTCTCTATGGGCTTTACTTGAGTTGGGGGCATAGATATTGGTAATCACAAAGGAAACTTTAGAAGATTTAGCTGTGAGAAGTACTGTGACCTAATATTCACTTTTAGCTAGTAGGTCTTCCTCATAAAGATTGGAATTCCAAAGAGATATAATCCCTTTGGAGGCCCCTTTAGCTTCCTCTTGAAAGCTGTCAGCATTTTGCCAAATACCTTTTTGAAATTTTAGCCAATTTGTAAGATTCAATTTAGTTTCTTGGAGAAGCAAGAAATCTGGTTGGTAAGAGCAGACAAGGTCCTTAACCAACCTATGTTTGCTAGGGGTGTTCATACCCCTAACATTCCAACTTAGGAGTTTCATTGGTTCCAAGGTGCAGGCTTTTTCATACCTGCAAGAATTTCCTTAATAGTAGGTTGAGACCCCATAGATTTCTCTTCTTTTGCTTCCTTGTACCTTTTCTCCTTGAGAGACTTCCTGCCCACTTTTCTAGACTCTTCTTGACCTAGGTTAGGGGCTTTATGAGAACTCTTGGTAATTCTTATATTTGAAGTAACATAGGATGGACCTTTCTCAACAGTCTGTTCCTCTACAATCTCATGAGTATCAATCTCTAATTGGTCTTTCTCATGGGAATAATTTGGACCTTCCTACCCAATCTTCACCATAATCACATTTTCTTTCTCTAGGATCAATGGCAAAGTAGAAGGGACAATCTCCATATCCACATGGGAACAAATTGGTCCTTCTTGGGAATAGTTTGGTCCTTCCTGCTCTGCCTTCACCATATTCACATCTTTTACTTGAGGGCATATTGGCCCTTCCTACCCCACCTTCACCATATTCACATTATCTTTCTCCAGTAGCAATAGCAATGTAGAAGGGACAATCTCTAGGTCCTCTACAACTTCGTTACATTCCAGGGGGCTTATACCCAACTACTCCATGACCCTTTGGTTTTCTCTCCATGACCCTTTGGTTTGCTTCTCCCTTCTCATGAAATACTGAAACAAAAGATACATCTATATTTTCTTGCACACTCGGGGGATTGCTATGGCTTAACTTGGGGGTTTGTTCAATGTCCTCCAAAGTTTTGTTAGTCTCTTTCACTTTCCAAATGACCTTACCCTTCCTTCCTTGCTCCTCTGGACTAATTCCAGAATCTTTGTTAAGGCGACAATTTTTGGCTAGGTGACCTATTTTGCCACATCTCCAACATCCAAAAGGATTATTTTCGTAAGAAATATCCTGTGTCCAAGTACCTTTACTTGAGGTTAGTTTAACGGAGCTTGGTAGAGATTTGTCCGCTCTAACTAGCACACAAAGTTCTAGCAAAGACCATCTTCCTCCTCTCCTTAGTAGCAAAATCCATAAATAGAAAGCTACCAATGCAGTTGCCAATAGCTTCTAAAATTTCATTTTCCTAGAACTCAAGGGGTAACGTTGGAAGTTTAACCCAAATGGGAGCAACCTCAGTGTTTTCGGATGCTGGATTGAACCCAGGAGCCCATTTCCTCAGGAAAAGTCCAAATTGTCCCATAAACCATGGGCCACCCAAAAAAATTGAATATATGTCTTCCTAGTAGAAAAGGAGGCTAAAAAGAAACATCTTGGAAGAGCTAAGAAGTCCACATTCTGTTTAACTTTCCACCCGAGGTTAGCCCATTTTTTAATCTGATCTATAGATGGTTTATAACCAAAAAATCTACTAATCAAACTATTACTCAATCTGTTTTGGGCTCTATCTAAAATCTTATCTGGAATTTTTAGGGCCAGCCCATTCTCATCACTTACCGAAGGAATGAAAATCTTCTTCTCCTTTCCAGCAAAGTTGGAAATTTATTGTCTTTCACTCGATCCGCCCAACTCTTACTATCTCTCTCAAAACAGGGACATCTAGAGCTGAATCACCTTGCTTGCCATCTGAACCCTTCAACACACCTCCCAAGAGGAAATATATTAAATGCAAAGGAGACTTGGAAGAATCCATTGCAACACTTCTAGCACCGTGACTAGACGTGATCAAAGGGCCGACTTGAGGTTTACTAGTCCTACAGGTCTCCATTCGATCTTGCTCACCTTGAGGGTTATTGGTCCCAGATATCTCCATCTGATCCTGCTTGCCTTGAAGGTTACTAGCCCTAGAGGTCTCCATCCGATCCAACAACTACTAATTTTCCTAAATTTTCACGTAACATAAGAAGTGAAATTTGATTGTTGAGATTGTGAAATCTATGTTTCGAATATAATACTTGATATGGATAAAAGCATTTGAATATGACATAATAAATATTGGTGGGTAGTTTAGATGCAAAATGATCATGGGAAGCTTTCTTTAGTTTATGCAAGGATAATATTATTTCTACTTAATGTATTCTTTGTTTTCAAGACATTTATATAGTAAGGACTCCTAGGTATAGCTTGATTATACCAATAGAATGAGTTGCTTATTTTATATTTGGCAAGGAAAAAAAATCATATGAGAAGTAGTAAATGCCATGCAAGTATGATGCAAAATATTAACAAAACCTCCTATGTGGGTGTTTATAGATCCTATATGGTCCATAATAGAAACCCCACCAAATGTAACATCCCCTCTATTTGGTTAAATATTTGCTTGAAGAATGTGATACTGCTGAAGATGTTTGTGAGTGTAGGTGCAGGTTTTCACTCCTTGGCAAGCAAGCTGGATGAGTATAGCACCCACCCCTGGGAGAGACAGTGGTCGTATGCATTAGGTAAGGTGGGAAATGATGTCGTGCTAAATGCACCTTGGCTCGTGGGTACATGGAAGCCCACTTAGGAAAATTTTATATAGGACAATATGCCTGCTATTTGCATTTTATGCATTTGCTTGATTGTGAATGTTTGAATACATTTTGTTATGTGGAACTAATTTAATTGAGTGGTTATTTTTATAAAGAAATATTAAATATATAAATATAAATATACTATATATTATAAAAATATATAGTATATATATATAAAGAAACAAATGAACAATATTAATAATATAAAATAATAAAAATTAAATTAAATTATAAAAAATCAAGGATAAATTATTATATATATAATAATAATAATAATAATAATAATATAAGCTACATATGAAATTTGGTTAATCAAAGAATATTATTTACCTTTTTTCAAAAGGAAAATTAAAACCACCACCTGGCAATCATTGCAAGCTATCTTGATGCATGAGAGTTTGATGTGTCAGTTTAGAATTGCTTCAGAATTCTTTAAAAGACGGAGGAAAATCAGTTCAAGGGGGAGAGCTTTGGATGGTATCATGTTGTTTATGTTTGTTGGTGGATCTGCGTTGGATTTCAGAGAGCAACCAACTTGAGCTCATATGTTTCTAGGTTGGATTTTACATTCTACTTATGTTTTGTATGGTAGTCATGGTCGTGTATGTTGGGTTTTACTTTGAATTGTTGTTAAATGTCAGTTCAAAAGTCTCAAAATCTTAGCTACCGAATTCTATGAATGTTGCGAAAATATTATGTTTTTCTAAGTACTCCATTACTCTCTGGAATTCTATTAAAAATAAATTAATCTGTAACCTAAAAGATAAAGAGAGTGTTGAACCATTTGATGTAGATGTAACAACGAAATTTACAAACTTGTTAAGGTTTTTCTTTAAAGGATTATGCAGTGGGTTAAAACTTAACCGGATTTGATTCTGTGGTCATTATACCTATAGTTCATTAGGCATGTGATATTCAAAATTTTCTCTTATGTATTCTTCATTGCATTGCTATGCATTATTGCTGTGTATTTCATTGTGTGTTGCATTTGATTGCAAGTAGAGTTATGCATTCATTAAGGGCCAAGATGACCCAAAAATATGCATAATCCCACTGTCTTCCTATCAAAAGCACCTTTGGAGCTATGTTGGGCACTCTCAAAACCAGTCTACCGGCGCTAGACCACTCCAAGACCAGAGTGACGTGTAATATATGATATGTCATCATGAGAATTTTTGTTTTCCTATTCTTGTTAATGTTATTCATGGAACCGAGAGCTTGTTGTATAGAGACAAGTTCTATCCAACCTTGGCATAGCTAAATAATTGTGGAAGCAATCTAATGTAATGAGTGTAATGTGTTTTCATTTTTCAGTTCATGTTTAGCTTTATGGGAACTTTCCATTGCCGTCTGGACAAAGCGTCTTTGTTTTTATTTTTAAATAAAGTGTGTTATTATAAATATATATATGTTGTCAGTATATTTCGAATTCAAAATGAGAACAAAAATATTTCCAAAAGAATGTGTGTTTACTTCACAAGTGAAGCAGTGTGCTATCCTTTGTATGATTATAAGTTAATAAGTCTTAAACTTCAATAGTTGAACAATTTGTGATATTTGGAATTGAAGATGTTTGTAGCTTTTCACTGTAACTCATGTGGAAGGAGTTTTGAAGTAGTTTAATCAAAGACATAACATATTTACATATGGTTTTGAAAGCAATGATAATGATAGGAAGCGTAGGTCTGTAGAGAACTATTCCTCTCTTCAAAACCAAGAGCTTGTTTTAGACGTAGATGGTTTTTAAGCATGGTTCCAATGCCTATTAAATACCTTGAGAAGCATAGAGAAGAGATGTGATATTCTTAAATGTTCATTTAAGTTAAACTAGTAAGCTATACCGGCGTAAGCTCTAATTTGTATCAAGCGACTTAATGAAAACAACAAACTTGAATGGTTACCTATGTTCGATGTATTGGAAAAAATAGAGGAAAATTTAAAGTTTATGATATAACCAAAACCTTATTGGAACATGTGTTTACCTGGAATTATTAATGGGAGTCTTGATAACATAAACAAAATCTTATCATGTTTTTGAGGTGTCGAAAGTGTAAAAGCAAAACATCTTACAACCTGTGAGAAGTGGGAAAAATACTTTCATTCATAAAACATTATAATTAAAGTTTGATAAATAATGTTGAAGTTTGTTTGTTAAATTTAAATATTTTAGATGTTAATTGAAGATTAGATTAAAAGTATTATTCGATGTTCAAGTAGAGCGTAGGCAAAAATCTGTTTATAATGAAATCATTAGAAGTTTAGAAATTTGTCCTTTATAGAATAGATTTAATAAATATTTTTATTATGAATCTTTTTCTTTCGAAAATAGAAGATTTCTTACTTTGAATTTATTATTTTGAAAATATAAAGTTGTTCAAAACTGATTTTATTTATATCATGTGCACTGTTCCATTATATAGATGAATTAAAATATAATACTTGAATTTTTGAATTAAATATAAAAATAGATTTTTGACAAAGACATGCTTCCATTTTGAGGTATATAAACCTAGAATTTTTTTAAAACCTTCAACCCTTGATCCAAATAAAACTGGCCACCTATGTAGATTGGAACCAACTTTACCTGGTCATTGAGAAGAATGATGTACGGGGATGTTGAAGCCATCATAAAGGATGGTATACAAAGAATTTGATGCCATCGAGAAGGATGTGCATCCACCCAACTCCGATAGTTCGTAGTGGCGACTATTGTGATTCAAGGATAACTATTCTCTAGAAATAATAGAAGGGTTAGTGGATCCTATGCTATGGAGAGTAACAAATGACAGAATGGGACATCGTTCCAGGTTATCGTATGAGGTAGTACGTGAGGGTTCTCACGACTCATAATCCAGTTGCGGAATAGCCAACAGTAACTCAAGACTAGGGGTGTCGATCTTAAGGTTGGAAGGTCCAATGAAATATGGAATGGGACGTCTTACCGTCAACTGCGATATGATCTGATATACCTGGACCCAAAAGCTAGAGTATTGGTGGGCCCTGATAGCACCTTAGTTGAAGGTCCGTTATCAGGCATAGACATAACTACGCTAACTCTAGCATGGGCTTAAAAGCTTAATCATGAACTAAGATGAAGATAAGGTCAGTGGACCACTAGGATGAAAATAAGGTCATAGACCAATGTCCTCCATGCTACGATATGGGGAAAATATGTGTCCACCCTTCTAGGTATTATGGGCCCTAGAAGGATAACCCCTTATCGGGACCTAGAACTCGAGAATGAGAAGGTAGGTCTCAAAATATGGTAGCTTATTGCGAGATCTGGCCAATCTTGAGCACTCATGATTCCATCTACAATGGATACTGATCTCGGAGTGTTAACATTTATGCCTATGTACTAATATAAAGTTGGGTGTACAAAAGTCAAATAGTGGCTTTGTTATCATATTAAACAAAATTTTGAATTTGTGTTTTTGACAACCAGGAGAGCTAGACCTAGGTTGTTACAATTGGTATCAAAGCCTAGGTTGCAAAACCCTAGGCCATGTGTTTGAAAAATGACATAGCTCTTGTTGCAACCAGGCTAAATGGCGGGCTCCCTCAAGAAAATTAATATCATGTTTTTTTTGTGTATCAGATGGAGGATCTTGCATCAAAGTTGGAAATATTCCAACATCAGATGGACCAAATAACATCATTGATGAAATTGCTAGTGGATAGAATGGGGGTTCAGAAAGAGATTATGGAACTTTTTATGAAGCAACAAAATAAGAGAACCAAGCAAAAGTTAAAAGTAAAATCCACCAGAAAAGGCCTCAAGAGCATAAAGGAACCAGAACATAAGGAAAGACTCGGTAAGGATAAGGAAGGGAAAACTAGCGCACCAATATTAGGATGCTTCACCTGTGGAGGATCCCACTATGCAAAAAGGTGCCCATTAAGGGTAAACCAGAAGGGAACAGTTCTTCACCTGTGAAGGGGCACATTATGCCAAAAATTACCCATTAAGAATAAACCATCCAACTATCAACCACATATAAGAGCTGAAGATAAACAAGTCATGATTGGAAATTCGAAAACAAAAGGGCAAGCTAAGATTGAAGATACAAATCTAAATATTGTTCTACTATGAAAGATGACAACTATCATGTAGTGGAAATCCGTCCAATTTGGACTTTTTGCCAACTATACTAAGAATTTAAGGGGTTTTAGTCAGTATAAGGACTAATGATACTAGTTTTTGGAAAAAGAAATGTTACATACCATAAATAAATATTTTTGAACTTTTCTTTTGTGTGATGATAAGTTATAATGATACCTATATTGGAAGGTTTGCAATTAAGGTATTATGTCCATTTGTGTTTTATCTAAAACTGTTAACAGATAGGCATTTGTAAAACAATCATGATTTTAAAAATTCTAATCATAGAAGATTGACTAGGGCTAACATTGTGCCAACTATGAAAACTAAGAGGGTTATAAACTCTACCTAGTCAAGAAGAGGCCAAAATAATTCAGGTTGAGTAAGGGCCTGATGAAAGCAATATTATGACCAATACTGCATCTCTAAAGCAAGAAGGAGAAATATTTCCATCTGGTGGACTTTGCTTAGCCAACATGCCAAGATGGGCAAGGCTCTATTTAAAAGCCCTATGTGGGCATCGATGTAGAACACCTTTAACATGAGATAATATGAAATATTGAGTAATGATAAAATTGAATATTGTGAAGCAAATAGAGGAGTTACGCCGTTGGCTCAAAGAAGCCACAAACTGCCTAAAGAGCTATGCCGATATAAAGAGATCATATGTTGTTGGTGATAAAGGTTTTCTTCGAGTCAAACTCACAAAGGGTTCAATGAAATCGACCAAATCTCAGTCCTAGATTGTCGAGCCATTCAAAATCATTGCTAAAAATAGCCATTGCCACCTAATTTGTCCACAATCCACAGTTCTTTCCATGTGTCCTTAGGAAGTATGTGGTTAACCCCTCTCATATTTTGGATATTTTACACTTGCAGATCTCAAACCCTCAACTCATTAAGGTTTGCATCATCAGGATTTTGGGATTCAGAACCAAACAACTAAGGAAAATTGTTGTTGATCAATGTAGAGTTCAGTGGGATCTCTACTCTAAAAGAAATGCCACATGGGAGGATGTGGCAACTATGAAAAAACAATTTCCATTCTTGTTTGAATACTGATATTTACATGAATATTTGAACAATTGATATACATTTATGTGTGTATTTTGGATTTATAATGCATATTTTGATATATCATTGATGAAATGCATGCATTTTTTGATAAAGTTTATAATATATGGCTTGATGTGTGTATGTAATTTTGTGAAACCTGCAAAATTATTTTGGCTAACACAGGGACTATGTTAAATTTTGGTGGGGGAGAATGTAACATCCCCTCTATTTGGTTAAATATTTTCTTGAAGAATGTGATATTGCTAAAGATATTTGTGAGTGTAGGTGTAGGTTTTTGCTCCTTGGCAAGCAATCTAGATGAGTATAGCACCCACCCCTGGTGGAGACAGTGGTCGTATGCATCAGGTAAGGTGGGAAATGATGTCATGCTAAATGCACCTTGGCCCATGGGTACATGGAAGCCCACTTAGGAAAATTTCATATAGGACAATCTGCCTGCTATTTGCATTTTATGCATTTGCTTGATTGTGAATGTTTGAATACATTTTGTTATGTGGAACTAATTTAATTGAGTGGTTATTTTTATAAAGAAATATTAAATATATAAATATAAATATACTATATATTATAAAAAATATAGTAATATATATATATAGAAAGATATAAATATATAATATATATAATATAAAATAATAAAAAATAAATTAAATTAATAAAAAAATAAGAACAAATTATATATATATATATATATATAAAAATAAAGGATAAATATAAAAAAATATATATATATAATAATAATAATATAAGCTACATGTGAAATTTGGTTAATCAAAGAATATTATTTACCTTTTTTCGGAAGCAAAATTAAAACCACCACCTGACAATCGTTGCAAGCTATCTTGATGCATGAGAGTTTGATGTGTCCATTTAGAATTGCTTCTAAATTCTTTAAAAGATAAAGGAAAATCAGTTCAAGGTGGGGGGGGAGATTTGGATGGTATCATGTTGTTTATGTTTGTTGGTGGATCTGCGTTGGATTTCAGAGAGCAACCAACTTGAGCTCACGTGTTTCTAGGTTGGATTTTACGTTCTACTTATGTTTTGTATGGTAGTCATGGCCATGTATGTTGGGTTTTACTTTGAATTGTTGTTAAATGTCTGTTCAAAAGTCTCCAAACCTTAGCTGCCAAATTTTATGAATGCTGCAAAAATATTATGTTTTTCTAAGTACTCCATTACTCTCTGGAATTCTATTAAAAATAAATTAATCTGTAACCTAAAAGATAAAGAGAGTGTTGAACCATTTGATGTAGATGTAACAAAAAAATTTACAAACTTGTTAAGGTTTTTTAAAAAAGGATTATGCAGTGGGTTAAAAATTAATTAGATTTGATTATGTGGCCATTATACCTATCGTTCATTAGACATGCAATATTCAGATTTTTCTCTTATGTATTCATCATTGCATTGCTATGCATTATTATTGTGTATTTCATTGTGTTTTGTATTTGATTGCAAGTAGATTTATGCATTCATTAAGGGCCAAGCTGACCCAAAAATATGCATAATCCCACTATCTTCCTACTGAAAGCACCTTTGGAGCTATGTTGGGCACTCTCAAAACCAGTCTACCAACACTGGACCACTCCAAGACCAGAGTGACGTGTAATATATGATATGCGATCGTGAGAATTTTCGTTTTCCTATTCTTGTTAATGTTATTCATGGAATCGAGAGCTTGCTGTATAGAGACGAAAAATTTCCAACCTTGGCGTAGCTAAATAATTGTGGAAGCAATCTAATGTAATGAGTGTAATGTGTTTTTGTTTTTTAGTTCATGTTTAGCTTTATGGGAACTTTCCACTTCCGTTTGGACAAAGCGTCTTTGTTTTTATTTTTAAATAAAGTGTTTATATATATATATATATATATATATATATATGTTGTCAGTATGTTTGGGATTCAAAATGAGAACAAAACTATTTTTGAAAGAATGTGTGTCAGTGAAGCAGTGTGCTATCCTTTGTATGATTATGAGTTAATAAGTCTTAAAATTCAATAGTTGAACAATTTGTGATATTTGGAATTGAAGATGTTTGTAGCTTTTCACTATAACTCATGTGGAAGGAGTTTTGAAGTAGTTTAATCGAAGATATAACATATTTACATATGGTTTTGAAAGCAATGATAATGATAGGAAGCGTAGGTCTGTAGAGAACTATTCCTCTCTTCAAAACCAAGAGCTTATTTTAGAAGTAGATGGTTTTTAAGCATGGTTCCAATGCCTATTAAATACCTTGAGATGCGTAGATAAGAGATGTGATATTCTTAAATTTTCATTTAAGTTAAACTAGTAAGCTATACCGACGTAAGCTCTAATTTGTATCAAGCAACTTAATGAAAATATTAAACTTGAATGGTTACCTATGTTCGATGTATTGGGAAAAGTAGAAGAAAATTTTGAATTTTATGATTGTAATAACTAGAACCTTATTGGAACGTGTGTTTACTTGGGATTATTAATGGGAGTCTCGATAACATAAAAAAATCTTATCATGTTGTTGAGGTGTCAAAAGTGTAAAAGCAAAACATCATACAACTTGTGAGAAGTGGGAAAAAGACTTTCATTCATAAAACATTATAATTAAAGCTTGATAAATAATGTTGAAGTTTATTTTTCAAATTTAAATATTTTAGATATTAATTGAAGATTAGATTAGAATTATTATTCGATGGTCGAGTAGAGCGTAGACAGAAATCTGTTTATAATCAAATAATTAGAAGTTTAGAAATTCATCCTTTATAAAATATATTTAATAAATATGTTTTTATTATGAATATTTTTCTTTCAAAAATAGAAGTTTTCTTATTTTGAATTTATTATTTTGAAAATATAAAGTTGTTCAAAACTAATTTTATTTATATCATGTGCACTCTTCCATTATATAGATGAATTAAAATATAATACTTGAATTTTTGAATTAGATATAAAAATAAATTTTTGACAAAGACATGCTTTCATTTTGAGGTATTTAAACCTAGAAAATTTTAAAACTTTTAACCCTTGATCCAATTAAAAGTAGCCACCTATGTATATTGGAACCACATTTACCTGGTCATTGAGAAGAATGATGTATGGGGATGTTGAAGCCATCATAAAGAATGGTATACAAATAATTCGATGCCATTGAGAAGGATGTGCATCCACCCAACTCCGATAGTTCATAGTGGCGGCTATTGTGATTCGGGGATAATTGTTCTCTAGCAATAATAGAAGGGTCAATGGATCCTATGCTATGGAGAGTAACAAATGGTGGAATGGGATGTCATTCCAGGTTATCGTATGAGGTAGTACATGAGGGTTCTCATGACTCATAATCTAGTTGTGGAATAGCCAACAATAACTCAAGACTAGGGGTGTCGATCTTAAGGTTGGAAGCTCCAGTGAAAGATGGAATGGGACATCTTACCATCAACTACAATATGATATGAGATACATGGACCCAAAATCTAGAGTATTTGTAGTCCTTGATAGCACCTTAGTTGAAGGTCATTTATCAGGCACATACATAACTACGCTAATATCTAGCATGGGCATGGACCACTAGGACGAAAATAAGGTCATAGACCATTATCCTCCATGCTATGAAATGGGGAAAATATGCATCCACTCTTCCAAGTATTATGGGCCTTAGAAGGATAACCCCTTGTCAGGACCTAGAACTCAAGAATGAGAAGGTAGGTCTCAAAAGATGGTAGCTTATTGTGGGATCTAGCCAATATCGAGCACTCGTGATTCCTTCTGTAGTGGATACTGATCTCCAAGTGTTAACATTTATGGCTATGTACTAATACAAAGTTGGGTGTATAAAAGTCAAATAGAGGATTTGTTATCATATTAAACGAAAATTTAAATTCGTGTTTTTTTGACAACTAGGAGAGCTAGACCTGGGTTGTTACACAAAATGTGAACTATATTGAAGTTGTAATGACCATGATACACAAACAATATAAAATATGCATCTGTGTAAGTCATCACATTTCTTATTTAGCTAAAATTAAACTTTTCAAATTATATTGTTCATAAGAGTCAAATCATTCAATAATTAATATGTAAAGACAAAAAAAATTCTATAAAAATAATTCATGTTTGTAACATCATTTTAAATTAGAGTAAAACTAATGTAATCCTATTTATGAAAAGACAAACTAAAGAATATATGAAGATCTTAATGTAATTTTTTGTCTTAAGTTGAAACTTCATATAGTGTGCTACACAAGAAGACCAACATCCATTGTGTAAATATTTTGATATTCATGGGATTTATTAAGGTCTTTGAACAATTTTATCAATGTTATGACAATGTCGACATAAATTTTTTTGGTATTCTCCCTCGTTTACTCTATTGATCTAATATTTTTTGCTTGGAGTTCTCTCTTTCCATTGGTTTCAAAAATTTTATCAACAATATTGAGTAAGTGATCAAGATAAAATGTATGTTGTTGTTTTCACATGAAACATATATAAGGGAGAAATCTAAAGAGCATTTGGAATGCAACAAAATTTGTTATAATAACACTTACGACTTTGAGTAAGGCATGGATATGAGCTTTATTGTGGAGATGTATAACAAATTACTTTAATATGGCACATGATGTGCAATTTGTTTAACCATTCATTCATATTGTCATAACCCCCTTTCTCATGATGTGCAAATTATTTTAACAAAACTTTTATTTATTTATATTGTAAATGCATACCATTTCATTTATTATTATTGACTTTCCACCTAACCAAGTCCAATCATCACACTCACATGAAAAATATTTTTGAAGGATAATACCAAAAATGATATAAATGGGACACCAATAAGTAATTCAACCATCAATTAGCTTCATGACTTGGATACTAGTAGATCCAATTGTCATTCTAGCCTCTACTCTAAACTCTAAAATATGCAACCATGTCCAACTTAAGATCTTTCACTATCAATTACACTTGGACTAGTGATTTTGCTCCTTATCAAAGTGTTGACCTTTTGCATTTTTTGTCAACTTAGGTTGATTACATAAGAGAGAGTGCTTGCTCGTACCTCAAGCTAACCACCTCCTATCACCTTCTTGAGAAACATTATCAGATGATTGAGCTACATAGCTTGTTACCATTCTATGTATTAATACTACCCATATGGTACATGTATGTAAGAATGTGGAGTCCTAAAAACTCAAGGATGCCTCAATTCATTCCATGTTAATTTAGAATGAAAGATTCTTTCTGACCTAGAGAGGATGTCCTTGCACCCTCAAGTGTATTCCTAGGCTTATTGTAAAGGAAAATTTCATTCCATAAATCAAACGATTAACCAAGTGACTAGTCCAATTGAAGTACATTAAGCAAAAAATACATCCAAACCATTTAGAACATATTGCCATCACCTTTGTCTTTAAAAGGATTCTAAAAAGTGTTTTACATCACTAATATAATTTATCTAACCATGAGATAAAAATCCAAATATGTTATCATCACATTAAACCAACCATAACACTTTCATATTGATACATATGAACAACGATGGATCAAGTGATCCTCAACTAATATCATGACAACATATAGGATTCCTTAACAATAATATTCACAGATAAACTCTAAATCAATTATATCAAACCAATATGTAATGATATTAGATTTACAAGTACATTTTAACTAAAGCTAACCCTTGTTCTGAAGTGTTCACATGTGTAAAAAATAAAACTAATTCACAAGCACTTTAACGAAATGAGATAAGAGATACTTTTGTTTCTTCAAGACAAGTCACTCATCAACATCAACCATTTATATGAGGTGTTACCAATTCCAGCATAATACAAAATAATAAGTCCGTACATCATGAAATAAATCCACATAATACCAAATTAACAAACCATACATCATGAAACGAGACAACATTACAATATTATATCATGATACTCTTAAGGTAATCAAAAAACCTACAACTACTTGATTATATGCTAACAATTACAACCAAAGGATATATCACTACTCTAATAGTAGGACATCACTACTACATCAATTCAACATTATGAAATATCAGTACAGAACTATCCCCAAGTTCAATTTTTATACAAAAATTATCAATTTTACATTCACAAGGTAAGCCATATGTTATTTTGTACAAATACATTATTTATTCAACCTTATGCAGAACTTAACCTACATCAAATAATATCAATCCAAGCAATGTAGTATAAAGAAATTTTTATCTAGTACAGTCATTTTATAAATGATAAAACCAAGTTTTTATTCTATTTGAATTTATGTTTATCGATAATCATCCCTAGTAGGAATCACTAGGACCACCCCTTGGTGATCTCAACTAGTCTTGTTTGTCAACAAGAAAATACCCACTATATGGGGTGTACACAAGCCATCCAGTCGATAATGCACCTCATTAATATTTACCTATGATTTGAAAGTAGTGAGAGCATCATTGGAGCAATTTACAACCCAACCAAATAATTATCACCTATAAGCCCTCTTTAGTTCTATACCTACTTGAGAGAAATGACCCTTCAATATGAAGATTAGATATAGAACACCAACATGTTAGAAAATAAACTCATGGATATGTTAATCTACATGATGTTACACATACCATGTAACTTAAAATATAGAGAATGCATTCTAAAAATATGAAGTCCAGAGATACATATTCATGCAATCATCTCAATGCATCTCATCCATATAAACTCATGTATATTGTTAAAAAAATAATTACTTTAATAATAGTTTGGCCAAAATTTTTGTTAGAAAAATCTCCCTAATTTGTTTATTGATGCATAATTTATTATAAACTATTCACGCATATATCAAAGCTCCTCTTCAATCATGCCACCCTATGTTCACTCATGCAAGTCTTGAATTGTAAGTCCATATGCAATTCAATATTGTCCTTGTACCTTTGTTAAATTTCATCCCATCCATCTCACCAGGTAAATTTTACATTATGGCTCAAAATAGTTAATCTATTTAGTTTGTTAATGTCACAACCATAGACCCAAATAATAACTTAAAATCATCATGATATTTACATACAATTAAGAGCAAACACCATCTCCAAGTTTGAATTGCTTCTTACATGACAAAAAAAGTGGACCAAATTTCAATTATGCATAATTTCCATAGCTAGTTTGACATCCAAGGAAAGCATTTAAAAATAATAAACCAATTATTTAAATATGTTACCTCTTAAAATTAAATGAAGAAGCATAGAAAATAGTTTTGATGGCCTTCATAAAGATAACACTCACAACCTATCAAGCATCCCAAATATAGCAAGTACTAAAACTACTTGTAAACATGATAACACACGGATTTATGATAAATTAGATTTGGTCCAAGTGACAACACAACCATGAGAGTATATAAAATTTATTTTGGATGATACCACATACAAGTTCATCACAGTTGGTTAATAGTAGAACATAAAGTTTTAGTTGGGTTTGTGTAATGACAAGTCACTACCTTATAAATTTTGTCGTATTGGAGAGATATAAAACCTTCAAAATTGGTCAATCAAAACCTCCAAAACCCTCCAAAATTTTCCAATCAGAAATGAAAATTGATTGGTTGTAAAGGTACCAATTGGCTCATAATAGAAATTTACTATCTTTATGGAGCGATTGGCTTGTAGGAGCAAAGTGCTAGTAAAATTGAGTGAAGTGTGAGTAGAATGGAGCAATTTGATCACCTCTTGGAGAAAATCACTAATAGATAGGCAAAGGGGTAAAAAGAAAAACACAAATCTCAAGGAAGATCTTTGTAAAGTCACATTTTGGCATGTAGTGGATCCGTAACTCATGAATTTTAAGACCTTTTAATTAGAGGCTTTCATATTTGGAGGTGCATAATTTTGTTAGGGATGCCCCCAAATATTTACTTTTACTAGGAGTAAGATATTCTCACCCAAGGTAGCTTAGGGATGAATTCTCCTATAAATAGGAGCCATGAGCTCCATTTTAAACATATTTTGGCATTGAGGAAGTTGAATCTACAGTCTGTGAAACCTACATTATGCTCTTGTCTTCATGAGATTGATAAAAACTCAATAAGTCATTTGCTTTTTATCAGTGGCACTACTCTCCTAGATTGTAGAGTGCATGATGATTGTGGCACAACCATTTTGTCCATCTTGTCATTCCTTTCACAATTTCAACTCATATGAATGAGAATACATTATTTTTATTCAATTTTCTCATGTGTTGATTAATCACACACTCTCCTTACTACAATTTTGGTAGTATTTACTTTCAATTTCTCATACCTTAAACTTCATAATTTACTTTCATGCATTTTATTTCTTGTATTTACTTTTTGCACTTTTTTTTAAGCAATTAGATTAGATTAGTTTAGATTTTAGCAAGGATAGTGGGTATTTGACCTAAACCTAGAAATTGGAAGAGACATTGTCCTTTCCATCCAATGTTATTGAAATTGGAATTGTATGCACATAAGAAGTTAAATATTTTGATGATTCAACATAGTTTTTGGCATGCTTGGTGGGACCCTGGTCCTTTATTGGCTAAATTTCTTGATTTTGGCACCATATTTGCATTTGCCACAAGTGAATAGCAATTGGTCTAATTTTGATATTTTTTTACTAAGTCCTCATTCAGGCAACATTTTACTTCAAACTTGGAGTGATTCACTCTGCTTGAGGCAAATTGCCTAAAAATCAAGAAAATATTTTCAACTCAAAATTAAGGAGCGATTCACTCCATTAAACTAGAAATTCATTTCAAATGTGCAAGAGTTCCTAAGTTGAATCTATCATATTTCATAGTAATTTCTAAAAATGAATAAAATCAAACATTACCTAGTATTGCTTGTCAAAATAAATACACAACATATGAAAAACATAGTATATGATGGACTGTCTATAGTCATAAAAATATCTTCACTCGAAAAGAATCAAAAGTAAACCCAAAATAGTAATGAAATGATTGGTGAGGAAGGGTACTTATACCTAATTATATGTTATCTTCAGGTCAAGGTTATGAGATTGACCCTTGCCAATGGGTTCTTGGTTCAACGATGGAAAAAATAGTTGATGTATCCCACACCAACGTTCAAATATCGATAGAACCAAATAGCTCAATGTGACTAAGTCGATGTAAAAGGGAAAGGGAAAACCTTTCAAAACACTACTTTAAAAAAATGAGATTGACCCTCAGGAATAAAATATTAAAAAATTACAATTTTTTTTTCAAGGTTTACATGGGTCCAAAGGGAAAACATAACAAAAAGTCGGCCATGGCCTCAAGAGAATCTTAACCACCACATATTTCGATAGAATTCAAAGTGTTTCATTAGGACCAAGGACTTAACATATCAATCCCAATCCCAAATCAACTTTTAATTTCACTTTTCATTATTTATGTCCGATTTTTGTAGGTGTTTTGCAAATGGCAACTCTATTACAAACTTCAAAATTATAAATTTTTTATGAGGTAGGCAAGCAAGACAATACTAGATTGATAAAATA
Source organism: Wollemia nobilis (assembly GCA_028583015.1). Taxonomy (NCBI): domain Eukaryota; kingdom Viridiplantae; phylum Streptophyta; class Pinopsida; order Araucariales; family Araucariaceae; genus Wollemia; species Wollemia nobilis. The sequence goes on along the minus strand of JAQPPZ010016703.1, from coordinate 4,273,485 downwards.
TATTAATTTTGGCTCCAAATTTGCACCTACCATAGACAGAAAGTAGTTGGGATAAATTTGGGAAACTTTTGTCAAGTCCTCACTTATGAAGAAATTCACTCTGTTTGAGACCAAGTACCTAGAAAAGGCCTAAAATTTGTCAAAGTCCAATCTATCTAGATGCACTTTGAGAAATTTTCTTGGTCCTTGACTTGTAGAAATTTCTAAGTTTAAATTTTAGAAGCAATTCTCTCCACTCAGGTAGTGATTTGCTCTAATTAGGGAGGAATTTACTCCATAGACCAAATTTTTGTAAACTTTAAATATTGACCCAAAACTTTATCCTTGAAGGTACGTACACAAAGAGACACAAGCTTATGAAAATGTACTCAAATATGCAATGGTCATGCAAAGAATATCAATCACTAGAATTTACCACATGCGAATTAAGAAAAAAAATAAAAATAAAAGAGCAAATTGTCTTGTCGAAGCATCAAGATGAAGAGATTGAAGAGAATCCTATGCTAAATCCCACCCCATCAAAAGAAAAAAGTATAATGGATGATAAATTTGTTGGACATTTTGTGTGGATGAGTTGTCATTGATGTCAAGAATGAATGGTAATTGATGTCGAAAATTAGTTTCAGTAAGCAGTGCAAAAGGAAGCAGTTCCGCAATCCGTGCAAAAAGAAGAGTCCGCCTTCAGTTGGTCAAGACCTAATTTCAAGAAGTCATATATGGTCCAAAGTGCAAAGAAGAGGCCCAAGAAAATAATATTATAATATTTTATTATAATATTAAAGAGGGAAATTTAAATTAATTAATATAATTTCATTATAAATTAATTTATTAATTAATTTAATTAACTTCAATGTTATTTAAGTTAATTATAAGTTAATTTTAATTTAATTATAAATTAATTTTTATTAATTTAATAAACCCTAAAGAGGGTTATAAGGCTAAGTAAAAATCGAATTGGAAATTCGATTTGATGCGTCGACGTCATATGGCATGGAACATTGTGTATAAATGGTGGCAAAGTTCTTTACCTTACATCCCCAAGCTAACGATCAAATATCCTATGCTAAATTATTTTATGTGCAAAAAGAGAAAGGTTCTTACGTTTTTGAAAATATCTCCGGCATTAGAGGAATAAATTGAAGGGAGCACTAACTCACAACACCAAAGATGTTGGTAGCGCAGTTGACAAACGATGGAGGCGCTAGGGTGTGTGGCAAGCAAAGCGTGCAGGTTCGAATCTCTTCAGGTTCTTTTTTGGCTAATAAGAGAGGGCATTCATTTTTCGTGCAATGCCTAACACAGGGATAAAGGGAGGATTGTGCCTTCCCTTTCCCGTGGGAGTGCCTAGCCCCTGTGGTGGGCTAGCACCTTGGTAAGGTTCTTGATGGAGAGGTCTCTTGTTCGAAACCCATCGAGGCCTTTTTGTTATGACAAAGGTATGCACTGATGTCATTTGTGTTGGTCGTTAATTTCGGATGTGCTAAGGTTGAAGGAAAACAAAAATATTTTTATGTGCCTAAGGTTGAAAAATTAAAATGTTTTGATGGTTTATGAGATTTAATTTTTGCCTGAATTAATTTGGTTATTAAGTATTTTTGAGGGAGATAAAATGGTAGGCAAATATTATTTCTGAAGGGTTAATTTTTGAAGATTGATTTATTAAATTGGAGATTATAAGAAGCAATTTGAGTGATTATTTTTATGTGTGATTTGATGATTGCTAATTTCAAGGAGTAATAAGGTGTATTTGAGTTTGATTATTTTTGTAATTGAGGATTATTGTGAGAGAGTGTTAGTGTGATATTTTACAATCTAATCATTGAAATTGGTAAAGAAGAAAATTGTGATTGAGACAGGTTTTTTTAACGACACTTCTACATCAAACAAAAGGTATGGGCACATATTCCTAGTGAGTGATTTTTGAATGTTGTGAATGTTAAGTTGGACTGAAAAGGGGTTTTCTGGAATAATATTTGTTGATAAAATCTTGTTTGATAAGCATTGTTGTTAAAGTGATTTATTGAGTGAAGAACTTGATCTAGGATTTGCAAAGATCATGAGTATCATTGTTATGTGAGATTGCTTGATAAGCATTGTTATTGAAGTTATTGATTGAGTGAAGAACTTGAACTAGGGTTTGCAAAGATCATGAGTATCATTTTTATGTGAGATTGTTTGATAAGCATTGTTGGAAATAAGTGAGTGAGTGTTCATATGCTTGGACTAGGGTTTGTGAGCAAGGATTATTTCATTGAGTGATTGGTTGAGTAGAGTTGGTTGAGCCTAGTCAAGTGGATGTGATAGTTCAAGTTCTGTGAAACAAATTGTTCTATATTATGATTTGATTTGAGAAAGAGGTTGAGTGTTTGTGAAACATATTGAGTCTCTAACAATTCTCTATACGTCTTTGTGTTAAAAAGAGATATTGAGCATTGTGGTGAATGTGAAGCATATTGAGTCTCTACCAATTTTCTATATGTTTATGTGGCAAAAAGAGATATTGAAAGTGATTGAGCATTGTGGTGAATGTGAAGCATATTGAGTCTCTAACAATTCTCTATATGTTTCTATGAGATTGGACAAGTTCTAGTGAGGATTTGTTGAGCAAATTTGAGGTAAGTCTTTGAGAAGACTTGTGGATAGATTTGTGTGAGCTTTTGTGGAAGCTTACAATATAGATTTGAGAACAAAGATTATTGAGCAGATTGGACAAGTTCTAGAGAGGACTTGTGGATAGATTAGTGTGAGATTTTGTGGAAGCTTACAAGGCAGATTTGAGACAAGTCTTTGAGAAGGCTTGTGAGAAGAGTTGATTGATTGATTTGTTCAAACCTTGAGTTAAGATTTGGGGCAAATACAATAGATTTAATTTGTGATTGAGTCAAGATTTATGTTAAGGCTTGAGGACAAATATTGAGGATATATTTGTGCTAGACCGAAGGACTATGTTTAGTACATATTAGAGGACAGAGATTGAAGATAGATTTGTGCTAGATTGAAGGACTGTGTTTAGTGCAGATTTGAGGGTAGAGTTCGATTTAGAGTTAAGGATAGGTTTTTACTAGACCAGAGACAGAGATTGAGCAGATTTGTGCTAGATCGAAGGACTATGTTTAGTACAAATTTGAGATAGAGCAAAGAACAAGATTTGAAGGTAATAGAGTATAGAGGATGACAGTCTCTAGTGGATAAAGATCCATTAGCCAGGGTAGTGAGGACAAGTATTTTGAGTGAGGATAGAAGTCTTCAATGGATAGATATCCATTAGCTAGTGCAGTGGAGGCAACAATTCTTCTAGAAGATCACCAACCCAAGCTAAGGAGAAAGGATTTATCCTATGGATAGATATCCACGAACTTGATTAGGGGATTGGTGTATCTTTTGGATAGAGGTCCATAAATATTGTAATAGAGAAAAGATTCCCAAGAGATTTATTGAGAAAAATTTAGTGAAATATTTTCTCCGTGGAGTAGCCCACATTGGGTAAACCACATTAAATTGGTGTCTCTATTGTGTGTGATGATTTGTGCATTGCTTTGATTACTGCTATTGATATTTTTATCTATACATTGCATAATATTGATTGGGAAAGAAAAGTAAAAAAATTTCTTATACTGTTCACCCGCCTTCCTAGTGTAAGCTTGTGTTCTTCAATTGGTATCAGAGAAGGTTCCTTCAAAAGAGTTTAACAACTTGAAGGAAAAACCTACAAGAACATAATGGATTCTAAGAATGGGTCCTCAGATAATTCAACATCAGTATTTTATAGAAATGATTATATATTTTGGAGTATGAGAATGAAGATCCACTTGATGGCACTTGGCAATGAAATTTGGGAAGCAATTTAAAATGGATACATACCACCAGTTACTCCACCTATAGATAAATATGGTAAGCTTATACAACATTACACTTCAAAAGCAATGAATGAAATTTTGAGAGGTTTGCATAGAAAAAAGTTCATAAAAGTTATGCATTGCAAATCAGCAAAAGCAATTTGGGATAAGTTGTAAAGCATTTATGAAGGAGATAAAAGTGTCAAAAAGGTAAAGATACGAAATATCAAAGGACAATTTGAAGATTTAAAAATTAAGGATGAGGAAAATATTAGTACTTATCTACTTCATGTAGATGATGTTGTTAACACCATGCAAGAAATTGGACTTGAGATTGAAGAATCTGATGTTTGTGATAAGATATTACGATCTCTTCCAAAAAGGTTTAGTGAAAAGATCTCTGCTATAGAGGAATCAAAAGATGGTGCTCTTTGACAAGAGATATGTTATTTGGTATTCTTACAGATTTTAAGATAAGAACAAAATATGAACATAATTTTTGGAAGAAAGTAGCCTTTAAAGCTACTAAGAAGACAAAGGGAAAGAAGTCAAATTCAAGAAATGATTCATCCAGTGATGAAGAAGCAAATTATGGTAGAAAGAATAAGGATTCAAGAAGATTTAAAGATGCAAAATCTGTTAGATGTTTCAATTGTGGAAAATATGGTCACTATGCAACTGATTGTCAAGAATCCAAAAAATAGAAATGATGAAGAAAAACAAGATCATAAGAATAGGTAATTAGAAAAATAAAGGTACCAAAAGAAAGGTAAGGATGGACAAAACAGACAATGAAAGAAGTTCTTTCAAAGACAAAAGAGGAGCTACTATGCAGAAAAGTCAAGTAAGTATTCAAGTGATAGTGATAATAGTTTCTTAGATAATGATAAACATGAAGTCCTATTTGTGATAGAAGAAAATGAAGAAGTTAAGAAAAAATTACCAATAATTCTCAAGTGTTTTAGATGTGGTAATTTTTGACATCTTGAAGATATTTGTACAAAGAATGGTTTTAGTTTCAGTGATGATGAATATGAGGATACACTTGAAGGACAAAAAGAGAATATTCTAATGGCACTAGAAGAAAAAGGAGGTGATCCTATAGAAGACAAATCAGAAAAGAATGAAAATATTTTCAAAGACAAACAAATAGAGGAAAAATAAGAAAAAGGAGAAGTTGATCTTGAGGGAGAGCTTATTTATGCTCTTGAAAATTTAAAGAAGGTAAGAAAGAAAAACTCTCAACTTGAGCTTCAATTTCAAGAATGTGATGAAGAGAGAGGAAAGCTTACAAAGGATCTAAATAAGTCAATAGCTAATAAAAATAAGTTCAAGGATAAGTTAGAAACAAAGGTCTTAGAATGTGAAAAGTTAGAAAAATAAGTAGCCCTACTAAGGGAAGAAGTAGAAAAGTCTAAGAAGAAGCTACACAAGTTTTGGAAGAAGCTCAAAGAATTTGGATAATATTATCAAGTCACAAAAGCCTACATTAAGCAAAACAAGTCTTGGTTTTGAATAGGTACAAAAGAAGCAAGAAGAAGAGTCAACCTCAAGTTCTAAAGAAGAAGAAACTTTAGAAGAAGATAGTGTGAGAGAAAGTGAGACTTTTGAGGATGAGTTGGACAATAGAAAGTTCAACAAGGAAAGAAACAATGCACAAATAAGAAACAGATGGAACCAGAACCAGCATAGAGAAAGAGAGACTAAGAGACCAATAAGGTCAAGGCAAGGAAATTTCAATGGACGATGTTTCTCATATCACATATTTGGGCACAAGGCTTCACAATGTAGGACACATGAAAAACAAGAAAATGAGAACTTCAAAAATAGGTAGCCTTTTCATGGGTATTGCTACTCATATAATCGGTTTGGTCACAAGGTAATTAATTGTAGAGTTCATGACAGGAATAGATATGGCTTCATCAGGAGAAATCCCAAGACATTTGCACCTCCAAGGAATAATAACATTAAGTGTTATAAGTGCAATAATGATGGATATACAACAAAGTGGTGAAGAGCAGATATTCCAGAATCAAGCATGAATCGGAACATTAACAGGAATAGGAATATGGACATGAACAAGAACATGGACATGAACATGAATAGTCAAAGAAATTAGAAGAATCATATGAGAAGGAAAGTGGACAAAGGTAAAGATCAGTGCTTGCTAGGAGTAGAAATACTCCCACACCAAAATTAACCACCTCAAGAGGAGGTGGTGTTGTGATGTCCTTCACAACGACCCCAAATTTTGGGGACCCACTGAGAAAATTTTGAAATTTTATTGTTATGTTGTTGGTTGGTTTTGATTGTTTCAGGTATTGGTATGATGTGGAAGAATGGGGTGGTTTATTATTTCTATTTTGTTGGTCTTTAGTTTCAAATGTTCTTTTAAAATAAAATTTTTAATTAATTAAATTATAAAATTTTATAATTTAATATATTTAAAATGGTTATTTTATAAACTTGTTTTAAATTAATTAAATTATAAAGTTTTTTTTTAAGCAAAAAAATCCTTGTGGGGCCGCCTTGGTATGAGAGACCACGAACAAGGGGTTCTACACCATCAAAGTCATCCGGGAGTTGCACCCGACCCTGCCCGCACCAACATTATCAATTGGATTTTGGATACCCAATTCAGCTTTTTGGTAGGGTGAAGATTTGAACCTAGGACCTCCCTTGGAGTATTGCCCTCTCCTCTCCAACTCACCTACAACACTGGGTCAATTATAAAGTTTTATAACTTTATAATTTAATATATTTAAAATTGTTATTTATTTTTATTTTTAATTTACATGGTGGAATCGGTAGCCGCCACGAATTCGGGCAGGCTGTCCAGCTTTATGGCCGCCATAGTATTCTGCGTTGTTCGCCCCAGAAGCCGCCACACAGATCTTCATGCAGTCCGCCCCTATAACCACCATGCCACAATCATTTTAAACCTTTTACGCCGCTGAAAGCACCAGGAAAGGGACAAGCGTTCAGTCCGGCAAGGCCCGAGATTTGAACCTTGGACCTCCGCCCCCTTATGGGGTTTGGATGAACCAATTGGTCTACACCTCGGACCTTTAAAATTGTTATTTTATAAACTTGTTTTAAATTAATTAAATTATAAAGTTTTATAACTTTATAATTTAATATAGTTAGAATTGTTATTTTATAAATATGTTTTAAATTAATTAAATTATAAATTTTTATAACTTTATAATTTAATTATATTTAAGAAGGTTATTTTATAAATGTTTTATATTCTAATTAATATTTGTCTTGTTGGCAGGATTATTAAAGTATGTTGAATAGAGGATGTGTTCGTGGGTTTCATTGACATGTCTTAAATTTAATTTTTGAATGCCAATGAGGAGAAATATTAAATCCTTTGAAAAAGGCATTGGTGACATTAGGGTTTCATTGAGGAGAAATATTAAATCCTTTGAAAAAGGCATTGGTGACATTAGGGTTTCATTAAGAATTCATTTTTACATTAGGGTTGGTGACATTAGGGTTTGGAATAACAGAGATTTGCAGAGATTTTATTGTAAGATCCAACTATTATATCAAATTATTTTGATTTAAATATACGGTATTTAATTTTTAATAAAATGATTTGATATAGTTCTAATAAATTAAATTTCCATTGAAGATTGCACCATTTTTATTGTCGTACTGTGTGATTTCTGGTAGGCATAAAATTGGTTTTAAAGTTTCTGTGTATTCCATTCTGTAGTTGTTTGTCCGAGATTTAATTTATTTCTTTACTTTAAACCTTTTTGAAATTTATTTCATATTAAATTTGCAGACATTTAACCTAGTTTAATTTTTATAAAGTTAAACTTTATAACTAGGTTATAAATAAATTTATTATTCAAATATTAAATTTAATTAATATTTGAATAAATAAATTTATCGAGGATAAATGACTATTCTGATTCCAACTTTAATTTCATAAAGTTGAGAATTTAGAATTGATATTTTTTCATTAAATAGTTTGGGTTTTATTTTAATATGGTTTCAATTTATCCAAAGATCCAAACTTTACATTTCAGGATTATATTTGTTCTTAAATATTTAATTCAATAAATATTTAAGAAATAAATATTACGGGAAGGAGATGCTTTATGAACTTTATTTTCATATCATAAAATTCAAAAGTTCATAGATCAGTTTTATATTAAACCCTATGTTTCATAATTATTAAGGTTTCAAAACCTTATAATTTGGGTTAATCATTATTATATTTGTTCATTCTCCAAATATTTCAATTTCAATTTCATATTTGGATGAACAAATATTTACATTAAATAAACCTTAAATTTTGAATATTATAAATTTTAAACTTTATAATTAAGGTTTATATTTAATCAATTTCATTAAAATTTCATAAACTTTGATTTTATTAAAGTTAATTGAAATTTAATATTAATTAAAATGCTAGATTAAATTTTTATCTCAAAATCATTTGAAGCATTTTAATTAAGATATTGTTTTGAGATTATAGAATAAATTTGCACAAGTTATCAAAATTAAAAGGTAAATTTATCTATTATTGCTTAGAGAAAGAGTTGGAGTAAAAGACACTTAACACATGATGAATTTAAAGTTAATTACCTGATTCCCAGGCCCCTTGTTATCAGTTACTTGCAAACTACTAGAATTGTTCAAGCACTTATTTTAGCACATATGCATGATACATAAAAACATTAAGTGAGAACCTTGGAGAAGTATACTTTCTTTGCAAGAGAGGATTTTGAATCCTAGTTGTTGAGTGATTTTTATAACTGGACAAATCACACATAAATAGGTGGGGAGGGGCTAAGCTAAGAGACTCATTCTTAACCCCGAGCCCCAAAGGTGACCCTTTGCCATTGATATCAAAGGGGGAGAGATTTGATTTAAGAAGAGAGTATTGAGTCAGGGAGAGAATTTTCCCAGGGGTAGCAGGACAAAAACATGTTAAGGAAATTGAAAAGATAATTGGGTTGCCATCAATGATAAAGGGGGATATTGTTGGACATTTTGTGTAGATGAGTTGTCATTGATGTCGAAAGTCAGTTTCAGTAAGCAGTGCAAAAGGAAGCAGTTTCACAATCTGTGCAAAAAGAAGAGTTCGCCTTCAGTTGGTCAAGACCCAATTTCAAGAAGTCAGATATGGTCCAAAGTGCAAAGAAGAGGCCCAAGCAAATAATATTATAATATTTTATTATAATATTAAAGAGGGAAATTTAAATTAATTATAAATTAATTAATATAATTTCATTATAAATTAATTTAATTAACTTCAATATTATTTAAATTAATTAAAAGTTAATTTTAATATAATAATAAATTAATTTTTATTAATTTAATAAACCCTAAAGAGGGTTATAAGGCTAAGTAAAAATCGAATTAGAAATTCGATTTGATGCGTTGATGTCATATGGCATGGAACATTGTGTATAAATGGTGGCAAAGTTCTTTACCTTACATCCCCAAGCTAACGATCAAATATCCTATGCTAAATTGTTTCGTGTGCAAAAAGAGAAAGGTTCTCACGTTTTCGAAAATATCTTCGGCAGTAGAGGAATAAATTGAAGGGAGCACTAACTCACAACACCAAAGGCGCTGGTAGCACAGTTGGCAAATGGTGGAGGTGCTAGGGTGTGTGGCAAGCAAAGCGTGCAGGTTTGAATCCCTTCGGGTTCATTTTTGGCTAAGAAGAGAGGGCATTCATTTTTTTGTGTAGTGCCTAACACAAGGATAAAGGGAGGCTTGCGCATTCCCTTTCCCATGGGAGCGTCTAGCCCATGTGGTGGGCTAGCACCTTGGTAAGGTGCTTGACGGAGAGGTCTCTTGTTTGAAATCCACTGAGACCTTTTTGTTGTGACAAAGGTATGCACTGATGGCATTTGTGTTGGTCGTTAATTTCGGATGTGCTAAGGTTGAAGAAAAACAAAAAGATTTTTATGTGCCTAAGTTTGAAAAATTAAAATGTTTCGATGGTTTATGAGATTTAATTTTTTCCTGAATTAATTTGGTTATTAAGTATTTTTGAGGGAGATAAAAGGGTAGGCAAATATTATTTTTGAAGGGTTAATTTTTGAAGATTTATTTATTAAATTGGAGATTATAAGAAGCAATTTGAGTGATTATTTTTATGTGTGATTTTATGATTGCTAATTTCAAGGAGTAATAAGGTATATTTGAGTTTGATTATTTTTTTAATTGAGGATTATTGTGAGAGTGTTAGTGTGATATTTTGTTATCTAATCATTGAAATTGGCAAAGAAGAAAATTGTGATTGAGACAGATTTTTTTAAGGGCACTTCTACATCAAACAAAAGGTATGGGCACATCTTCCTAGTGAGTGATTGTTGAATGTTGTGAATGTTAAGTTGGAGTGAAAAGGGGTTTTATGGAATAATAGTTGTTGATAAAACCTTGTTTGATAGGCATTGTTGTTGAAGTACTTGATTGAGTGAAGAACTTGAGCTAGGATTTGTAAAGATCATGAGTATCATTGTTATGTGAGATTGCTTGATAAGCATTGTTGTTGAAGTTATTGATTGAGTGAAGAACTTGAACTAGGATTTTCAAAGATCATGAGTATCATTGTTATGTGAGATTGTTTGATAAGCATTTTTAGAAATAAGTGAGTGAGTGTTCATATGCTTGGACTAGGGTTTGTGAGCAAGGATTATTTCATTGAGTGATTGGTTGAGTAGAATTGGTTGAGCCTAGTCAAGTGGATGTGATAGTTCAAGTTTTGTAAAACAAATTGTTCTATATTCTAATTTGATTTGATAAATAGGTTGAGTGGTTGTGAAACATATTGAGTCTAACAATTCTCTATATGTTTCTATGGTAAAAAGAGAGATTGAAAGTGTTTGAGCATTGTGGTGAATGTGAAGCATATTGAGTATCTAACAATTATCTATATGTTTTTGTGGTAAAAAGAGAGATTGAAAGTGATTGAGCATTGTGGTGAATGTGAAGCATATTGAGTCTCTAACAATTCTCTATATGTTTCTATAATATTGGACAAGTTCTAGTGAGGACTTGTTGAGCAGATTTGAGGCAAGTCTTTGAGAAGACTTGTGGACAGATTTGTGTGAGCTTTTGTGGAAGCTTACAATAAAAAATTTGAGAATAGAGATTATTGAGCATATTGGACAAGTTCTAGAGAGGACTTATGGACAAATTAGTGTGAGCTTTTGTGGAAGCTTTCAAGGTATATTTGAGACAAGTCTTTGAGAAGGCTTATGAGTAGATTTGATTGATTGATTTGTTCAAACCTTGAGTTAAGATTTGGGGTAGATCCAACATAGTTGATTTGTGCTTGAGTCAAGCTTTGTGTTAAGGCTTGAGGATAGAGATTAAGGACAGATTTGTGCTATATCGAAGGACTGTGTTTAGTACCGATCAGAGGATAGATATTGAGGATAAATTTGTGCTATATCAAAGGACTTTGTTTAGTACAAATTTGAGTACAAATTTTGGTGCAAATTTGAGGATAAATTTGTGCCAAACTAGAGAAAGATATTGAGAAAATTTGTGCTAGATCGAAGGTCTGTGTTTAGTGTATATTTGAGATAGAGCAGATAGTAAGCTTTGAAGGTGATAGAGTATAGAGGATGACAATATCCAGTGGATAGAGATACATTGGGCAGGGCAGTGAGGATAGGTATTCTGAGTGAGGACAAGAGTCTTCATTGGATAGAGATCCATTAGCCAGTGTAGTGGAGGCAGTATTTCTAGAAGATCACCAACTAGAGCAAAGGAGAAAGGAGTTCTCCTATGGATAGATATCCATGAAATTGATTAGGGTATTGGTGTCTCCTTTGGATAGAGATCCATAAATATTTTAATAGGGAAAGGATTCCAAAGAGATTTATTGAAAATTTTTTAGTGAAATATTTCCTCTGTGGAGTAGGCCACATTGGGTGAACCACGTTAAATTGATGTCTCTATTGTGTGTGGTGATTTGTGCATTGCTTTGATTACTGCTATTGATATTAATATCTATACATTGCATAATATTGATTGGAAAATAAATGTAAAAAGTGGTCTTATACTGTTCACCCCGCCTCTCAGTATAAGCTTGTGTTCTTCACAATCAAGTCAACATCCTTCATGTCAAAAAATAATATTTTTTAATTTTCCTGGTAATTACTCTTTTGCTATTTCTAATCCAATTTGGGCCAATATAGGCCCCCTAGCCTGACTCACACTAACCCTCTTTATGGAATTCCATTAATTAATGTGAATAAATCTTCAAACAATCAATTCTTAGTCTCTGTTAACAACTCAAACAATGCGAGTCAACCTCCAACACCTAATGCACAAATCAATTCTCCTACAAGTATAACTTCATCTCAAAGTCTACTTGGGTCTAGTCAATAGATTAATATGTCAAATATAGCAACTTCATTGTTAGGATAATTAGTCCCACGCAATGTAATTTATTCCTAATCAAAGCCAAGAAATTGCTCACAATTTTTAAATGCTTAATGATAAAATAGGGGTATAAGGAGTGTAAGAAAACCATATGGGCCAAACACTACATCCAAATAATTAACCACTATAGAACCTACAATATTGCCCACCTCTTCAAAACCAGCAAAACCTCCTATAAGGCTTGCAATATTCCCCTCCATTTCAAAATATACAAGCCCCTATAAATCAATAATTATCCTATCTTAATCCATCTCCTTTTTAGAATACAAACCCTTATTTTTTACTAGTATATTATAATGCATATCAATATCCTCAAGGTTTTCCACCATAAAAAATTACACAAGTGCATTTGTAGCTACCATATGTAGCTTCACCTTAAGGTCATGCAATGTACCCTTATCTGATACAATATGGTTAACATCCACAGAATAACCCGATGCCTCAACCACCAAATCCCACAATAAAATTCCCAATTAGAATTATTAAGGGACATTAAACCTAAGGGTAAATTCCCTCATCCTAGCTATTGCTATGAAAGCATCAACTACATTCAACGAGATTTATAATAAAATGTCATTGGACCATTTGAGCAAGATCTCCACGAAAAAATCAATTCATCACATATAGAAAGAAGGCATTATGGTATGCTTGCTTATTTACTCATTGTATGTTAAATCTATTGTTTGGCATAGGGGATTTATAGATAGTGCTACTAATTGGGTATTAATTGTAGAACCTTTCAGGTGTAGTTTCAGTAACATGGGTAATGGGTATTTTATTTTATGCAAAGACATCATGAAGAAAATATTCATGATTATAACACTAAATTCATGGGGACCTTGCATCTAATTCCTCCAAATATTAGACCAAATGAATAATAAGCATTTTCATATTATATCCAAGGCTTATAATATGATCTAGTCCTAATAGTTTGTAATGCCAACCATGTATTTTAACCTATAGTTTTTGATAAGGCATACCATGTATAAGATATCATCATTAGAGTACAATAATTACTGCTAGCCCTACCTATGGTTTATGTTGCTCATATCACCCAAAATCCTCATATTCTTGGATTTACACTTTCCATATCACCCATTCCAAATTCCCAATCATCTACTAATACAACCCCTTATCCATTTAGTGTAATGTAGATAGGCCAAAAGTCCATAATCAATTATTATTTTTTACCCTTAACTACCAGTTTTACCTACCTCATCATAGACTAATAACAATAATGAATCCATTGTTCAATGCATGGAGCAATACAAGTTCAATATGAAAGAAATCTAAGACTTGGTAAAAACAATGGTAAATCAAAATAATACAAAAAAAAGGTAGTGATAATAGAGTAACAAGCACCTAGGTGTTGTAGGTGAGTTGGAGAGGAGAGAGCAATCCTCCAAGGGAGGTCCCAGGTTCAAATCTCCACCCTACCAAAACGTTGAATTGGGTATCCAAAATCCAATTGATAATGTTGGTATGGGCAGGGTCGGGTGCGACTCCCGGGTGAATTTGACGGTGTAGAACCCCCTGTTCATGGTATCTCAGACCAAGGCGCCCCGCAAGGAGTTTTTCGCTTAAAAAAAAAAGATAATAGAGTAACAAGTGGCAATACCAATAGAATGGGCAATCAAGAAAAACCCTCTACCTCACTAAGGATCAGGTGCCATGATAAAATACCGACCAAAACAGAAATTAGGTATAAAATATATAGTGAATGCCAATTTAGAAATCAACACATTGTGGTGATTTTCATTCTACATAGGGCATGATTACATAGATTGTGTTGACTATTTGATATTTACAAAAAATTAGTATGAGCTATAATGCCAAGCCCAATAGGTTATTATCATAGACTAGATGGTACCAATAATAAATCAACCAATTATTATAAATCCAATCATTTATCAAATGCTTGTCATGGTCCAGCTAATCTATTTAACTCTTGTACAATAGGTAGTCCCAACTTCTCCAAATTTGAATAATGCAGTCTTTGTCATTTTAGTGTAATGGAAGAAGATGAGGCTATGTTTGAGGGTAATGCTATATGTACAAATCAATACAAAGTTGAGACCAAGGGAAGAGGAAGGTTGCAAAAGAGAAAGTATTAGATTGAAAACAAGCTAAGATAAAAAATGATACCACAATATTAATAAGGGGAAGAACACCATTGCACATAAAGGATAAAGGGTCAGTGACTACAACACAATAGCAAAAAATTAATGAGAATACTATGAAATATTTAGTTGAAGCTTTCTAGACAAACATGCAAGTTGTGAAGGGAAAATAGGTGGATAAATCAAGGGGAATGAAAGTAGAAAAATATAATTGAGAGTAGGAAAATAAGTCCATGGGTAGGAGGAATGGAAAAGAGAAGGATAAGCTACAAAAGGAGGTCAAAAAATAGGTTGAATAACCTTGTATCACAAATGAAGGACATGCAATAGCCATGAGGCAATATAAGAAGATTACAACATGTAGTGAAAGTAGTTCCATTGAATTCAAATTCAATGTAGCTGAGGAAATAAAGAAAACTCCCATAAATATAAGCATGCTAGAGGCCTTAGTCCTTCATGCTCAAAGAGACCTACTTTAAGAGGCTCTCAAGGAATAGGAGAGGAGCTATGCTAAAAATAGGTATATAATATTGCTCAACCCAATCCAATAGAATAATGGAACTTGATAATGGAAGATCCTTTAGACATCTAAGTCAATACAATAAATATCTTGAAATATCCTTAGTCCAAAACCCTAAAATCATTGACGTTCTATGTGAATGTAAAAATCAATAATTATTCACTAAGGAGTTGCATAGTGGTTTCAAGAGAAACTATGATGGTGATGCCTAAGACTATGTATGAAGAAATGAAACTCATTTACATGAATACTTCTAGGAGTTTGATTTAGATGAATGGTACCCAAGTAAATGTTATAGGAGTACTAAAATATTTGGTCATGATTGTGGCCAAGCATTTTGAATTAGTAGTGGTCTAAGAAGTTATAGTGGTTGGCATTCCCTCAAATTTTAGTATGTTACTATATAGATAATGGATTCACAAGTGGTTTGAGAATGAGTACCTGGAAATGGACAACCCACATGAATGTCCCAAAAGATGAAAGGATGATCTAGATTTCAAAAGATCCTCCATGCAAATACTTGATACACAAGTTGGATGAAGATAGCATACTAAACTATAATAAATTTCCTAAGTTTATGGATGATAAAGTTCTAGATGATGATCAAGTGTTTGAGATAAAAATGATTATCTATGTACTTCAAGAAGATGAAGAGTCAAATATGAGCTTCAAAGAGACTAAGTTATGGAATTACCTTATATATGAAGAACCAACTAGTATTCTAGCTCTAACCAACCAAAAAGTGTAAAATTTTAATGGAGTATGGATCATGTATTTTTATGGTGAAAGGACAAATAATAGATATGGTGCAAGAATCCAATTCATTGATCCATGAGGTGAACAAATAAAATTTGCTTGTAGGCTATTATTTAGTTGCACCAATAACATGACTAAATATAAATCACTATGCAATAGTTTGAGGGAGGATGAAAAGTTTAAAATCAAGCATATCAAGGTATTTGGCTATGTAGATCTAGTAGCAAATCAAGTCAATTCACAATGTGACACTAAGAATAAGCACCTAAAATTATACAATCATAGTGTCTAGGATTTGCTAGAAAGTTTTAATATTTATGATGTCAAGGTAATTCCTTGGGAATTAAACACTAAAGTAGATGAGCTTGCATCAATGGATGCAAGGTTAAACTCAACTAAAAAAATTTGGATAAACCAAAGGAGCTAGAAGTAGTTTTTAGGCTAGGTATCCTCAATAATTCAATTACTAGCAAGTCTTCATAAATGTGAAACAAATCATCAAGTTACTCATCAAAGAAGCTCAACATGTTGAAGAAAAGAATGAATATAGGTATGATATAAAATATGGGATAATATAGTTGAATGCAAATCAATTGTAAAAATCATTCTAAAAAATTTATTTAATCTAGACAATAGTGTAGAGAAATCCAGAATGAAGTTAAAACCATCCTCCTATGACATTGCCAAATTCATGAAAGGAAAGAATTTACTACTAGGCAAGGAGTGGATTGAAGAAGAACGCAATTTTTTAGGTATATTTGTGGGAAGTACAAATACATAATCACTTAGGCCTATGAGGATTTGAAAGTGTATGACAAAAACATCGTAGAGCATACCATTGAACTGGAACCTGGTGTGCAATTTTTTAGGAAAAAACAAAGGCTTGTGAATCCCAAAATTGAAGTGGTTATGAAAATAAAGTTTCAAAAACTATTATAGGACCAGACAATTTTCCAAAAATTGGGTATCCAACCTAGTACCAATTCAAAAAAATGGAGACATCAAGTTGTGTGTCAAATTTAAGAATCTAAATAAGGCATCATTGAAGGATCACTACGATGTGCCTGCTATTGATTAAATTTTATAAAAGGTGGTAGGGTCATAAATATCATAACTTTTGAATAGTTTCTCAAGGTATAATCAAATTTAGGTCAAGTATGATGATCAACATGAAACAACCTTTAATACCAAATGGGGGACATTCACCTATCAATGAATGCATTTCGGATTGTCAAATGTTGGAACCACTTTCCATCAAGAAATGTGTATTATATTCATAGGACTAGTAAGTGATATCATTCTCATATACCTTGATGATTTAAATATCTTTTTAAAATAAAGGAATAAGCATATTGAACACCTAGAGTTCGTTTTCCATATGTGTAGGGAATACAAATTTTCAAGAAGAAAAACTGATAGGACAAGTGGTATCTAAATATGACCTAGCTATAGATCCTGATAGGATAAAAGAAGTTAAATATCTTTCCTTATCAAAATTCATAAAAGGGATTAGATCCTTCCTAGGTCAAATATAGTTTGTATCTAAGTTCATCACCAATTTCACACAACTGGTTAGGTCAATCACCAAAATGCTAAAAAAGGATTCAAACCTAGTATAAATAAAAGATAGAAACATAGCCTTTTAGGACATAAAATATACCATCACTAAAGCCCTAGTCCTAATAAATTACAATTTCTCCAAATATTTTAGGCTCTATGTGTTTGGTATATATGAAAATATTGTTGTACAAATTCAAAAGAATGATAAATATGAGGAGAATCTCATTTTATCTATGAATTGCACCCTCATAACTATTAATAAAGGTACACATTCATTAAAAACTAGGTATTTTCCATCATGAAAGCTCCAAGGAAGCTCAAGCATTGCTTTTATTAGAGCAAAACCATTTTCTTTGTACTTCATGTTGATGTTTGAGCTACGATGCTTCATGGTAATAGGAGAGATGAGAGTAGGGTGGATAAGAAAAATCTAAGAATTTGACATAGATATTAAGAACACTAAGATAATCTATGATAGGGATCTATGTAAGAACATTATAATATAGTCCTTGAGGGAACAAGTAGAACTAGTGGAATAGTTAGAGCTAGAATTTCATAAGGCGTGGAAGGGAGAAATAAAGATATACATGATGATTAGACAAGTCCCAAATGGGTTGAAGTCTAAAGAAAGGGTCCATTTCAAATAGAAAGTGATTCACTATTCATGGATTGATGATACACTTTAAAAAAGGAATACAATAGTGTTTTACTAATATGCCTTGAGGAGAAGAATATATAAAACCTAATTAAAGAATATCATGATGAAGGAGGACATTATTCTATTCCAACCATGGCATGTAAGACATAGATGTATTTTAACTACAACTGACTATGTTACAAAATGGATTAAATCCATACTAGTCGAATTAGTGAATTAAAAAATAGTTGTTCAAGTTTTAGAGAATATCATCACTAGATTCAAAAGGCCATCCTTGATAGTCACTAATAATACCACTTCATATATTGGATTCAAGGTTATGACATTCATTTTAGAATATGGATTTGTGCTTAAGACATCCTACAATTACTACCCCCAAGGCAATGGTGTAGCATAATATGCCAATAAGAACATCATGAGAATCCTAAATATCATATTTGAATCATAAAGGGATTGACATACTAAGCTATAAAGAGCACTATGGGAAGATCGTGTGATACCTAAATCTATCATAATATATTGTTATGAATATTTATTCTCATAGATAGAATTCATTCACCAATATGCAAAAATATCAAATCATTCATCCACAAATAATATCCATAATAATAATCCACACAATGAGACAGAGATAGATAATACCTTTAAGGTAGGAAAACACCAATAATACTCCTTAAGGAAGGAATAACTCCATAAGATCTCCCAATATGAGAGTACCACTTAGAGAGGGAAAAGTCCCATAAGCCACTTCATGGGAAAATACGATTACATATGATTGATCTCCATGATGATTACAATGACAAATATCCCTTCTTTATATATCCATATTCTAATTCTACTTTGTAGAGATGACTACTAATATAATATTGTAATATAATCAACCTTGGGTTATGTGTAGCCCATGCCAACCCTCATACTTTATAATATCATATCCCCATATATCTATTCCTAGGTACCCTAATATTCCACCCTCTTTACGAATGTTTCATCCTTGAAATATATGAAGAGATAATATAATATTATTTGCTAAGCAACGTTAGCAATTGGTACCAATATTGATCATCCATCCATCCTAGGGAAACATTTATTGGTGGTGGTTTTGTTGATGCTGGTATGCCATTTTTCCACTTGAGTACCAAATTTGCTTTATTGGATCCACACTTTTGTTGCTTTATTTTGAAATTCAAATGATGGGTCCACTTGTTCCTTGATGCTAATGCACCACTTTGAAAACTAGGATCACTATGCTTTCTTTGCCAAACATTGTCATACTTGGTGCCCTTATAATTCCATGTAGAACCATAATATTATTACCTTGAGCCATGCATCCAAGATTGTTGTCATGCATGATGGTGTGGATGGTAATATGCTATAACCTTAACTTGATGTTTTACCTTCTTTGACTCCTCAATATTTGGATCCACTGGCTTAACTTCTTCTACATGTTGATATTTTATGTTCCCTTTGTTTGGTATATCCTTGTGATCTTCTATCAAAGTTTCCTTAAGCTCTGATACTATTATTTCCATGGACTTTGTTGCTACTACTTCTTCCATGGACTCTATTGCTGATACTTCCTTATTAAATTCTACTTCAAGTTCTATTTGTTTCTCTGCAACCACTTCTTGGTCTTCCTTGGATCCTTGCTCCTTAAGCTATTAAATATCTAAAAATGTAATATTCTTTTTTCTATACCATAATTTCATAAAATTATTTTGCATATTAAAGTTAACAGTACACAAAGAATCCAACCAAGGATAACCTAGAACAATATCCACATCATCCATATCAATAACATGAAAATTTGAATGTAAAATATATTTATCCATGGTGATCTTCAAATATTCAAAAATCTGAATATTCTCACCCTCAAGATGTATGTCCTTTATTTTTGTTGCTTGAACTTGCAACCTCTTAGCCAATATTTGCTGCTAGGGTTAATGAAAACAATACACTTTTTCTTTTGAATGCATCAATAAACCTGCAAAATAGACTATTTATATTCAAATAAATCCTTTGTACACTTTTTAATTTATCTACTACCCAAAACATGGTTATTCCTTTTGTACACTAACATCTTTTTTACCTTCTACCACTTTTAAATTTTCTAGCTCTCATTTTAATTACTTTTGTTCTTTTTGAAGCATGTTTATTTCTTCTTCATATTTCTTGATAATGACCTTCAAACTAGCTATCTTTTTATGTGTCCCATTGACTCAAGAATGCTTGCTCTATTTTATCCCAAGTCAGCTCATAAGTATGGGTGCTACACAAACTATCAAACCAAGAGAGATCTTCTCCTCCAAGAAAAAGAGGAAGTATATAGTACCAAGTATAATAATTAGTAAACAAGGATTTAAATAGTTTCCACCATTCTCTAACATCAATATCATCTTCTCCAAAAAACTTTTGTAGCTCCATAGTTCATGCCCCAACAAAAAGATAATGTAAACTAGGGTTTTACAAAAATATATATCTCCCCACTAATTTGAAGCTAAAATTCCTCACAAATAATTAGATCTACAAATTTTCTTCAAAAAATTAAATTGCAACTAATTTTCTTACCCCGATTAACAAATTTTATCTTTCAAAAAAATCGTGATTTGAAAATTTATCAGTGTCCTTGTTCTGGATGGTTGTCTTCATAGGGTTGTATCTCCTTTAATACTACTTAGATTCCTTCATATAACCACACATGTTGAAGCTCTTTAAATTTTGCACAAAATGATTGAAGAATAATTTGAATTGGATAAAATTTTGCAAAGATATGGCTCTTGAAAGATAAGATTTTTCCAAAAATAATTTTCCATAATTTTGCAATCCACAAAAAAAAATTCCCACTTTGCCAGAATCGTTGCTCTGATACCACTTGTTATGAAACTTTATTCTTATAAACAAAATTGATTCACCAATATGCAAAAATATCAAATCATTTTTCCACAAATAATATCCACAATAATAATCCATATAATAAGGCAGAGATAGATAATACCCTTAAGGTAGGGCAACACCAATGATACTCCTTAAGGAAGGAATGACTCCACAAGATATCCCAAGATGAGAGTGCCACTTAGAGAGAGAAAAGTCCCATAAGCCACTTCATGGGCAAATATGATTACATATGATTGATCTCCATGATGATTACAATGACAAATATCCCTTCTTTATATATCCATATTCTAATTCTACTTTGGGGAGCCGACTACTAATATAATATAATATTATAATATAATCAACCTTGGGTTATGTGTGATCTATGCCAATACTCATACAATATAATATCATATATGTTAGCTTTTGAGGATGTATATTAAAGGAAATGCAACCACAAGATGTGAAATAAGTAAGCTATGATAACTATATGATAATGACACTATAATATATAGGAAAATAATGAGATAAACTTTTGCAATAACTCAATAATATGCCATTAATAAAATCTCACAAAAATATTACAATGAAATATAATGGACTTGAACACTCAAAATTTTTAATGAAGAACTACATTGTAACTACTCGCTACTATAATCTACCTCTCTATAGTAACATTGTCTCTCTTTTTCACTCTATACCTTAAAGGCCTATATATAGGAATATATATGTCTCGGCCTTTACTCTATCCATGACTCATGTACATGTGGACTACATGCATATTTACATCATTGCACATTCTAACACTAGTGCATTTATTACATTGCATGAAGTAACTCAAAACTTACTCTAAAGTAAACTCCTACTCTAGTTATATACCCAAGGTGGTACATTAGCATGTACCAAATAATGTAATATACTCTAACACCCCCTTGTATTACATTATTTGGGTATTGAAGACTTTAGTATTCAATATGGATCTTCGTTTGATTTTGAAACTTGTACTCTTCTTCTTTGCTTTCTTTATTCTGCTCCTGGTCTGTATCCTATTCAAGCAAGTAGTTAGTGTCTTCATAAAATTGTATCTTTGCTAAGGATATTTGTATTGATTTTCAGAAGGATATGGATACTAAAATTGTTGTTGATGTGGACTATACTGATCTTGATATTGTATTGGTTGGAACGACCTATTTGGTTGGCTTCCATAGTTTTTCTGATTCCCTTGATACTAATTTCTAGGATTGAATCTATAGTATTTGGTATTATGTCCTTTCTTCTCACAAACTTGAAAATATCTATTATTCCATGGTCTTCACCCTTTTGAGGATGGGGTAATATTTCCCTATGGATTATATTTTGAAATTAATGCATTGTTAGTAATTTCATCCTTAACTATATTTTCCACCTCATATTCTTGAAGAATATTGACTAACTCATCAAAAGATGTATTTTTACTTAGGATAGTAAGGATGTAACTAAGTGCTTGTAGTTGTCTAGAAGTGCTCTCAAGGTTACTTGAACAAGGAAGTTATCTTCAACATTTTCTCCTAAGATTAATAATTTTCCTTTTATATATGCAACTTTCCTTAGGAATAGTTTTATACTTTCACCCCTATTCACTTTCATATAATGTAATTGAGTTTGAAGGTTTAAGATAGTGGTTTTATTCTTCCCTTCAAATATTTTGGCTAAGGCTTTCCATGCTTCTATAGATGTTTCTACTAAGCTAATGTAGGGTTGTATTTCATCTGTAATAGCAAAATTTATTATCATTAATGCTTTTGCTTAATTTTCTTCAAACTTTTGAATCTCACTATCACATGAATCGGGTTTGGTTTTAGTTCCTTTAACTATATTCCAAAGTTTCTCAACTATTATGTTAGAAATAGATTATATTCCATCATTTGGGTTATGTAAATGTATCTTCCAAGGTACATACTTAGGACAATAGATTACTTTAGGGGGAAGTTATCTAGTTACTTCATGCAATGTAATAAATGCACAAGTGTCAATGTGCAAGTTGTAAATATGTAAGGTGTCACTTGTACAACTAGATAGAGTGTTGGCCAAGTATCCTATTTTACCTATATAAGGAAGGCCTCATTGTTAGATAGATATAGAATAAGGAGAGTCGATGACATAGTAGCTTAGAGCATCTTCGTAGGTAGTATAGTTCTGTGTGGATCACCATCCAGTGGTGATGGGTGTAATGTAGTCTAGTAGCTTTATTAATGGAGTGTTCACTTCCTCCATAGCTACATTGTATTCATTTATATCATTTATATTTATTGCATATCTCAGTCATCTAGCAGATTTACTTTCTTTCATATTATTCTACATCTCGTGATTGTTATCTCCCTTTGCATATTATATCAAAAGCTAACAGTGGTATCAGAGCTATGATAGATCTAGTCTATGTAGGTCTACAGGAAAATCACCATCATTATTGAGCCTGAGTGTTTTGTCAACTTGACACACCATTGGACCAATCACTATCAAAATATCTCAAAAGAATCTAGGTGGTAGAATTAGGGAGAGTCACAAGTGAGGACTGAAAGAAATCTCAGTTCCAAAAATACTGAGATTGCATTTGACTAGAGTCTTTCCACATAGTTATAGGAAAAACTCGTGAAGACCAAGACTCAACATTCAATCCACTAGATTGATAGATCATCTAGTGAAGATCCAGGATATCTGGAATTTTCTAACTATTACCCAAAGTTTCTTTTGTTGTAGATAATTAATTCTCAAAGGATTGGTACTCCTCCTATGATAGAAATCTAGGAGACTCCAACTTCATTGCTCGAAGGTCGGTGTGCCCTCATAGTGTAGAGATTAGTTCCTTGTGCAGGAGAAGAACACTATAGAAGAAGACTTCTGAAGAAGAGGCATGGTGAAGCTAGGAGACTGAAGATATCCATTGTAGATTGAAGAATAGGCCATAGAAGCCTTGAAGCAAAAGCCACAAAAGTCTTGATACTGAAAAGGCCATAGAAGCCTTGATACTAAAAAGGCCATAGAAGCCTTGATACTAAAAAATGCCACAGAAGCCTTGATACTAAAATAGGCCACAAAAGCCTTGATCCTGAAGAAGAATTCGAAAGGAATATCTGATTCAAAAGTAGATTAAAATTTTGGTATTAACATTTTTGTTGCAGGGAAAGAAGATTCAGTGAGTTGGGAAACTTCCTACAAGAAAGTTAGGAAGAGTATCTTCTTTAGAATCAATTCAGCACCTGAAGCAAAAGAGATCAGGAGAAGATCTCATTGAAGGACTTCTAGACTTGGAAGAAGAAGGACTAGGAGAGTCCTACTCAAATCTAGAAGTAGAAGAATCAGAGATCCAGGAGCAGATCACATCGCCAACACTTCCAGGAGAAGAAGGTTGAAGAGGTCTCAAGGGAAGACCAACAGAAGCTACAAGATCAAAGACCTTGGGAAGGTCTCATCGAGCATCTAGAAAAAGGCTAGGAAAGCCTTACTGAATAAATCATCAAAGGAGATCTCACTGGAGAAATCCACTACCAAGGAGAAGCCCCTGATAGTGAAGGACTTGGGACAATTATCACCATCCGACAACAAGCCCAAGAGAAGGAGAATTTGGCAAGGAGTGCCAAATATGAGAAGAAGAATTTGGCAAGGAGTGCCAAATTTTAGAAGAAGAATCTAGTGAAAGACCTCAAGACATTCAAAATCTTGAGAAGAAGATCCTGCTTGAAGTCAGAATTTTATAAGAAGACTTGAAGATAGAAGAAGCTCATCAAATCTAGGAGATTTGAAGATTACCTCTCATAGCAAGAAGGCACCGCTTCAGAGACAGAGACTTCTCCAAATATATAGCATAAGGAGGATATCACAAGAGGAGAACAAGCCACCAAATCTTAGGCTCATGAAAGAAAGTTTGAGACCATCATTTGGTGAAGAAGGAGCTATTCAAAATAGTCTACAAAGAGCTACAAAATCCTACTCGAAGCAGCAACTTGGTGATCTTAGACACCAAGATCCACATCCTCTACAGAAGTGAAAAAGGAGCTACAAAATGTTATAAAAAGGTATGCAACTACTGGTGCTAACTAACTCATTAATTAGACTACTTATCAGATTCATTAGAGCACCTTATCTGGATTAAAGTTGCATGAAGAAAAAGTAGATTATAGTCTTCAAAAGTGCAAAAAGGAAAAGGTTATTTTTAAGGTTCATTTGCACATTAATTAGGAGTTGATTAGATTTCAGAATTATATCTATCAACTACCTATCATCTACTTTGGAAATAGAAAATAAGACTAAGCCCTACAATATTAGTTGTAGTGAATTTGCAGAATAACTCTTGAAGATTCATTTTAGGTTATTCTTGATTAAGTTGCAGTAAATTGATTAAGTGCATTATCTTGAGAGTTGATTGGAGTGATAAGGTGAAATTGTTAGTGCATTAAAAATAAATTCTATTAGATTTATTTGCACTATTATACTACTCTCAAAATAAATTAGTTTTGTGTTCTTGAAGGGCACAAAATATGATTTGTATCAAGTGTCTAAAGACACTATTGAAGCACATAAATATGCAACTCGTAGTGGCCAAAAGAAGCCACCCAAAAAGGTTAGAATCCTCCAAAACTTGGAGAAGAACACAACTAACCAAAAATAGAAATAGAAGCTTCAAATATTGAGACTTGGTGAGTCTCAAATCCAAAGCATTACAAGATTGGATGCAAGAAAAGAAAATGCAGAAAATTGCATAAACTAAAAAGCTTCTATCTACTGTTATCTAAGCTTGGATTTATTATCAAAGTGTCCAAGAAAAAATGGGAAGGTGTCTACTCATAAAAGACAACCTCAAAACCCTTGTATTGTAGGAGAAAAATCTGCCATAAAACCAGAATTTTAGATCTGAAATAAGAGTGCAAAAGAAGGTGCATCAAAGGAGGTTTATGTACAATCTATAGTACATTTTATTGCACTACTTTAATATGGTTTTTTACAGCCCAAGAGCATATTTGAATGTGTCCCCAAAAGGGTACAATATATACAGTAAAAAGCATCCAAGAAAGGCCGAACGTAAGCACTCTTCTTCCCAAGCAATAGGAGCCACTCAAAGGGCTCATCTTGGATGGACGAACCTACAAAAACAAATCCCACAAGAGGCTATCATCAAAGCTACATTTACATAGATAAAAGAGTGCACATCTACCAATGTGATACATATAGCATCCACATCTATCAACGTGGGATGAACAACATCTACACTACAAAGAGAAGGTATCTACTTCTACCAACGTGAGACGAACAACATCCACATCTATCAATGTGGGATGGATAACATCTACACTACAAATATGCACAGGAATTAATACGTTGGAGGCATAGAAGATAAAGAACAAAGGAGCTACATTCAAAACCTTAAACTTGGTGAAGATCATCCACCAAAGGAAGCATCAAAATCGCTATTCAAGCTCCATAGCACCTCATCAATCCACCTATAGAAGATAAGTTTGCTTGCTGCTCAAGAAACATAGCAAAGCAAAGGAATGGCATATGAAAGGACTTAAGGAGTTATAATAATCTCCTTGGAAGGTATTACAGTGAAGGACTTCATGCAGAGAACGTGAATGCCACTTGGCATCAATCTTCTAAGGCACATACGTTACAAGAACATCGACTCTCAATTCTCAAGCATACATGGTGACACTTGTTATTCTCCTCAAGTCCCACATGAGTGAGAAGATGTTACAAAGTGACCAGAGGTATTGAACAAGAAAGAGTTACATTAGAAAAGGAGGAGTGCTCATACGTAACGGACGTGACACGTGTCACAAGGCTCAAGTTTACTCCTCCAATAAAAGGTACCCAAAGTCCAAAGATCATAGCAGAGCAAAACACAGTCAAAGCTAGTCAAGCACAACGTGGAAGGAAGGAAGAAGGAGCATTAAAGGCTCCTGGTCTTGAAGGTCAAACCTTCCTATTTTAGTAGCATCTACATTCCAACATTGAAGATGAGCATCTCCATTGATTCCAATGCCCAAGGGAACTTTAACACCATTGTTATATTCAACCAAAGGAAGCACCAAACAGTGAGGAGATTAGCATAAAAAAGGTAAGGTTTAAATCCCACTTTATTATTGCTTTCAATTTTGGAGATATAAGGGTTATAAGCTAAGGTTGAAAATTTAGTTTTCTGAAAGCAAAAGCTATAAGGGATAACTTACCAAATTAAAATAATATTTGCATCTCAACCTAGGAGAAATAAGGAATTCGACTTGGATTAATTTCTTTAATATTTTGCAAATATTATTAATTTTCTAATTTTCCAAATTTGGGAGTGATAAGGGTTACAACATCAAACTAGGTCTTTGGAAATTAGAAATTAAAACCTAAGGGTTATAAAAAGAGGTTATTATATATTTTTTTTTAAGGTTGGAAATTTATATTTTTCTTGTCTCTAAATTTCTCAAAAAGGGACAAAAGGAATCCAACATTAAAACCTCTTCAAAATTGGAAAAGTGCTTAGTTCAATTAGGAGAAATAAGGTGTTAGAAAAGTTGATTTTTGACCTTTACAAAACTGTACAAAATCAACCATAAATTGAACTTTATTTTACAAAAGTACTATATCATATTCCAAAAACATTAGGGAGTCATAAGGCATTCTACAAAACTTGATCAAAGGTTGTCAAGTTGGGAAGATATAAGCTTTCTTCAAAACCTAAAATTAGGTGTTCATACTCTCATTACTAGGGAGACATAAGGAAGCCTACAAATCTAAAATATTACTAAAGGTTTCATCAAATCAAGCTTATATACTTCAATTAGGGTTTGCATATCCTAATATAAGGAGCTATAAGGTAGACTACCAAGGTTCTACCAAATTTCAATAGCAAGAATCACTATTTCAAAAATCTATCATGGATGAAATTTTGAGAAAAGCTTTCAATAATGAAGAATTATTCCATGAAGTAGAATTCTACTCTCAAAACTTAATAGATACTCTAAAAGGATATGAATATCTACCCTCTAGCGATAGAGAGAAATTATCCTTATTCCTTAAATAAGCCAAATAAGTTAGTTTTACAACATTGATTAACTATCTTCATGAAATCTTCTTTATAGCATGGTGGAACTCACAAATATTGATTATATTTGCACCTGAAGAATGTCTAATGATTTATCTATCATTAATTGTATTTGTACTTACTCAACACAAGAAACAAGCTGGGAATAAAGAACAATACTATTATGATGATAGACTAACTTGTCATGAAGTAGAGATCTCACCAGCATCACAACATAATCACAAGAAGAGAAGAAGGAGAAAAAGAAAGAGTAGACATACTAAAAGAGGCCATGATATGAAGATTGAAGCAACAGAAAAAGAACCAAATCAAGACTACTCTGAACAAGCCAAAGATCATCCAATGAAAGAAGAATATTTAGCTTCAGCTACAACTTACTCTGCATCATATGAAGACACAAATTACCTACTGAACCTGAACACAAAGAATGCAAAGGAAAAATACAAAGTTCAGGATGAAGAAGATGAAGATCCATATTGAAGACTAAAAGTCTTCAATACCCAAATAATGTAATACAAGGGGGTGTTAGAAATAGATTATATTCCATCATTTGGGTTATGTAAATGTATCTTCCAAGGTACATACTTAGGACAATAGATTACTTTAGGGGGAAGTTATCTAGTTACTTCATGCAATGTAATAAATGCACAAGTGTCAATGTGCAAGTTGTAAATGTGTAAGGTGTCACTTGTACAACTAGATAGAGTGTTGGCCAAGTATCCTATTTTACCTATATAAGGAAGACCTCATTGTTAGATAGATATAGAATAGGGAGAGTCGATGACATAGTAGCTTAGAGCATATTCGTAGGTAGTACAATTATGTGTGGATCACCATCCAATGGTGATGGGTGCAATGTAGTCCAATAGCTTTATTAATGGAGTGTTCACTTCCTCCATAGCTACATTGTATTCATTTATATCATTTCTATTTATTGCATATCTCAGTCATCTAGCAGATTTACTTTCTTTCATATTATTCTGCATCTCGTGATTGTTATCTCCCTTTGCATATTATATCAAAAGCTAACATTTTAGAATTGCCCTCACTTTATTTTTCCATGAAGAGTAGTTTGGACCTTTAATAAGTTATGACTATGTGAGAATGATTTTTTTTGTTGTCATGATGATATTTTTAGACTACCTTATACCTCCCTAGTTTTTAAGTATATGTTCAACCTTGCTAAGAACTTTTCAATTCCACAAGTTTTGTAAAATGTGTTATATCTTGCAAGTGTTTGAATGCACTAATTTTCACCTTAACTTAAATACTTAGTGCAACTTTAATAACTAGTATACTGCAATATCAATTTCTCCTTATTGCTCCTCTAAATGAAATCTTTAAAAATACTTGAAATATACACTATAATCTATGCAATTTTCACTTATGGATAATGTCTTCTTTGCTTTTACTAGAAGGTAGGATGTTGATATTTTCCTTTCTTTCAAAATATATCTAACTCCTTTTTGTGTGTAGATTATAACCCTTGTAAAAACTATCTTCTACACTCCCTTGAAGACTTTAATATGCAACCTTCTCCTTGCAACTTCTAAACTCTAATATGGTCCTTAATGAAACTTAATAATGAACCAAATAACTAAAGTTCAAATAATGAACCTTTTGTACCTAAGTTTATTACCTTTAATGTCCTATAAAGATGATAAATAATTTGGTGATTGGATTCACCAAAATATTGCCTTGTAATGGATAAAATCACAACTTTTCCTTGCTATCCCAAATAGCTTTGTAGCTCACCTATTTGCAGCTCTGAAACCCTCTAACTTGCTACTCAAAAATTGTAGTTTGGTGGCTTTAATTTTCCTTCAGAATACACTCTGTAGATCTGAAGTTTAGTAGATAGTAATGCTTCCATAATTACTACCCTTACATAGTCAATTTTACCTTTGAAATGTTATCTTTGAATCTCTTTAAATTTTATAGGAAACTCCAAATCGAAACTAAGATTTATCTCCTAGAGACCTATCTTATGCTATAAATTCAACAACCTTCTTTCTTCGAAATGACCTTCAAGCCTTCAATGATAATCCCAAAATCTCTCAAATTTGATGGCTTTTTCTAACTCCATTCTCCTTCAACCTCCTTGTTGAATTTTTACTTCAATATTGGCCTATCTAGTGGCCTTCTTCTCAAAATTTTTACTATCTTGAGGTCTTCACTATTCTCCCTCAAAATTTGGAAAAATCCTTGCCAAATTCATCTTCTTTTGGGCTTGTTGTTGGATGGTGATAATTATCCTAAATTATGTTCTATTAGGAAATCCTCTTTATTGGTAAATTTCTCCAATGATTTCTCCTCGAAACTCTTTCAATGGCCTTCTTCGAAATCTAATTCAATGGTATTATCAAAATCTGTAATAAGTCTTTCCTAGCCTTATCCTTTTTTCTCCTTGAGACCTCTTATCTAGGATCTTCAATATCGTAGCTTCTTTGGTCTTCTCAATGAGACAGATCTTCATCTATAGAAGTTTTTGCAATGAGATCTCCTTCTTAGATGTCTAAAATATGCCACTTCTAGAATATGAAATAGGACCTTTGCTAGTCCTTCTTAAATATTCTATATTCCTAATCAGGAAGTTCTTCTATAGGACCTCTTGCAGGTCTCTTCAACTTCTTGAGTTGTTTTATCCTACTCTTTCAATCTCCAATCTATAGTCTTAAGTCTTTAATGGAGATCACCAACCTCCAATATTCTCCTAGACTCTTATCTGGAGTCTCTTCTTTCATGAGGTTGCAATACGGTTCCTCTAGTATTTTCTCTCTTTTGCAATCTACAGGTTAAAAATCTTGTAATGGGACCTTTTATTTAGGTCCCCAAATATTTGATCTTTCATTTGTTGCTTCAACTATTGGATAAATTCCAAAGAAGATATTCTTCCTAGCTTTCTTATAGTAAGCTTCCCAAATTTATTTGATTCTTATTTTCCTACAATAAAGTATTAGAAATTGTAACGGAAGAAACTCTAAATATAGAGATAATCAATATTTACTAGTTGATTTATCAATCTAGTGGAATTAATATTGAGTCCTAGTCTTCACGAGTTTTTTTGCAACCCTATGGAAAGATTCTAGCCAATTGTATTTTCAAAATTTTTGAAAATAAGATTTCTAATCTCCTCTCAATCTCTCTTGTGGCTCTTTCTATTTCCTATTGATCTACCGTGTGCTCTAATACCATTGTTATCTTTTGAGGATGTATATTAAAGGAAATGCAACCACAATATGTGAAATAAGTAATCTATGATAACTATATGATAGTGGCACTATAATATATATGAAAATAATGAGATAAAATTCTGCAATAACTTAGTAATATGCCATTAATGAAAGCTCATGAAAATAGTACAATTTAATATAATGAAGGACTTGAACACTCTAGAATTTTAATAAATAACTGCATTGTACCTACTCACTACTATAATATACCTCTCTATAGTAACATTATCTCTCGTTTTCACTCTATACCTTAAAAGGTCTATCTATAGGAAGATATGTGCCTTGGCCTTTACTCTACACATGACTCATGTACTTGTGGACTACATGTACATTTACATCATTGTGTATTCTAACACTTGTACATTTATTACATTGCATGAAGTAACTCAAAACTTACTCTAAAGTAAACTCCTACTCTAATTATGTACCCAAGGTGGTACATAAGCATGTACCAAATAATGTAATATACTCTAAAAATATCCCCATATATCTATTCCTAGGTACCCTAAAAAATATTTCCTTCATAAACTAGTTTTGGAAATGTCGATACTGCTAGTCAATATAGAACTTCCTTCAAGCCAAACATCAAAATAACTAGAGATTGAAGACATTGAAATTGAATTAATGCAATCAATGATTAAATGCCTTTCTAGATTTAGAAGAAAAAAATACATTCAAATGAATGGTCCAACACCAAATGGTCATTAAAAGATGGTTTGATAAGAAATCCACTGAGATGGACTAAAAGGAAGATAACTTGATATTCAAGTGGGATGAAGATAGGGATAAACTAGGAGGCACCATAAATTCAACTCACTTTGGATCATACCATGCCAAATATTCTAGATCAAAGGTCCAAATGCCTTCAAGATTGCAACAATGGATTGAACATTATTGTCAATGTTAGTGAAAAAATATTTCTGATGCATTTGATGGAAAATCTATTGTTCAATAAAATTTAAATACGTGCATAAACCTTTATTTATATATTTTTTGGCTATTACCACCCTTGCTTCTATTTTATTTTTTCTCCATCAAGAAAAACCCTATTTTTTTGACTTCCCTTCTTCTTCATCCTATATAATTCATGTTTTATTCTTCTTTTTATTATTCCATTTAAAGATTTAAAGTCAAAATGATGAAGTTGTTCACTCACCCAGATAAGTGAATTGCTTGACCAAGTAAATTTATTGACTAAACAAGCAATTCAATCGTTGAAGGCTCATCCAATAAATAAAATTCATCGAATTGGAAAATTGATCCATTTTTGGCCTAAATTACCCACTTGTCCTTATAAATGTTAATGCAAGTATTGAGGTCTATAAAACCCCCTCCCCCATATTTGCCATCCTTATTTCATAATTAGCTCTAATAACAAGTACCATTTTTATTAAGTTCTCTCAAAATAGCCATTGAATGACCTTAAAACCTACAAATATTGATTGTAACCCACTTTGCTCCTTGTCAACTAGTGCTTGTAAGTGTGATGTACAATTCACAATTATCACTTTGCTTATAGCCTACATAAATGACCCCCACACACTATTTCTATCACATTATTAACCATTAAGTGGTAATTTTCTTGCCATTTCAATCTCTACCACTAATTTACCCCTTTGGTTACCAAAAATATTACCACCTTTCTAATATACAACCTAAATAGATCTCTAAATCACCAAGATCATCTCATAATTTTCAAAGCAAACTAGTTGGATCAAACCTTACAAGGGCTCCTTGAGCAAATTGGTTGCCCTTTGAAATGTAAACTTTAACCACTTTATCCACTTCACAAATAGCCAATAAAGAAAATAATTATGTTCAAATTATCAAAATCAAGCGATTCATGAGTTTATTTGAGTGAATCACTTCTACTTAGAGGTTCTAAGCCAACCAAGTCATGTTTACCCAAGTTTGAGCTTGCTAGAGATTTGCTAGCCCAAGTGAGCAAATTGCTCTACTTTTCAAGTGATTTGATCCATAATTTGTTTTTTTAGAAACTTCATCTAAGAAAGTGATTTGCTCACTCATCCTAGTGAATCACTCCCCAGGTTGAGTAAATTACTTCTTGGACCTACACTTAGAAAATTTCATCATATTCATTTAAAATCTATGATCTTCCATTTTTTATCATGGATACCACCTCTACTTCCATGAGCCCATCCATGCAAGAAGCTAACCTTGTAATCCTACCTTCCATTTGTTTTGCCTCTCCAAAATAAACTCTAGCTATACCAATGCAAACAAAAATACTTGAAGTTGGACCCTCTAAAAAAAATGCAAGAAGAAATTTAAAATTAAGAAGCCCACCCTTCAACAGGATACCTAAGGAGTTGTTTGATGATACTTATAAAAGGGTGAAGGAGGAGAAATTAAAACACATTTCTATAAAAATAAGGAAGAAATCCTTAAGTATGTTCAAATTGGATCCAAAGATTAACTCTTGGAGCATAAGCCACCTTTAGACATTATGTTTGACAATGAAACTAGTTTCCCGAGTATTCAATTTTCAAGAGTTAGTATAGGCATGTGTTGAAAGGAATAATTTTGAAAGCAACATGATCAAGCCTCCACCATGAACCAATGAATAATTTTATATCAAATAATATGACATACAAAAGATGCTCAACATAGTCAATGACCCAACCATGTGGGTCACATGCAACCAATAGGCACAAAAGAACTACTAATATAGATTTAACCAAAATTATTGGAGGGAATTCTTAGTCCTGCATATGATGAAACCCAATAAGGATCTCAATTTTAGCATCCCATTAGGATTGAAGTGGTTCAAGGATAATTTATATTTGGTATTTTTAGTGATTGTAGCTATCCTAGGGGATAAGATAGATTCCCAAGTGTATTTAGAACATATAGTCCTCCTACATACTATATAAAACTACCTTGCGCTCTCAAAAATTATTATGTGAGGTATATAGTAGGATAGATGAACCAAAAAATTAAGGAGTTTAAAGAATATAGGTAGTTCATATATACTTCCTATTTGGTCTAGATAATTATCTACTAGGACAAAGGCTAGTTTCCTTCCCTATAACTCGATAAAATAGGAGCAGATGGAAAACCATTGCCAATTATGGATTGTAAAAAATTATCTTACTAAGAAGAAGGAAGGACTTCCTAACTCTTCTATGATGTAATTTACAACCCAATTAGAAAACAACTAAAGGGTAATATAATAAGGCTTTTAGATGAGGATTCAAACTTGCTAAGAGCAAAGAAATAATTGAATGAGGACTACTACTTGGTAAAATCAATATTATTTATCTACTTGTTTGGTTCTCATCCATGCCCTTTGAGCTACCAACATACATGCCTGACTACTTATTCAAACTTAAATATATTAGCTAGCTTAATTATATGGATCTAAATTACTTTTAAGGGTATACGAAGGCTATATTCTACCTTCTCAAGCAACAAATCATGTAGATCACATTGAAGCTATGGGTTTCCACATGGTCATGGAAGATAAGCTAAGAGACGTGGGGCTAAAATAACTCTAATACATTTGGTGTTGTACTTTTTTTATGATTGGAAGATAAGGGTTTGCATACTTTCTTCTCACATGAGAAGAGATACAAGATCAAGGAGGAAAACCCACATGAGGAAGCAACCCACGCCACTCTAGGTAGTACACAAAGATATGAGGATGGAATTTGTAAGGATTACACTAAACCTCTAAAGTTGTACTCCTAAGTCAATACAAATGTCAAATATGGATTTAATCTAGATGTAAAATTCAACCATCAAGCATTGAAGGACTTAGAGAACCTAGGTACTCAAGGAGGAAGATCCTTGCTTGGTAGAAAATAAGGTATGAAATTGAGACCATGACAAGGCTAGTACATAGCAATTGATTTGATGAGTATTTCTCAACTATTTGTGATAGAAAACATAGGAGAGACACCATGATTCTATAGATAATAGGAGAATCCTTAGAAAGTCCACCAAGTCTACCACCCATCATTGCACCAGAATTTACCATATTCATAACATCAACAACATTGGTAATAATAAGTGCTATGTTTTAATAAATGAGAAAGAAGAGACTTTAGAAGCAAGAGGGTGACCCACATGGGTCAATATTCAAGAAACTAGTGGTGTAGCAACAAGAAAAATAATAGTCAACACCCTATATTGAGGAGGGATAAATCCCTCAAGGAGGAACTCCTCTTGAGTTGGTAACAATAAAAGTCTAAACTTTAGACACAATCCCTTCCACATACACTTCCATTCCCTTTATTATATTATTGCTTTTTCTATCTATTTCTTCTCTTCCTGCTCCTACCACACTTCCCTCAATATCCACTAGTGTGGCCATTAGTTCTCTTGGATATTGATTGTTATTTTGTCATGACCCACCTTGGTAGGACTCATTTATGAGATATAATGTATTGATATATAGTGATTCAATGCTTACTACTAATTTCATTATGGATGTTTATTTACAATTGATATTTTGTTTATATGAGAATATGGTACTGCTAATATTTTGTGTACTTGTAGGACTAGGTACTCTTCTGGGTGGGTGAGGAGGTTGTCCATTGAGAATGAGATACTGAAAAGGAAAATGATGTGATGACTCCAGGGTAAGATATACCCTGGGTAACAAGTGGTTACCGCATATAGTTGCATTTCATGTCTGCTTGTTGAAAAATGTATCGTCGCCAAGGATGTTACTATAAGCAACAAAGTCGATGAAGTGAAAGTTGATAACCTGGAAGTTATCATAATATGTTCCAAGCATGTGATTGATAAATGCTTGTTTTGTTTTGCTTGTGTTTATCGAGAAATGAATTTGGTAAAGGATTGAATAAGGAGAATATAGAGACTTTATTAACCTTTGATAGTTAGCATCAATGTTAATAGTCCATATTAACATTTGACGCTAAGTCAATTAATTATATAATAATTAATTAATGTATCTTGATGTTCAAGTTTAACAAAGGAAATGAATGGAAAAGAAATGCAATTCACATGTTTTTACATTAAGAAGCAATAAATCTGACTGGTTGCTTTAATTTCACTAGATGGCATAATAAAATTGATTTCTAAAGGTCTTTATTTATATATACGTACCTTATTAGCAATAAATATAAAAGGAAAAATAAATGAACTTATTTCTTTTATAGAAGATTTCTTTTACAAATTTAAAAGAAATATAAATGAATTTATTTCTTTCATTAATGTTTAAAATAAATATAAAATAAAACTAAATGAACTTATTTCTTTTATAAAAGCTTTATTTTTAAAAAATTAAAAAGAAAATTAAATGAATTTATTCCTTTCATTAAAATTTAAAAGAAAACAATTTTATAAGGGTGGTTAAAAAATACGGCTGGCGAGGATGGGCGAACCATCTTATTGCTCTTTAATCAAGATGCAAAAGTAAAAATGAGAAGGGAGAGGGGGAAATAAAGACAAAAAGGGACTGAAGAAGAGAGGTTAGAGAAAGAAAGAAGGAAAAGGAGTGGAAGGCAAAAGAGGAAGGAATGCATTGTTGAGCTTTGGTAGAGGATTACACTCTCCCCTTTCAAGTTTCATTTGATTAGAAAGCTTCTAATAGTTCCAAGGTAATTTTTGATGCTATGATTGCTTTGATAACGTTGATGTTGCTTTCCATTCGTTGGAATTGTTGATGTTGTTTGTGTTCATTAATGATTGAATAGAAACAACTATTTATCCTACATTTGCTTGTTAGTTGTCAGGTGGTTTCCTATTCTTTTGGCCCTTTTAAATGAATATTAATATTGATATTTCTTTATGTTATAAATGAATATTTCTTCTTACCAATAGTTTATATTAAGCCATCTACCATTTGTTTTTGGAGGACTATATCTTTTAGTTTGAGTTGAGACGTATTCTTTCACTTAGGCATGATGTTGTCATTGGTTATATAGTTGAAAAACTTTGCTCTCATCTCGAGATATGAATGGTTGGCTTCAGTTATACCTGTTGATATTTTGGCACCTAGATTTACTTATCTTTTTCTCTAGTGTGTGCTTTAAGATGGGTCTTTATTTTTCTTAGAATTAGAGTGAATTGTGAGCAGATTTCAAATTAATGATGGTTTGTTTTCTTGAATGTAATTATGATCAGCAATATTGAAGTATTTGAATAGCCTTACAAGCTGAGCCTAATGGTTTAGACTTTATTATTATTTTTTAATATTTGAATATTGATCGGTTGTTGGAAGATGCGTAGTCTTTTTCCTCCCTGCATATTCTTTCCATTTTAATTTGTTGAGTTGGTTCTTTATTTTTAAATGTTGTGGAGGCTTTTAAAACCTTTATATTGGTCTTTTAATATTGCAAATATTATTGTCAGCCTCTAATATTAATCTGAGTCTTTTAATATTGTAAATATTATTGTCATCCTCTAATCTTAATTTGAAAGTGTGTTTATACTGTGGAGCGCTAGAGTTTACTTCATTATTTTTGGGCTCTTATATTAATCTGAGTCTTTTAATATTGTAAATATTATTGTCATCCTCTAATCTTAATCTGAAAGTGTGTTTATACTGTGGAGTGCTAGAGTTTACTTCATTATTTTTTGGCTCTTATTAGCCCTAGAATATGTTTTAAATTATTTTACCTACTAACTGAAGGGAATCATCATTTTATTTATGTGTATTCTAGTAGGAAACTTATGGTTATCGGGATGGGGATGGTTGCACACAGTGCAATAGCTTTTAGGGGTTTAAAAGCAAATATTTTACTTGTAATCTTCAATTTAGTAGTTGGCTTTCAAATTTTTACGGCATATGATTTACCGCATGATTCATATGTTGTTAGCTTAGCAAAGGAAATGATTTAGTTGCTAAGTTAAAGTTCATTACTGAATTTAATCTTATAAAATAAAGATATAGAATGGAATGTGCTTTTTAATACTCTTTTAAATATGAAACATTCTTATCAAGGCGGGTTGTTTTTAGTCAGTAATTTCTTTTATTTTATTTAAAATAAAAAAGCAGAGGATAAAGCCATTTTGGTAAAATTGATAATGCTATATGCATAGTGATTCTTATTGGTAAATGGTAGAAATTATGGGGTTTTTGTTTGTACTTAGTTTTCTTGATTATAGAATATAGAAAACTAAAGAAAGATAAAATATAAATAATGGAGTATTTATATTTTGAAATTATTAAAATATCAGAAGTTTCTACTTGTGCTTAGTTTTCTTGATAAAAAAATATAGAAAACTAAGAAAAAATAAATAGTGGAGTATTTATATTTTGAAATTATTAAAATACCGGAAGGTTTTCGCTAGTGCTTAGTTTTCTTGATTAAAGAATATAGAAAACTAAGGAAAGATAAAATATAAATAAGCTGTAAGTTTACTGTAGTGGTAAGGGCTTTGTCCTCTCTTTGAGAGGTCCAAGGTTCAAACCCCACTCAGTATGAGGGGATCGGGATCCCTCATAAAAACCTGTGTAAGCTTATTGAAAAAAATATAAATAGTAGAGTATTTATATTTTGAAATTATTAGAATATTGGAAATTATGAGGTTTCTACTTGTGCTTAGTTTTCTTGATTAAAGAATATAGGAAACTAAGGAAAGATAAAATATAAATAGTGGAGTATTTATATTTTAAATATTAGAATATCGAAAATTATGTGCTTTTTGTTTGTGCTTAGTTCTCTTGATTAAAGAATATAGAAAAATAAGGAAAGATAAAATATAAATAATGGAGTATTTATATTTTGAAATTATTAGAATATCGAAAATTATGAGGTTTCCACTTGTGCTTAATTTTTTTTATTAAAGAATATAGAAAACTAAGGAAAGATAATGTAACACCCTAAAAATAACTCATTATAATTTGCACTAAGGACAAACAACTTGTAAAAATGAGCCTCTAGCCGGTTGCCTTGATTTTTGTACCCTCCTAGCGAGATCGAGTAATTTGGACGAGATTGTATGATACGATCTTGGATTGTACAATACGATTTTGGATCGTACGATACGATCCCTGATCGTATGCATACGATCTTGTTCAAAAATAAAAAATCTTAATCCAACAAAATGATAAAACTAGTTGAAATGCCTTTTATCCTTACCTGTGCAATTGTGTGTTAGTTACGGATCAGATTCACCCGATTTGGTCCCAATTTTGGAAGGAGTTGCAACCAAATTTGTTGCATCCCATTTTAACCAACTTACCTTACCTATTTAGTCAAGCAACCTTCCCCTCTAAATCCTCCTGGTGCTCATAATCCCTTGACTTAATTTCTACATTTAGATCATTGTAAAATTTGCATTAGATCTATTTTTTTTGTAATTTTCTACAGGATCGAAAGGATACGATCTGTGATCAGATGCATACGATCTTGCTCACAACATACTTGGGGGTAATTTCTAACCTTGGTTTGCATTTCCTAAGCTCTATTTTGCATATTTAGCATCATATTGATCATTTCTATTGCATGGGATATTGAATTTAATTATTTGTATCCTTGGAGTTCACCAAATATGCATGTAAGTACATATTTTACATAGTTTTGATGCACATGCATATGATAATTCCATTGATTATGATATTCAATAGCTGACCTATAATTTAATTCATGCTTAGAAACATCATTAGCATTTTTTGTTTTCTATTTCTGCATTCTATTCATGAAGTTGTAGGATTCTATCAAGATTGGATCATTCGATCTCTGATCGAAAGGTACGATCTTAGATTGTATTTATACGATCTTGCTTTGTGCATATGATTTTGATCTACTGCGTATGATCTAGACTACAATCAAGAATCATAATCTTCTTTAGACTTCCGGATATAGGTAAGAGTTCTAAATTACTTTTTAAGCACTGCATTGTTCATCTAGACATTGTCTTCTGTTGTTTGTTGTCTACATATAAATCAAAATTGCATATAGCTTAGTGTAGTTGCATATTGGCCAAAACTAGGTGATTGTGAGAATTTAAAAGGAACACATAAAAAAAAACTCCAAAAACCTAGGCATGGAAACTACCATAAAATGTTTCCTGGTGAACCCTAAATAATTCATCGAAAAATCACCATAAGAAGGTACGATCAAGTACCTCTCTTTCAAGGTGTAGACCTATCATTCCCACATTCCCCTTTGAGGTGTGGATCCATTAGCTTGAAGGAAAGGAGTGTGTGAATTTTAGACCTACATTATTTGGTGAACCCGATGTGAAAACATTAGGCATATTTCTGATTTATAAAATAAAACAAAAACCAAAAAATTAAACAAAATCATTAGTTATATTTGCACATTTTAGTGAATTTCATATATGGTAGATTACAACATAAGGAGATCCATAGGAATTGATGTAAGTACAACATTATCAACCCAAGAATTTTCTTCATTAGGTAGTG
Organism: Wollemia nobilis; assembly: GCA_028583015.1. Lineage (NCBI taxonomy): Eukaryota > Viridiplantae > Streptophyta > Pinopsida > Araucariales > Araucariaceae > Wollemia > Wollemia nobilis. The sequence goes on along the minus strand of JAQPPZ010016703.1, from coordinate 4,233,071 downwards.
TGCCATACCCTGAGATTTGGAGAAGACTAGAAATTATAAGGATTAAAGAACCTGAACTTAAGAAAATCATAAGGTTTGACTTGTCTAGGATCTTGGATCCCGATAGTGCACCTTTTTACTTTGACCTTCAAAGAGCATGTGATAGGTGGCTAGTAGATAAGAGAGTTGTCATTTCCCCAAGTCTTTACTCCTTTGAAGATTATCTTGAGAATGCAATAATGCTACATAAGTTTTTATCACACATGGAAAATCAAGAAGTTGTCTTAGATGATAAGAGAAGATTTAATAAAGTTCCTAGGGTTGTGCTTTATCGAGAATATTTCCATGAATTGTACTTTTGCATGTCAAACTATGAAGTTGATTGCATCACTATAGCTCATTTCATAAAATTCTTAAAAGCCAACTTTTAGTTTGAAGAAGAACACTATGACCCCTGAGGAATTGGAACCTGTTAATGATATAGATAGGCTTTTTCCAAGAAAATTAAAGTATAATATCTATAATATTATAATTTTTATTTTGTTTGTTGTATTTTTTGCAATCCAAAAAACTACAAAAACCCAAAAACATAATATAATATATTAGTTAGGTATATATATAACATATATACCCCAAGCATTAAGCACACACACACACACACACACACACACATATATATATATATATATATATATATAATTATATATATCTGCAAGATAAAATATTTTAAGTAAAATGCCTAAATTAAGAAGTGGAAAACAAGTAGAACATGAACATATAGGAGAAAAATATCAAGGAAATCCTGAAGATGAAGTTCAAATTGAAGATTATGTATCATCAGAATCAGATGAGGAAAACCATGATAAAGAAGAAGAGGTTTTCTATCATAAGCCACAAGTAGATGAAGAAGGTAATCTTAAATTTACCTCCACACAACATTTCACTGAGTTTCTAAAAGACAATATAGATGTCATTAACCATGTGATACAGATAGAAGCTCAACTCCCTATGGGAGATTATTCAACGGAGGCTTCCATAGAGGTTATTCTCCGATTGAATGGAAATCCATTAACATACATGAACAAAAATCAAGCTGGTACATCTCAAAATGTAAATCAAAATTTGAATCAGAATATAGCACAATCGCCACCAGTAAAAACTTCAAACTCCAAACAAAAATAACCAGCTTCTACTTCACAAAAGGTAGCACAAATAATTAAGAAGATGCATCATCTTAATCAGATCAGAAAAAGGTTCAACAAAACAAAATTCCCTATAAACTTAATAATACTCCTCCTAATAACATTCTACATAATAGTATTTCAATTTGGAATCATTATGCAACAACACCAACTTATTATCAAATACTAAAACACTATGATGCAATAAAACCAATTTGGTGGACAACAACAAGGACTTGAAGCCATGGTTAAACAAGTTAGCTTCAAGACTAGATCAAATGGATCCCTACCATCCCTCTTATAGTTATAGAGAGATGTGTAGCCAACCCTTGGATCCTATTGTGGTTGCTCAACCATATCCTAAGTATTTTCTTATGCTTGTCCTACCGATATATAAGGGAACCAAAGATCCTATTGAGCATCTTCACATGTTTAGGATAGCATGTCATGATATATCTCATGATGACTTGTTGTTACTAAAGATGTTCCCTAAAAGTCTCGGAGGCATGGCTTTAGAGTGGTATTATCAGTTACCTACAAACTCTTTAAGGAATTTTGAAGAGACAACATAAATGTTTGTCCACCAATTTAGTTCTTACATAGAGAGGCATGTGACTATTAAAGATTTGTATAATTTGAAGCAAGGAAAAGATGAGAGTTTTTCTGAATTCTTGACTAAGTGGAGACAACTCTTAGGTAGATTACATTTTGCTTTACCTCACCGTGAAATGTTGGATATATTCATTGGTAATTTACAAGAATAATTGTCTTATGAGATTTCTACTGCTATAGTAACATCCTTTGATAAAGCCATTGATTTAGCAAGAAGGGTAGAGGAATCCCTTATTAGAAGAGGTCAATTGAAGAAGAAATATGAAGATAAAGATTCTAAAAATCAATATAAAAATAAACAAGTAGTAGGTGACAGAGTTACTGATAGCAGGAATACTCCAATTTTTAATGCTGCAAAAACATTTAAGAAGTTTTTATTGAAATTTCCTGATAAACCACCGAGAGAATTTACAAGATTAAATCAACCCTTAACAATGATTTTACCTCAACTATTGGAACAAGGCTTGATACGGTTTCCTAAAATAAGACAACCAAATACTACTGCAATTGGATATAGGGTTGACTTAAATTGTAATTTCTATCAAGTAGATGGACATTCTACAAATTATTGTAAAAGGTTAAAGCATGTGATACAAGATTTGATTGACAAAGGAAAAATGGAAGTTCAACAATTTCCTGCAAACAATAATACTCAAAATAATACCCAAAAACAAGCAAATCAAAACCTAGATATTTTTCAACATCCTTTACCCAACCATGGTAAAGAAGCAGTAAACCAAGTAGATCATCACAATGTTCCTCATCCAACTTGATATGTGGGAACCATTAGTAGTTTTTTACCACAACAAGATTTGCAAACATCTTTATCTGTGGTCACAACTAGACCAATACAATATTTTCAATCATCTTCGGAAGATACTAAAATTAATATAGAAAGTGACACAGAAAGTGAAATTGGGAGTGAAATAGAGATTGCTTCAAATAGTTTCGAGTATGAATCTAATCAAGTCACTCCTATTATAGATTTATCAATTCTAGAAGAACCATTTCCAAGAAGAGTAACTACTAGAAAATCATCTCAACAAAGACTTTCAAATGAACAAGAAGAAAATGCTAGACCCCTTTTTGGTAATCCTCGACATACCAACATTGTGGGTACCATTGGGGTTGTCACAAGACAACAAACACAAGTTCAAAATTCTCAACCACAAAGTCAAAATGAAAAATCAGCTCCTTTTGTATTGAGAACTCCCACTAAGGGAAATAATGTACTAGGTTCACAACAGAGATCTCCATATGATATTAATGAAAAATTAGCTACCATCATAGCAAAAATTTATCTTTTGGATATTTTAATAACTTCCTCCATACATAGGGAAGAATTAATGAGAACTTTAAGAAAGATGATGGTACCTAAAGATATTGAACCTGATGCTGTGACTTTGGATGAAATAAATTTTATAGATTTTTGTGATAAAGATATCCCTCCTCAAAGCATGTATAGAGATAATCCTTTATACATTACAACATTGATCAGATATGTAGGATTCAAAAGAGTTCTAATTGATAATGGACCATCTTTAAACATATGTACATATAATTTTTTTCAAAGATTTGGGTTTAAAAAGATGATATGAAAAGTACTAAAATTACTATTAAAGCATTTAATGATGAAACTCAAGAAACATGTGGAGTAATGACAATCCCATTGCAAGTTGGCCCAAGAATTTTGGATACAACTATATTTTTTTTTTTTGGGGGGGGGGTGGGGGGCCGCGGGGGTCCCACCGGCCCCCCTCTCCCCCCACTTTTTTTTTGTTTTTGGTTCTTATTTTTTTTTTGTTGGTTGTTTTTTCGGCTCTTTGGGTCTCTCTCTTTCCACTCCCTCCAACACCCGGGGGGGAAGTATTTGTTGTACCTTGTTTTGCATCATATAACATTCTTCTAGGTCGACCTTGAATCAATGTAATGAGAGCAGTACCTTCCACATTAAATCAATGTGTCATATTTGAGTTCAAAAATAAATTAGTCACCATCCATGGTGATCTCAGACCATTTGATATGTGTGTTGTGGCAGAGTCTATAGGGGTTCCATTTTGTCCTACTATATCTTTTGTTCATCCCAGTCCACCTTCATCATCAAAACCATCTAAATCTAAATCATCATCAACTTCTAAACCCATATCATCAAAAGCATGATCTAAATCACCAACATCAACAAATTCTAAGTCATTATCATCATCATCTTCTGAGCCCATATCCAATCCATTTCCTAAATCCAAAGTATCAAATCCACCTCCTAAGTCTACAGTGTTTAAATTCACAACATCTAAAGAACCAATTAAGGAAGATATTCCATCTACTTCATATGCTCTTTCGGATGAAGTATTATCGGACTTATCTTCAGTACTTGCAAATATAGAAGAAGTTAATTTTTCTACCCGAGATTCCTTAGTGTTATCTAAGTTACCTCCATCTCCCCGAACCTTGGGCTTTCCAAATAAGGGAAGCATTTGTCATATTGGGAGTTGTGTCTTTGTGTATGCGGGGTATTATTGGGGTAAAATTTTAGTTGTAAAATTTATAGTTGATCGAGATGGATTTGCTAAGTGCTATTTTTTTATGGATTTATAAAATCGAAACCAATGATGTGTAATATGGGTTATAGACGTAAAGGTTTAGGACCTCATGAAAACGGTATGAAAGAACCTTTAGAAGTTGAAGATTGGCCTGCACGATGTGGTCTTGGCTATATTTCCATAAAAATAGAACCATTTCCATATAAATATTATAATCACCTCATAACATATCAAGAATATATGGAACAAAAAAAACTCTTTAAAAATATATATACTTGCAATATGTTATCTGTAGCTTATCCAAAAATGATTGCTTCTCTAGATGAATTTTTAGAAGGCGATATCTTTCATGATATATCTCTTGATGAAGTTTTAAGGAATAAATTCTTTTTTTATGGATCTATGCCATGTATAGCTCATGTTTAAGCAACTAATCCTTAATAATAACTAGCCAAATGCACATTAGAAGAGTTACAATAAATGGGTGTATCACCTGCACCACCCAAATTTGAATAAGACTTATTATTGGAGATAATTTAAAAGTTAATATTGGAATAGAAGAGAACCCTCGCCTAGTCAAAATTAGATCAAAACTAAGTGAAGAAAAACAAAATTTATATACTAAATTTATCAAAGAATATGCTGATGTTTTTACTTGGACATACGTAGATATGCCAGGCATAGATCCTTCTGTGGTTATGCACCATCAAGTAGTGTGCCCTGATGCTAAACCTGTAAAGCAAAAACTTAGAAAAATGCATCCTAAAATAGCATTACTAGTCAAAAGTGAATTATAAAAGCTTTTGAATGTAAATTTTATACAAGCTATTAAATATGCTAAGTGGATATCAAACGTTGTTCCCATAACTAAGAAATAAGCTACTAAGATTAGTGTTTGCACTAATTTTAGAGACATAAATGTTGCATGCCCTAAATATGATTTTAACCTCCCTAATATGGATCATATCATAGATTTCATAGCCGGGAGTGGGATGCTCTCCCTCATGGATGGTTTTTCAAGATACAACCAAATCAAAATAGCTCCTGAAGATCAACCTAAAACAACCTTTATTACTCCTTGGGGAACATTTTGTTGGAAAGTAATGCCATTTGGATTAACAAATGTAGGTGCAACATATCAAAGAGCTATGACATACATATTTCATGATATGATGTATGATATTCTGCATGATTATGTGGATGATATTATAGCTCGTTCAACAAAATAATATGATCACATTAATGATTTAAGAAAAGTGTTTGATAGACTAAGAGAATATCTAATACGATTAAATCCTGACAAATGTGTGTTTGGAGTTAAATAAAAAAAATTGTTGGGGGTTATTGTTTCTATGTGAGGTATAGAAGTAGATCCTCTCAATATTAAGGCTATCCTTGATATGCCACCTCTTAAGAACATATCAGAGTTAAGAATTTTACAAGGAAAACTTCAATCTATCTGTCACTTCATCAACAAGTTGACAGATAAAAAATGACATTTTATTAAATTACTTAAGAAAAATATTCCCTTAAATTGGGATAAAGAATGTCAAGAAGCTTTTTAGAGTATTAAAAAGTATCTTGTTACTCCTCTAGTGCTTGTTCCTCCTAGACAAGATCATCCATTTATTTTATATATTTTTGCTTTGGACCTTACACTAGGAGCTATGTTGGCTCAAATTGATGATGAGAAGAAAGAACGAGCCACATACTATATGAGTAGAACTTTAATAAGTTATGAAACCCGATATACTCCATTGGAAAAAAAAAATTTAGTGATTGTATTTTTTATGCAAAATTTGTGTCATTACATGCTTAGTCTAGAAACATATGTTATTGCTAAGTCTTATCCATTAAGGTACTTGATAAGTAGACCTTACTTATCAGGATGCAAAACTAAGTGGGTTCTTGCTCTTAGTGAAATTGAACTCACATTTATCGGCCAAAAATATATTAAAGGCCAAGTTATAGCTGATCAGTTAGTTGCTGCACCTTTGGAATCTACTCATCCTATGAATATTGAATTTCCTGATGAGTGCCTTAATTTGGGAGAAGATCATTTTGAGACATGGTCTTTGTATTTTGATGGATCTTGATGTATGAGTGGTGTAGGTGCTGGTATCATATTGAAATCTCACCAAAAGAACCTTATACCTTTATCTTTTAAGTTACAATTTGCTTGTACAATTAATACTATAGAGTATGAGACCCTAATCCTTGGGTTACGAGCTTCTTTAACTTTAAAAATAAAAGTTTTATTAGTTTTCAGAGATTCTTAGCTTGTGATAAATCAAATCAATTAATTTTATCAAACACGATATGAGAAACTTCATCCTTATAAAGAATATGTCCTTAAGCTTACATCATTGTTTGAAAAAGTAACTTTAGAAGCTATTCATAGAACTAGCAACCGTGATATCGATGCTATGGCCGCGATTGCTTCTTTGTTGCCTTTGGAGTTGGATAATGAGTATGCTACTACTATAATTCATCAACTCCAAGAACCCACTTCTTCTAAGTCATGTTTAGAACCATTAGATATGTTTTTGATTGATGAAATTACCCCAAAACCTTGGTATACAAATGTCTTTAATTTTATCCAAAGTGGAACCTTCCTAGAAGGATTAGATAGAAGCCAGCGTAGGTTATTGCATAAGCGAGTTGTTCACTTCGTAATTGTTGGTAATACCTTATATAGAAGATCTTTTGAAGGTATCCTATTAAGATGTCTCAACCTAGAAGAGTCTAAGAAATCCTTAAGTGAAGCCCATGATGGATTATATGGAGAACACTTTAATGGAAGTGCCATTTCCAAAAAGGTCCTTAGAATGGGATATTTTTGGCCTTCCATAGAGAAATATGCTATTGATTATGTGTCATTGTGATAAGTCTCAAAAGCATGCTGACCTTATCCATGCTCCTGCTTAGGAACTTCAAGCCATATCCTCTCCTTGGCCCTTCTCTAAATGGGGTTTAGACATTATTGGTAAAATCAATCATATTTCATCTGATGGTCATAAATTCATAATAAGAGCAACAAAATATTTTACAAAGTGGTTTGAAGCTATGCCTTTAGCTTCTTGCATAGGAATTCAAGTTTCTAAATTCATTTTCAATCAAATCATCTGTCAATTTGGAATTCCATCTAATCTCATCTCTAAAATGGAACATGTTTCCAAAACAAAGATGTTAAGAAATTATGTCAAAAATATAAAATCCAACATAGATGGTCCACTCGCACACACATTGGTTCATTCAAGTTTACTTGTATCACTACGTTAAAATTAGTAAATTAATTTCACAAGCACACACATTTGATCCTTGGCCCTTCTCTAAATGGGGTTTAGACATTATTGGTAAAATCAATCTTATTTCAACTGATGGTCATAAATTCATAATAAGAGCAACAAAATATTTGGGTTGAAGCTATACCTTTAGCTTCTTGCACAAGAATTCAAGTTTATAAATTCATTTTCAATCAAATGATCTGTCGATTTGGAATTCCATCTAATCTCATCTCTGATAATGGAACATGTTTCCAAAAAAAATATGTTAAGAAATTATGTCAAAAATATAAAATCCAATATAGATTGTCCACTCCTTATTATCCACAAGGTAATGGCCAAGCTGAAGCATCCAATAAAAACTTAATAAAAATCCTAAAAATATTACTTAATAAATCTGGCCATGACTGGCATATACAATTATATCCTGCCTTGTGGGCTTATCGAACTAGTGTTCATACTCCTACAAGTGCTTCACATTTTGTCTTGGTTTATGGTGTCGAAGAAGTTTTTCCATTTGAATTAGAAGTTCCTTCTTAGCTCTTTTGCTTCAAGATACTGAAGTAGGAGATGAATATCACACTGGCAGATTTAGTTAGCTAGAAATTCTAGACGAAAAGTGCATCCATACTTTAGAGCATCTTCATGCCTACCAAGACAAACTTAAAATATCATATGCAAAGAAAGTTCATAGTCGATCCTTTGAAGTTGGAGATTTAGTCTTAAAAGAAAATAAAAAAAATACTAATGCAAGAAAAGATCTAAAAGGAAAATTTAAACCTAATTAGCTTGGGACATATGTCATCACTGCTAAATTTGGATCAGGTGCATATATATTGTCTTCCTTGGATGGGAAAGATCTCAAGGAACCCATGAATATCATGCATTTGAAGAGATATTATGCATAAAATAAAATAAAAAAAATTGTATCTGTACATAATTGTAAATAAATTTCTTCATCATCTGCAACCCTCATATTATCAAAATAACAAAAAAATCAAAAAATATGAAAATTTCAAAAAATATTTCAAAATTGTTAAAGTTATTCATTTTGCATCAGTGTATGTTATCTTACAAAAATCCAAGTTATATTTTATTATATTTCAGATAAATTCAAAAGTTATCTTGAACCATACACTTAATTTACATCTTTCATAATTTTGATTTTTTTGCTTTGATTATAAATCTCTCTTGTATCAAAAAGCACTATTACTTCACTAAATAAATTTTGATTTTTTGAGAAATGATCTTGCTACTTCTTGAACCAAGAACACATTCTCACATCTTATATTTTCTCAACTCTACAATTACAATTTTTGTAACTAGGTTATGTAGATAGCTTCTATAGATAGTTTCTGTAAACGTCTTATGTAGACAACTTCTATAGATAGCTTTTGTAAACGTTCTCTATAGTCAGGTTCTATAGATAATTTCTATAGGATTTGTTGCAAATTCAAAAAATATACTACATAGTAGTCTTAGTTACTTAAGTGAAGAGTTTCCCTTGCTATCCTATTATGTGCATGGTCTAGAATACTAAGAATTGGCAAAAGGACAAGCTTTCTCCCCCTACCCAAATAAAATCCCTTGCCCCACGTCTAATCTGGGCAAGTATCCCAAAAAAGAAAAAGAAAAAGAAATAAAGACAAAATAAAAAGAAAATAAAATAAATAAAAAGAAAAAGTAATAAAATATCCTTGTTTAGGAATGAGCAAGAAATCCCTATTCCAAAATTTGAAGAAAAGAAGGGGGTAGTAAGCTTGAATCCTTGGAATTCCTTAGTTATTCGAAAACCATGAGGTAAGCCCCATAATAGGTGGTTTGTGCCCAACCCGCTTGACCTTGGGTAATCCCTTTTGTGTGGCGACATGTCTATCACATTAGCGACCTTCTTTTGTACATACCAATGTCCGTTTGTGGATTAGCTAGCTTTTGGTAACTTGACTTACATAGTAGTTCAGTACATTGGCATGTACAAAATCATGGTTAATAAACATTTCACTCGCACACACATTGGTTCATTAAATTTTACTTGTATCACTACCTTAAAATCAGTAAATTAATTTCACAAGCACACACATTTGATCCTTGGCCCTTCTCTAAATAGGGTTTAGACATTATTGGTAAAATCAATCCTATTTCATATGATGGTCATAAATTCATAATAAGAGCAACAAAATATTTGGGTTGAAGCTATGCCTTTAGCTTCTTGCATAGAAATTCAAGTTTTTGAATTCATTTTTAATCAAATCATCTATCAATTTGGAATTCCATCTAATCTCATCTCTGATAATGGAACATGTTTCAAGAACAAATATGTTAAGAAATTATGTCAAAAATATAAAATCCAACATAGATGGTCCACTCCTTATTATCCACAAGGTAATGGCCAAGATGAAGCATCCAATAAAACCTTAATAAAAATCCTAAAACTATTAGTTAATAAATCTAGCCGTGACTGGCATATACAATTATATCCTGCCTTGTGGGCTTATCAAACTAGTGTTCATACTCCTACAGGCGCTTCACCTTTTGTCTTAGATTATGGTGTCGAAGCAGTTTTTCCATTTGAATTAGAAGTTCCTTCTTTAGCTCTTTTGCTTCAAGATACTGAAGTAGGATATGAATATCACACTGGCATATTTAGTCAGTTGGAACTTCTAGATGAAAATCACATTCATGCTTTAGAGCATCTTCGTGCCTACTAAGACAAACTTAAAAGATCATATGCAAAGAAAGTTCATAATCGATCTTTTGAAGTTGGAGATTTAGTCTTAAAAGAAAATAAAAAAATACTAATGCAAGAAAATATCTAAAAGGAAAATTTCAACCTAATTGGCTTGGATCATATGTAATCACTGCTAAATTTGGATTAGGTTCATATAGATTGGCTTCCTTGGATGGGAAAGATCTCAAAGAACCCATGAATATCATGCATTTGAAGAGATATTATGCATAAAATAATTTAAAAAAATCCCATATCTGTACATAATTGTAAATAAATTTCTTCATCATCTGCAACCCTCATATTATCAAAATAACAAAAAAATAAAAAAATATGAAAATTTCTAAAATATTTCAAAATTGTTAAAGTTATTCATTTTGCATCAGTGTGTGTTATCTTCCAAAAATCCAAGTTATATTTTATTGTATTTTAGATAAATTCAAAAGTTATCTTGAACCATACACTTAATTTACATATTTCATAATTTTGATTTTGTTGCTTTGATTATAAATCTCTCTTGTATCAAAAAGCACTATTACTTCACTAAATAAATTTTGAGTTTTTGGGAAATGATCTTGCTACTTCTTGAACCAAGAACACATTCTCACATCTTAAAAATGTTTTTTTGCAAATTCAAAAAAGAAACTACATAGTAGTATTAGTTCCTTAAGCAAAAAGTTTCCCTTTCTATCCTATTATGCACATGGTCTAGAATACTGAGAATTGGCAAAAGGACAAGCTTTTTCCCCTACCTAAATAAAATCCCTTGCCCCACGTCTAATCTAGGCAAGTATCCCAAAAAAGAAAATAAAGAAAAAGAAAAAGAAGTAAAGACAAAAGAAAAATAGAGAAAAAGAAAATAAAATAAAGAAAAAGAAAAAGAAATAAAATCCCTAGGGTTATGCATAGCGGCGAAACTTCGCCATTGGGGCGAAAAAAACCATTTTTGAAAATTCAAATTTGCGAAATTTTTGGGACCCGGACGTCGGCCATGTAGCCAGAATTTTTGGGAAAAAATAAAATTTTGATGTCGGTTAGCCATCCTTTGATGAGAGTATCACGAATATTTTGAAAAATTTGCAAGTAATCCCGCCTAAATAAAGTACCCTTTTCACCCTAAAATTTTAGAATTTCTAAATTATCCCGCCAAACTCGCCAAGTATACCTCTATATATAAATAACACCCCAGGGATACATTTCCATTTTCAGACCGTGTTCTATACCCGATGAAAATACCGACACAATTCTTCACAACACCGAAACCTTTTCTATGACCGACCACAACAAATTCAGCAATCGAACGGAACAGTGTCCTGTTCTGCAACCGAACGAAACTAATTCTGCAGTCGGATAGTGTTCTACGACCGATCGGAGTAACTTCTGCATCCTAATTCTACCGTGCAACCAGACTGAAAAAATCTTGTAACCAGAACCTATCGTGCAATCGATCAAAATCATTCCTGCATCCGAAACCTATCGTGCAACCGGATGGAACCTTTCCTACATCTGGATCCTACCGTGCAACCGGACGACACCATTCTTGCATCTGAAACCTATCATGCAACCGATCGAAATCATTCCTGCATCCGAAACCTGTCGTGCAACCGGATGGAACCTTTCTTGCATCTGGATCCAACCGTGCAATCGAACGAAACCATTCCTACATTCGAAACCTGTCATGCAATTGGATGGAACCATTCTTGCATCCAAAAACTATCGTGCAATCGAACGGGATTACGTTTACCAGGATCTTTTCCTACATACGATCGAAACCAGTTTCTCTGCATATGATCGGACCATATTTTTGCACCAGGTTCTCTGTCACTTCTCTGCTTGCCATGTTTTTCTTTATTTTGCCATGTTCTGCATGTTATTTTTCCTGGTTCTGCATGTTTTTCTTTATTTAATGATTTTTCAATCCTGTTCTGCACCACACCAATATCGGAGCCCTCTTCTACATCTGGAATGTCATTGCTCTGTTCCCTTGTTTTTCTCTGTTTTGCCATGTTCTGAATGTTTTAAAACTCTTTGATTCTTACTTTCAATTCAGATCTTTTTTTCCTTGCTAAGATTATAAATGAGTAAATGCTTTGGTTCTCTATTGACATATTGATGCTCTTTTTCTCTGTTAGAGTGCTTTCACCAGAAAACAACTAGTGGCATAAACTGATAAAATCACAATAAAGAATGGCTGGAAAAAAGTATGTATAATTTACCACCCAAACAATTGTTTATTCTATTTACAATATTATCTTAAGGCCTCTAGAAAGTACACCCTCTTTAACTTTTTTTTGTAATAAGTAAAATGTCACCCAGTGATGGAAAGATGGGCACCAAATCTTCTGCTGAAAAGAGTATCCTCAAATATTTTAGCCAAACTTCGAAATGCGACGAGCCAACGACATCTGTGCAAATTCAAGGTACAAATGATTTTTGACTTCCCAGTATGTGCTTGATTGACGATTTGAATATTTTTTTGTAAATTTTTTTATCCAATAATGATAAAAAATATTATGGTATGCTACTATGCAGAATACCCTGTCGATCCTGATATGCCTCCACTTGAAGATATTCCCCAAGAAGAGATGCCTTTCATTGAAAATCCCCTTAGAAATGACATCCAACAAACACCTGAAGACAACACGCAAAATGACATCACAATTGAAAATGAAAGTGATAAATCAAAATCATTACAAGCTTCAATTGAATCTTCAACCAAAAATTCCAAAAAAAGAAAAGCATCTCTCTGGATACTTGGAAGGGGATTTAGGAAAGAATGGGTAGAAATATTTCCCTGGCTTGAGCTTGTCATGACTGAGGATAACCAAATTGATGAAAAAGAATGTAGATGCAAAATTTGCAGTTGGAGACTTGGTAAGGATCATAGGCTTCAAAACAAGATTGATACAATTGAAAAACATGCTGGCAAATCTTATGTAAAAGTTATAAAAAGTAATGGTGAAGTTAGTAAAGAAGTTAAGTGGAAGGATGCATCAGAATGTATGCATTTAAGATATGCTATAGAATATGACAATCACTTAAAGCAACAACAATCTCTTGTTGAGAAAGGTGGAACAATTGGAGCCCAATTTCACAAAATATAGAAGACTATTTTTGCTTCAAAAAGTAAGCAGTTTGTCGTTGTTTACAATATTCTCAAGAAAGGTAGACCAATGTCCGATTTTATTGATTATAAGCAGCTATTATGCCTTTTTAATGTGCAAAACCTTCCTAGTTCTCATTGGTCAGACCGAAGTGGTTGGGAAATGGTAAAATGTTTATCTTTGGTTGAGAAAGAAGACCTAAGGGAGCAAGTAAAACTTGCCAAATTCATTTCACTTTCTATTGATGAGGTAACAATTGTGGATAACACTTCTTGGATTTGCATGCATGTGTACACATTTCAAAATCATATTAGAAGGCCTATTTTGTTGGGAATACATAAGATGGTGGAAAGTTCAAATGCAAAAAATATTTATAATGTTGTTAAAAGTTTAAAGAATATTGCGGGAATGAATGATATAGACATAGCAACAAAGTTAATTTGCGTTGGAGCTGATGGAGCTGCTATTATGCAAGGTCACATGTCTGGTCTTTGTGTTCGACTCCAAACCACAGTTGCCCCATATATGATCCCCATTCACTGTATGGCTCATAGAGTTAATCTTGCATATAAAATTGTGAGCACATTTTCAAATGTTGCTAAAGTAGAAAACCTTATTCGTGATATTCATTCTTATTTCTCATTAAGTCCAAAAATATTTGCAGAGTTTCAGCAATTTGCACTAGGAGTTACATAAGGGAAAAAATTGTTAAAATATGTGGATACAAGATGGATTTCACTGTATCAACTTGCTCAGAGAGTTTTGGTAGAATATCAATCATTGATTGGGTTTATGCATGCAAATCGCAGAATAGTTGATAAGGCAAAAGATATGTTGTTCCGTTTGATTGACTTGGAAACACTTTTGACATTATGTGGTATTCTTCCAATGTTAAAAGAAATGAACAGATTAATTAATCTTGCACAAGAGAGATCCATCTATATCGTTGATTTTATGAGGATGAGAAAACAAATATGCATGCTTCTTGATACATTATATGTGTCTAATGCAGATTTTATAGAACCTGTATTTGATAGTTGGAATACATTGATAAACGTGAACAATCCAAAAAGCTTCTTGAAGTTTGACATCAATGATCATCTTTGTATTAATGTTCATGAAAATATGATACATGTTTATTGTTTTGAAAGGCAATCAAGTATAGTTGTGGAAGATTTTGAAGAAGTTCCTATAACACATAATAGATTTCATGTTGTAATACAGAAAACAAAGAGTAATTTGTCAAATATAGCAAAAAATTTGATAGGTGAGATAAGAGAACGGTTTCAGAGAGATGAGTTGCTTGAGTCCATGGGTGTGGTTAACCCCATGTTTTGGGGACCTTGTATTGAATACAGTTCTGCAAATGAGTTGTTTATTAAATATATGGGTAACCTCATTGACCATTTCAATAAGAGTGTGGAAGTCAATGGTGTTGAAATTAAAGGTATACTCAATAGTGATCTTTTGAAAGAACAATCATCGCATTTTGGAAGAACAATGGTTGTGCAAACATCACTTATGACAAGTGTCCATGAGATTGGTTCCACTGCACGTTTGTGGCAAAAATTGTATCCAAGCACAGTCTTAAAAGATACTATAAGTGAATACTTTCGTTTATATGAATTATGTGAAACAATGATTTTGGGGTCAGTCGAAGATGAAAGAGTTTTCAGTGCACTTGCTTTTGTTAAATCTAAACTCCGCAACAGACTCGACAAGAATTTAGAAAATTGTTTAAGAATTTATGTGTCTTCATATCAGTTGGATACATTTTCGTATGATAGAGCATTGGAATACTGGAGTTCCTTGGTAGACAGAAGAGGAACGTTGAATACGATCGATAACGATGATGATGATGCTTCCAATGATCAGATGGTGGAGACACAGATTTTTGCTATGCTTCATAATGATTCTGGACAAGCTGATATGTTTCAGCTTCCATAGTGATAATTTTCCATGATTTCATTGACAATGATAAACACGAATTGATTTGATAGCAGATTTCTCAATATTGTTCCAGATTTATATGATTTCAATGAATTGTTGTTTTAAATCACATTATTGTTTTAAAATTACATGGCTTATATCATTTTTGTAGATTGTAAAATTGTATGTTTGTGTCTTAGTGTCTCAACTCTCATTTCATTGACAATGATAAACACGAATTGATTTGATAGCAGATTTCTCAATATTGTTCCAGATTTATATGATAAACATGAATTGATTTAAGGCAGATTTCTCTTCTTTCTCTTATTGTTTTAAAATTACATGGCTTATATCATTTTTGTAGATTGTAAAATTGTATGTTTGTGTCTTAGTGTCTCAACTCTCATTTCATTGACAATGATAAACACGAATTGATTTGATAGCAGATTTCTCAATATTGTTCCAGATTTATATTATTTTAAAATTACATGGCTTATATCATTTTTGTAGATTGTAAAATTGTATGTTTGTGTCTTAGTGTCTCAACTCTCATTTCATTGATAATGATAAACAGAATTGATTTGATAGCATATTCTCAATATTGTTCCAAGATTTATATGATTTCAATGAATTATTGTTATAAATCACATTATTGTTTTAAAATTACATGGCTTATATCATTTTTGTAGATTGTAAAATTGTATGTTTGTGTCTTAGTGTCTCAACCCTCATTGACAATGATAAACCCAAATATTACATAATATTTTCAAACTCAAATATTACATAACATTTTCAAACTCAAATATTACATAACATTTTCAAACCGAAATTTGATATTGCAGTCTTTTTAAAACATTTTAAAACAGAAAATTTCTTATTTACTAGTTCAAAAAGAAATATATTACATCGTTCAAACATTTGTAAACCCAAATATTACATAACATTTTCAAACTCAAATATTACATATCATTTTCAAACCGAAATTAGATATTGCAGTCTTTTTAAAACATTTTCAAACAGAAATTACATGACATTTTCAAACAGAAAATTTCATATTAACTAGTTCAAAAAGAAATATATTACATCGTTCAAACATTTGTAAACCCAAATATTACATAACATTTTCAAACATAAATTAATATATTGCAGTATTTTTAAAACATTTTCCAACTCAAGTCTCAAATATTACATACCAATTTCAAACAAAAATTACATATTGTAGTCTTTTTAAAACATTTTCAACATTTTCAATATTTTGATTGGTGCTTGGTTGCTTCACTAGTGGTTGGAGTTGTCGTTTCTTTTCCTTTATCAGCTTCTGTGACACTCTCTTCTGGCAATGCTCCAACTCTAACAAGGTTGTCACGTACTTTCATAATACTTGACACACATGTTGCTTCTTCTTTGTTTGGATCTTCAAGTATTGTCGGAAGTGATTCTTTCATTTTCTCAAGCACCTTATCTGGATCTTCTCTCAACTTCTCTTTGATGTATTTTTTTAAACGATTGTTTTCTAAAACCTTTGCCTGCATTTTCTTTTTCATTTCCATTGATTTCATCAAACATGTCTTTGTTGTATGAATATTGACATCCATGCTCTTAACCTGTGTTTTCAAATTTTCAAAATTTGACTACAAAAACAAATTGAAAACTTAATTCAAAAGGGATATATTGAAATTATTACAAATTTTCAAGAAATATAAAAATTTAAATGCAATAGAAAATTGAAATACATATAACTTTTTTACCTCAGCCAATTCTTTTGCAGCCTCAACAACTGCAACCCTGTCCTTATCAGAAGCCCATTGGTTGTAAAATGCTTGGGCTTCAACATTAACATTCTCCAATCTACCAACAACAACATTTAACACATCATCATCATAAATAAAATCGGATTTAACTATTCCTGATGTAGCCTGTTTTAGCAAGGCCATCAAGCTTTTCAGGTTCATATTTGACCAAAGAATAAATAGATTCCCTTTTTCCATAATTTTTATATCGGGCATTAATTTCCCTAATAAGGACCTTTGCCCGATATTCCCATTCTTTCAACTCCTGCAAATATTTCAACACAAACTCCTTAATTGTTGACTCGGTACTTTCAGCCAATGAAACATTTTCATTAAAATTGACAACATCATCCTCAGTTTGAGGACCCTGAGGATGAGGGTTGTCTCCTTGAGCGGGTGGTACTGATGTCTGCTCAGCTGTAGGGGCTTCTTCTTCTTGTGCTAGATATTTAAGCACATATGTTGCCTTGAAGCCTACAATGTTGCCCTGCAACATGAAATCCTCATCAAGTGGAATATCATCCAATCCCTGTCCAGAACATTCTGGTGCCTGTGAATTTGAAGAAAATGTAAATTGAGAAAATCCATGCCCAGAACTTGTTGCTGGCATGTGTGATCTCTGTGGGTGTGAAAACCCACGCCCAGAACTTCGTGTAGTGCCCTGTGATCTCTGTGAATACAATCATTTTCCAACATCGACTTGCCCTCGCATAGGCATTGTCGGAGGTTGTGACTGTGCCTATTGTTGATTGGGTGGAAGTGGTGAAACCGGTGAGTGTGATGCATGTGGAGGTGGTGGCGGCATATGCCCTCTAACTTGTGATGTTACTACTTGAACACGAGAATCAACTAAAAATAGTCAAAAACATTTTGTTAGAATTCTGCTTAAAATAAAAAAGATCTTAATTTAAATTAACTACACATAGATTTACCTGAAGACGATGAAATGCACTGCAATGCTCCTGCATTGGGGGAGGGGTTGGCCACACTAGATTCGGCTTGCACATTTTGTGCATACCTAGGTGTACGAGAAACCCCAGGAGTAGTTGCGTTCCCTAGATATTTGTGTGACCTCTGCATAGGACTAGGTGTTGCTTCAGAGCCCGTGTCTTCAGAATCACCTGTTTGTTTCGGCCTGTGACCCCTATTGGCAGCAATCTGTTTACTCCTTGAAATTTTTGCCTTCGCCTGCATATAGATGAAAAGAAAAATAAAAAAAGGGAATGTGGTAAACTATAAAATAGTATGTCAAGGACAATGATGTAGTTATTACCCTCAATTCCTCTGGTGTCATGGCAATAGATTGTAGTGTTGCATGCACTACAGTTGGTATGGGAGTAGTCAACAAATTATGAAAACACTCAAAATATAAAGCTAAAAGAAAATTTACAGTGCCCACAATGGGCTGAGTCTTGCCGGTTGCCACTTGGACCACGTGCAACTCGGTCCTGATTCGATCTAAAATATAAGTACACCAATCAAACTTGTGACTTTTCTCAGACTGAACAATATAATAAAGTGCCCAAAATAGAATTTTTGATCTTCCCAATAGAATAAGTCTGGCCTGGAAAAATTCGATAATGGCCTTCAGAGTTTGATGGTTAACATCGTTGATCGATAAACCCCTTTTTGATTTGGCGGTAGAAGTTGCATAAAAAAAATTAGATGTCAATTTACAAATTTAAAACATTGAAAATTAATAAAATATAATTAACAAGATTTATACCTACCAAATATTCCAATGAAAGACCATAATTGTTATCGAGGTGTGCTTTGTCATCTGGAGAAAGCTGCGACCTCGTCGACACTTGATTAAAACCAATGAATGGAAGACCTATCAATCTGTGAATATCTCCAGGGGTGATGCTGAAAACCACATTTCTAGTTCATAGTTTAATGTTCATTGTACCCCTATCATGGTCATAACCAGAGATAATATGCTACAGGAGAACTTTATCTATTCTGAATTATGGCATGGAAATGAGGGTTGATAAACCTGCGTTATGGAGCCACTGAAAGTTCATCCCTAGAGTTGTTATCAGATCTGATATCAAAGTGCATGAAAAATTCTTGAATTTTGGTGCGATTGTGGAAGGGGTATCCATTGCAAGTAGTTGGAAGTGGAAGAAAAAGGATTGGGAATCAAAATCAAAAGGACGATCGAAAAGGTTAGCTCTGGTTGTAGTAGTCATAGAAACAAAATGGGAAAATGATAGTTGATGCCCTTTTATAGATTGAGAAATATATTTGACACGTGGAAGCATCGTACTGGACATGCAGTATTGGACACGTGGTAGATGAACCTTTTTCCATTCGATAAAATGTAGGCGATCGGATTGTAGTATGCATCCGGGTGATGACTAGACCAAACTATGCATCCGGTCCATGATCGGGACATAATATGCATCCGAGGCACCATCGGATCATAAGATGCATCCAGGGCACCACCGGATCATATTATGCATCCGGGTCACCATCGAACCATATTATGCATCCGGTCGCCTCCAGATCATATTATGCATCCGGCCTGAGACCGATACATATTATGCACCCGATCCGAGATCGGATCATATTATGCATCCGGTTCGAGGTGGACCATATTATGCATCTAGCCCAAGACCGATACATATTATGCACCCGATCCGAGACCGAACCATATTATGCATCCGATTTGAGGTCGGACCATATTATGCATCTAGTTCGAGGTCGGACCATTTTATGCATCCGATCAAAATCGGATGCATAATATGCACCCGATCCGAGACCGGACCATATTATGCATCCGGCCCGAGCCCGGTACATATTATGCACCCGATCCGAGACCGGACCATATTATGCATCCGGTTCGAGGCCGGACGATATTATGCATCCGATCCAAGATCGGGCCAAATTTTGCGTCCAAGCCTTTGCCACGATTTTAAATGTAGCCGGCATCTTTTTGACCTGGTCCGAAAAAACTTTGAAATTCACCCTTTTTTGCCAATTTTTTGGGAAAAAATAAGGTCATTCGCCATGCCATCATACATGCAGTTCGACAGGTTTCGTCGGGTTTTCAAAATAGTTTCATAATTTTTTTATAAGTACCTTTCAGGTCCTACCTCTTATGCATAACCCTGAAAATCCCCTTGTTTAGAAATGAGCAAGAAATTCCTATTCCAAAATTTGAATAAAAGAAGGGGGTAGTAAGCTTGAATCCTTGGAATTCCTCAATTATTTGAAAACCATGAGGTAAGCCCCATAACAAGTGGTTTGTGCCCAACCCACTTGACCTTGGGTAATCCCTTTCACGAAGCGACATGTCTGTCACATCAGCGACCTTATTTTATACAGACCAATGTCCACTTGTGGATTAGCTAGCTTTTGGTAACTTGACTTACATAGGAGTTCAGTACACTGGCATGCATAAAATCATGGTTAATAAACCTTTCACTCACACACACATTGGTTCATTCAAGTTTACTTATATCACTACCTTAAAATCGGTAAATTAATTTCACAAGCACACACATTTGATCCTTGGCCCTTCTCTAAATGGGGTTTAGACATTATTGCTAAAATCAATCCTATTTCATCTGATGGTCATAAATTCATAATAACAACAAAGAATATTTTACAAAGTGGGTTGAAGCTATACCTTTAGCTTCTTGCACAAGAATTCAAGTTTCTAAATTCATTGTCAAAAAATCATTTGTCGATTTAGAATTCCATCTAATCTCATCTCTGATAATGGAACATATTTCAAGAACAAAGATGTTAAAAAATTATGTCAAAAATATAAAATCCAACATAGATGGTCCACTCCTTATTATCCACAAGGTAATGGCCAAGCTGAAGCATCCAATAAAATCTTAATAAAAATCCTAAAAATATTAGTTAATAAATTTGGCCGTGATTGGCATATACAATTATATCCTGCCTTGCGGGCTTATTGAACTAGTGTTCATACTCCTACAGGCACTTCATCTTTTGTCTTGGTTTATGGTACTCAAACAGTTTTTTCATTTTAATTAGAAGTTCCTTCTTTAGCTCTTTTGCTTCAAGATACTGAAGTAGGAGATGAATATCGCGCTGGCATATTTAATCAACTGGATATTCTAGACGAAAAGTGCATCCATGATTTAGAGCATCTTTGTGCCTATCAAGACAAACTTAAAAGATCATATGCAAAGAAAATTCATAGTCGATCCTTTGAAGTTGGAGATTTAGTCTTAAAAGAAAATAAAAAAAAATACTAATGTAAGAAAAGATCTAAAAGGAAAATTTCAACCTAATTAGCTTGGGCCATATGTCATCACTACTAAATTTGGATCAGGTGCATATAGATTGACTTCCTTGGATGGGAAATATCTTAAGGAACCCATGGATATCATGCATTTGAAGAGATATTATGCATAAATTAATAAAAAAATTCCATATCTGTACATAATTGTAAATAAATTTCTTCATCATATATAACCCTCATATTATCAGAATAAAAAAAAAATTAAAAAATATGAAAATTTCCAAAAAGATTTCAAAATTGTTAAAGTTATCTTCCAAAAATCCAATTTATATTATTGTATTTCAGATAAATTCAAAAGTTATCTTGAACCATGAACTTAATTTACATCTTTCATAATTTTGATTTTGTTGCTTTGATTATAAACATCTCTTGTATCAAAAAGCACTATTAATTCACTAAATAAATTTTGAGTTTTTGGGAAATGATCTTGCTACTTCTTGAACCAATAACACATTCTCACATCTTAAAAAAGATTTGTTGCAAATTCAAAAAATATACTACATAGTAGTCTTAGTTCCTTAAGCGAAATTTTTCCATTGCTATCTTATTATGTGCATGGTCTAGAATACTGAGAATTGGCAAAAGGACAAGCTTTCTCCCCTTACCCAAATAAAATCCCTTACCCCACGTCTAATCTGGGCAAGTATCCAAAAAAATAAAAAGAAATAAAAATAAAATAAACAAAGACAAAATAAAAAGAAAGAAAAAGAAAAGAAAAGAAATAAAAAGAAAAAGTAATAAAATCCCCTTCAAAAATGAGCAAGAAATTCCTATTCCAAAATTTGAAGAAAATAAGGGGGTAAGAAGTTTGAATCCCTAGAATTCCTCAGTTATTCGAAAACCATGAGGTAAGCCCCATAACAGGTGGTTTGTACCCAACCCACTTGACCTTGGGTAATCCCTTTCGTGTGGTGACATGTTTGTCACATTAGCGACCTTATTTTGTATAGACCAATGTCCGCTTGTGGATTAGCTAGCTTTTGGTAACTTGACTTACATAGTAGTCCAGTACACTGGCATGCATAAAATCATGGTTAATGAACCTTTCACTTGCACACACATTTATTCATTCAAGTTTGCTTATATCACTACCTTACTTAAAATTGGTAAATTAATTTCACGAGTACCCACATTTGATCCTTGAGAGATTTTGTATCATTGTGTCAAATCAAGATGGATAATGAATGAACTTATCACACACTGGTTCTTGATACATTGAATTTATCTTCGAAATAAGTTAAAATATTTCTTTGAAATTTGTTAGACAACATTTTATCATCATCCATTTCTTCATAGATCATTCCAAAAGAGTTTGTACAGCAAAATTATTTATCATACATTGCAATTTTACTTTGTGATGATGGTATAATTTCTAGTAACTATTTTCTCAAATTTCACACTAGGAATTCTATGCCTAGTGCAAGTCATATTTCTCAATTTTTAAGTTTTAATCATTTCATATAGCACAAATAATTTTTCATACACCATACATTGCACTTTGACTTCGTGATGATGGTATAATTCCTAGGAATTATTCTTCTCAAATTTCACACTAGGAATTCTATGCCTAGCACAAGTCATTTTTCTCAATTTTAAAGTCTAAACCATCCCATATTTATTAATTTTTTTAAATATGTGATACAAATAATTTATTTTATATCAACTTATGTCTTCAAAATAAATAGTTTCACATTATCATGCATTGCATTTTTACTTCGCGATGATGGTGTAATTCCTAGAAATTGTTCTTCTCAAAATTCACTCTAGGAAGTTCATGCATAGCGCAAGTCATCCTCCCCAAATTTTTATGCTTAAATCGCAACCAATAAACCTATCAATTTTTTTCTTAAAAATAAAATTGTCTCAAAATTAAAAAAGTAAAATATCTTCTTTTATCACCATAAGCCTCAAGATTATACTTGAGCACCACAAAAACTTTTCTCTTATTAGCAATACAAAACTTCCTCACAATAGGATTCACTTCATGACCTAGCGAGCACCGATCTCCACCAACGGTCATATAACAACACAACATCCTCTGAGGAACATTTCTAATCTATTTATTTCATTATTTTACAAAAACATATGTTCACAACATATTTTTCAAAAACATCTTTCAAAAACACATTTACAAAAACTCAAGTCAATTTTCATTTTAAGCATGATCAAAACACTTAAATTAAGAGCATGATTATGAGAAATTTAAACATCATAACAATTTAAATCAAATAAAATCAAATCATAAAAAATCACATAAGACAAGAAGGTTTATATATATATATATATCTCGAAAATCCATGTACAAAATGGAGATAGACTGGTATGCCACAATCCTCAAAAATTGACATACTCAGTCAATAAAGATATAATACAAACAAAAACCTACATGAGTCCACCCTAGACTCCTCTCAAGCCTCTAGAGCTCGCCGCATAATCCTCTCTGCCAGGGGGTGGTGGTGATGGCCGAAACTATCCTCCTATTGTTATCATCCTAGAAGAAGTTGCCCTAGTAGTAGAACAAGATGAAGATCCTATGTGAATAGGACCCACAATCTCAGGAGGCATATCCTATCTCTGCTCTGGAGGAACTACTATGAAGTATAAAGTTTGATAAAATATGGTCTACTGTATAGACCTCACCAACTCATTCCCTATGCCACTCCTCCTAAATTGCGTAGTATGAGAAGGTGTAGGTGCTGGATCCGCATATCTCTGTCCTGCCTGATCCCTAGCCTCTACCAAATCTACCTCTAGATACTAAATCCTAGATCTCAAGCTCGCATCTTGTGCCTCTAATGTCTCAATCTTAGTCTTCTGGGTGACATTCTCCACCCTCAATCTAGTGACCTCTACCTCGAGGTATCCTGTCCCACTACTCTCCACTACCTCTAGAATCCTCTTACCCTTCTCGGATGAGTTAGGTCTCTCCTCTTGATGAGGAGATACTCCCCCCTCCTGCTGGGGTGACTCTCTCCTCTCCTCTCTATGTATCATCCCTGGTCGGTCTTATCTCCTCTGAGGCATGTGGCCACATCTAGTGCAAGGCCCATCTCATCTAGGGGGTACCTGTATCCTCTACCACCACTGACTAACCAGATGGACCGCTTTCACTATAACACTCTATGGTTGGGTCATTCTATATGGTCAAATCCCAGCATACCAATGCTAGTACCTGTTTGCCATACCAGTGTCATCCCCATATATCACCTACACTAGTGCATCATCTGGTGTTGGATCTAAAAATGTAGTCATAATCAGCGTACCACTGATGGTAATGTGGTCTTGAGTCACTCGAGGGTAGGTAATATATCCCCACTTAGAGATGTCCTATTGTAATCCCAACTGTCGTTGCACCCGATCAAAGCGGTGCAACTCCACCTCTCCATGGTCCATCCATACCCAGATGGTCTGCCTGATGTAGGCCAACTTGAAAGCATCCTCATCCCACCCTAGTAGACCCCTCCAGGGTCTCCATGTGATGTCCTATGGTTGTAGCTCATCTATGAGCCGCATCACCACATCGAGGCCAACTCATCCCCTGCACCCTCTTAGTAGTGGCCAATAGAATATCCTTGGCCTATCATCCTCTACCCTAAGCTGACCACCGATAGCTTGAATTAGAGGAAGTCCTGCAGGTCATCGGATAGCAATGTGCTCCCAACACCACACCTATAGGAAGGAATTCAAAATCAGTCCCTTTTCACCCTTGTAGACTACCTGTTGTAGGAATTAGTATAGTCTACAAATAAAGAAAGGTCCCCAAGAAAAGCGCACCTCCTGGTCATGCTTATCACACACCACCTCTACTAGAGTCTAGAGCAGATGTTGTCCACTGATATGACTCACTAGTAGGCCACCCATAATCCACTTAGTAGAAATGTTAGTCGGGATATACCCTCTACCTTCCCTAGTCCGTCAATAACAATCCCACCCTTCTTCAACAAGAAGCTAGGGTCTCTAGTCAGTCTCCTCAGTGTCTGGTCTTGGTTTCCAAACGTAGTAATGTGGGCTCCCCTCAGTGGTATCTGAAGGATCCTCCAGACATCCTCTAAAGTGGGAGCCATCTCCCTTGTGGGCAATCTGAAGCAGGATGACTTTGGATACCATCCCTCCACCAGAGCCATCAGTACCCTCATATCTATTGGAATATGTGGCATCTCCACCACATGCCTCAATCTCACACCTTCTAAGCAATTTATCTCAATATTTGTGAGAGCACCCAAATCTATCCCGAGTGTAGAATGTCTCCACTCCCGGTTCTTTAATTTTGTCATCTGTCAATCAAAACAAAGTAATAAATTTTTTGTCAGTAAATCATATCAAAACAGTCAAATCATAATAATTTTTCAAAATCGTAATAATTTTTCAAAATCATACTAAAAATGTCAAAATCCTAGTAATTTTCACGATATCATATTGATACAATATCGGTTGATCGTATCGATTTCGTTCTACATCGTACCATATGATATCGCAAAATCGATACAATTTTACAAAATCGTTACAATTTCGTTTTTAGGGTTGCGCACGACAGCCGTGCCCTAAAATCCAAATTTAAAATTAAATTCAATGAAAATAGGAAAAATTTAAGTTAAATAAGTGAGAAATTCATACCCAAAATGATCCATCGCCAACTCGGACCAAATCAGCACGATGTGGAACATCCGACATATTTTCTCTAGAGCTCTGAACAGGTAAATAGTAAAATACAAATGAATTAGTTTTGTATTTTTCTTTTTACTATTTATTCATTTACCCATAATTTTCAAGATTTTATCCAGATGTCAAAACTGGCATAAAAACTCGAAGGGGGTATCATTAGTAGCATATCTTAAAACAACTTATATAAAACTTGAAATCATCAACAAAATTTGCAATAAATTTTTTCTTTCTTATAAAGCGTGCCATACTTTTCTTTAACGCATTTTCCTTCGAAATTGCACTAAAGAGGGGGAAAAATGTAACACCCTAAAAATAACTCATTATAATTTGCACTAAGTACAAACAACTTGTAAAAATGAGCCTCTAGCCGATTGCCTCGATTTTTGTGCCCTCCTAGTGAGATCAAGTAATCTAGACGAGATCGTACGATATGATCTTGGATCGTATGATATGATTTTGGATCGTACGATATGATACCTGATCGTATGCGTACGATCTTGCTCAAGAATAAAAAATCTTAATCCAAAAAAATGACAAAACTAGTTGAAATGCCTTTTGTCCTTTCCTATGCAACCGTGCATCAGTTACAGATCATATTCGCCTGATTTGGTCTGAATTTTAGAACAAGTTGCAACCAAATTTGTTGCAGCCAATTTTAGCCAACTCACCTTACCTATTTAGTCAGGCACCCTTCCCCTCTAAATCCTCCTGGCACTCATAATTTCTTGACTTAATTTCTACATTCGATCATTGTAAACTTTGCATTAGATCTATTAGTTTTGCAATTTTCTATAGGATCATAGGATACGATCAACAACCGGATGATACGATCTATGATCAGATGCATACGATCTCACTCTGTTCATACAATCTTGCTCACAACATACTTGGGGTAATTTCTAACCTTGGTTTGCATTTCCTAAGCTCTGTTTTGCATATTTAGCATCATATTGATCATTTCTATTGCATGGGATATTGAATTTAATTATTTGTATCCTTGGAGTTCACCAAATCTGCATGTAAGTACATATTTTACATAGTTTTGATGCATGCATATGATAATTTTGTTGATTATGATATTCAATAGCTGACCTATAATTTAATTCATGCTTAGAAACATCATTAGCATTTTTTATTTTCTATTTTTGCATTCTATTCATGAAGTTGTAGGATTCTATCAAGATCGGATCGTCCAATCTCTGATCGGAAGGTACGATCTCAAATCGTATTTATACGATCTTGCTCTATGCATATGATTTTTCTCTACTATGTACGATCTGGACTACAATCAAGAATCAAAATCTTCTTCAGACTTTCGGATATAGGTAAGAGTTCTAAATTACTTTTTAAGCACTGCATTGTTCATCTAGACATTGTCTTCTGTTGTTTGTTGTCTACATATAAATAAAAATTACATATAGCTTAGTGTAGTTGCATATTGGAAAAAACTAGGTGATTGTGAGAATTTAAAAGGAACACATCAAAACAAACTCCAAAAACCTAGGTGTGGAAACTGCCATAAAATGTTTCCTGGTGAACCCTAAACAATTTGTCAAAAAATCACCATAAGAAGGTACGATGAAGTACCTCTCTTTGGAGGTGTAGACCTATCATTCCCACATTCCCCTTTAAGGTGCGAATCCATTAGCCTGAAGGAAAGGAGTGTGTGAATTTTAGACCTACAGATAAAATATAAGCAGTGGAGTATTTATATTTTGAAATTATTAGAATATAAAAAATTATGGGTTTTCGCTTGTGCATAGTTTTCTTGGTTAAAGAATATAAAAAAAAACTAAGGAAAATTAAGATATAAATAGTGGAGTATTTATATTTTAAAATTATTAGAATATCGAAAATTATGGGTTTTCCTTGTTTATGCTTTTGAAAAGAAGAGAATGTTTAATTTGAAATTATGAAATGGTTTTAGAAAATATTTGGCGTGAAGTCCATTTTAGTGAGTATACTTTGGGGTAACTCACATAGACTTGTAATTGGGCGTGGAGACCATTTACAAGGAGGAAATTATGGGGTTTCCTTGTATATGCTTTTGAAAAGAAGAGAATGATTTATTTTCAAAGTGTATATGGTTTATATCGATGCATTTTTTAAAAAGAGCATATAGGTATGCATTTATCATCATAAGTAGTTGTTGTAATCCCTTACTCCAACTACCTCCTGGTGGAGCTCAAGGAATACAACAAACTAGGTTGTGGATGGAAAGAATTCTATCTTGTTATACTTGATGATTATATTGTAATTGGAATTGCAAGGAAAGGGATGTATTATTAAAAAATATTTTATGATTAGTTTGGACTCTATAATAAATTTTATTGGTTAGAAATACTATATAAAATGGTTTATTATTATCTAAAGATTAAAATATTTAATGGATTGTACTTTGAATTATAATATGTAAAGAGGGCATTGATAGTTAAATCTCATTGATATGAAAAGATGTGATGTTTAGAGTGATACTACTAATATTTTCAATTCATTTTGAAAGTATAAGATTCAAAACAATCTTAGTTTAGAAAATGGAATGTTTTCTAGGAATGGCAAAAAAATATGAATGGATGATAAATATATCTTATTAGATGATTATGCTTATGGAATTAGGTTTATTCTATTATGGTGTACATCATAGTTGATGTTGGCTTAGAAAATTTTAATGTATTTTTCTATTATAGCAAGAAGAGCATGTTTTAGAGAGAGATATGAGGTTCTTTTAATATTTTAGCTTTTAGATTGGGGGTTTTGAGGGGGGGTACTCCTTAAGTAACCACGTCTAGAAACCTTTTAAGATGAATGCATAATTGAGGTAGATGCGGGGAGGCAACACTTAGGTTTCTTTTACTATGAGAATTTCATGTGGGGAACTTGAGTATGATACTAGGACAAGGAGTTTCTAAATAAGATTCTAAGTGGTGTAGCTTGAATATTATTTTCAAAACTATAGAGGTTTGGAATCTATGTGCAAAAGGGATTAAGTGATAGCATCTTGAGTAGGTTGACTCAGATGTTCATGCGAAAATATCATGTGAAATGATAGTCACATTAGCTAAACCCATTGTAGAGATAGGGTAGTTAAGCATAGAAGATTTAGTAGTTCCATCATGGAGGTGCAATGAATGAATCTTAAAGCATTACATATAGAAGTACCATCATAGACTGATATATGATTAGTAAGAGAATTGGCATCCATCATATCTAAATATTGAGAAGGATTAATACCAATGCTATGGTTAAGGTACCTTGCATTTATAGAGAATGTAAGAAATATGGGGTGACCATTTAAAGCATCCTTTATACCACAGAGGTATATAAGGTAAACCCTAGAACCTACGAGAGTTTGACCACTCTTGTCTACTTGAGATATGTCTACAACATCATGGACTTGAAATGTGGTAATGCCTTGTCAACTTTAATCCTATTGTAAACATCTTTGGTGAGCCTTAATTGTGATCTTTACCTGGTTAGATTTGGATTGTTACAATTGGTATCAAAAATCTAGGTTGTAGGACTAGAAGCTTTTGTAAAGGGAACTCGATGTGTAGACATTGGGTACATCACTTATTGGGAATGGCACCTTACATGGAGTAAGTGTGACCATTGATATTATTAGTGGATGATAATACTTTTGGAATGATATCTTATGTGGAGTAAGTGTGACCATTGATATTATTAGTGGATGATAATACTTTTGGAATGGCACCTCACGTGGAGTAAGTATGACCATTGGTATTATTAGTGGATGATAAAACTCTTTTGTTAGTTCATGTGGATGGGTAAACTAACTAAAATTTATAAGTAGAATTTGAAGGAAAATATAACCTAACTTATCTTCCTTTGTGGATAAGAGAAAAAGCACCTTGCGACGAGCCGAACGTGACCCAAATCATGACCAAGGAAGTGATAATGGTCATAACCAAAATAGCACCTTGTGGGATACAAGTGTGACCAAGACCATTACCAAAAGGATGTTAATGGTCTAAGTTAGTTCAAGGGAATATGTAACTAACCATTGGAAGTAAAATCGAGAGAAATTGTAACTTATCCAACTCTTTTGTGTGGCTAGGATAAATGGCACCCAAGTTAAGGAGAGGAATAAGAACATCTTCTTAGAATCCAAGGCCAGTTAGGCAAGATGGAAATAGAAGGAAAAGGTTTCTAATAGATCAATATTATGTAGAGAAAATTTGAGGAATTCTCTACACTCCACAAGGAACAAGAATGGTGGATATTTGTTATCAAAATTTGGTTAAGTTCCTAAAATATGTATCAAAATATGAGGTAAACGAGAAATTGAAGGTATATAAGTTCATCTTACGAGTGGATCCTAATATTAGAGCAACAATAAACTCGAACAAACCAAATACCTTGTAAAAGGTATATGATTTCTTGTTAGGAAGAAGCCAATTTGTAGACAAAGGAAAAAAAACTTCTTCAACTATGTTGAGTTGACAAAGGAAGATCGACAGACACTTAGGAAGAGAAAAAATATTGGTTTTATGAAGTGGGACCAAAAGCAAAAAATAAGAAAGAACCTAGGGTCCCAAGGGAGGTTGCTATAATTGTGGAGGTTTGCATTATGTGAACATATGTCCCCAAAGGCTAGAGTCAAGTTACAAGGTCGAGGAAAAACTCCATAGAACCTGGATGAATAAACAACTCCCTTGTTACTGAATGATTTTTTGAAGCAGTTTGCCTAAATTAAGAAGAATCTCTACGATTTACAAATACTATGAGACTAACCTTCTAAGGTATTAGGAAGCCTTGACAAAATTAAATTAGGAAGAATATGACTATTCATGAGGAGGATACTCATAAAACTACTTTTAAGACTAGATATGATGTCATGACCCACCTTGGTAGGACTCTTTATGAGATGAACTATGTATTGATAAATGATGATTTAATACTTAGTTTTGATGCATTTGGATGATTTTATACATTTGTTGTTTTGATTATATGATATGTGGATATGGTACTACTGATGTTGTGTTTGTATGTAGGACCAAGTGCTCTCATGGGTGGGCGAAGAAGTCAACCACCAAGAACAAGATACTGGGAAAAGGGAAATGATGCGACAATGGCTCTAGGGTAAGATATACCCAGGGTAACAAGTGGTTATTGCATATAGTTTGCATTCATATAGTTTTGTTTGAAGGTAATCATCATCACCTAAATCCATCCATAGCAAAAGTTGATAACCTAGAAGTTATCATAAACTCTTTTGCATAATGGATATGGGCAATAAGGAATGGTGGTGAATTACTCCATCCTATTTTGGTTTGTGTGTGTGTTTACCTTTTTTGCACTTGTGGTTGGTTGCTTAGGATGATAAAAGTTCCATGGATGGAAATAAGTTGATTAAATTACTTTATGATTTCTAATGTTGAAATTAAATTAATAAGGTGGACTTATTAATATTTAATGCTATATTTTTAACATTAGTTTTCTAATGTTGTATTTATATTAATAAGGTGGACTTATTAATATTTATTGTTATATTTTATAAATTAACATTAGATTTCTAATGTTGTGATTAATATTAATAAGGTGGACTTATTAATATTTAAAACTATATTTTATATAATTAACATTAGAAAAATAAAACATTAATAAAGAGGAAATGTTAATGCAAAACAAATTGGAGTGTAACATGATCTCCATTTTTGGGATGGAAGTGTATTTTTAATTAATAGAAAAAAGAAGATTTTATTAATAATATGAAAGAACTTTATTAAAAGTTTAAAAGACACCAATTTTATTTTGGGTGGTTGAAAAGTTTGTTTCATGGGGATGGACGGACCATCTTCTTGTTCCTTTTAATGAAATGAAATGAAATATTTTAATTATGTCCGTGAGACCCACACATGGCTTATGATACCCCTAAATATGGAAGCACAATTATTGAAATCATATGACCATTAATATTCTTGAGAATGATGTTCCTTCTCCTACTAATTTGGGTTAGCAACTTGTTGAGTGATATTTTTGGTCAATCACAAGAATATACACATAGTCAGGATTCTACCCGGATATCCTCTCTTGCAAGGAAATATTTGTGATTTCCCCAAGGTTCTATTTAATGTGTTAAAATTCTTGCAATGCTTAGTGAAAATGTGAAATACCAAAAGTTAATTGGATACCTCAGTGTTGCATATACTTGTTAACAAGGGGTTTGTTTTGGGTTGATTTGATTTGCAATGATTTTGTTGTTCATGGAATTTATGAAAATGTGAAATTATTGATCAACTAACAACCTTCGAAATTTGATAAATATTTGATTTTAACCTTTGAAAATTTAATTTAAATTGATTTTATCTCAAATTTTTAATCAAATTTTATCTCAAATCGTTAATCAAAATTGATGTTAATCAAATTTTATCTTCGATTGTTAATCAATTTTTATCTTCGATTGTTAAGATTTTCTTGAGAATAAAAATAAAATGATTGAATCTAACTTTACAATGTAAAAACTTTGGAATATCATATTAATTATTCACTTTAATGAAAAATTGAAATTTATTGAAATTTCAATTTTCATAAAATGAAACTAATTGATTATTTGGAAAAATTATGCAAAGTTTAAAACTTCAATTTAAAAAATGTAGCTTGGGGGGGGGGGGTGTGGATTTATAAATGAAAATTTGAATTTTAATTTTGAAATCGACATATTTCTTTTTGATTTTGATTTTTTTATTTGATGAAATTTAAAAAAATGTAAAAGCTAGGGTTTGAGAAAATAAAATGAAAAGAACAAGTCGTTGTAGCTTCTAAAATTTCAACTCGAATCTGCATAAACAAATATTTTGAACCTAAATCAACATTAAATTGACTAGTCTTCACACAACCTATAATTAATGTGATGCAATCTTCTAATGGAATAGACATAATATATTAGAAAAAATAATGTATACCATTCACATGCATATAACTTATTAAAAATTCCAATACATTGCCAAAATGGAAGATATTGAATTCATGCTCCTTCAGTATACCTTGCTTTAAATCGATTACAATAGGTGAAATTCGGTTTTGTCCAACAACTAGGGAGGAGATGCTTCTTCAAGAAAATCCAATTTCCAACATGCACTTGTTTCCAATATTCTTCAACCTTTTTTTCATGCATTTGAATGAATATTTAAAATTTCCAAAAACCTTTCATTTTCTTTTCGCTTGCTTAGTTTCATAATGCCTTCTTCAATAGAAAATAATTCACCTTCATCTTCTTCCTCAACTTGTACCCACAATATCCTCCTTTATATCCATAGGCTTTTATCGATAACATGGCTTCTACATGCAGTAACCACAAAGAATCGAATAAGGCAACCTTTTCCTTTAAAATGCTCTTCTTTGAGTGGGGGATGATGGGAGCATCATTTAATAGAGATTGGTCGTAGTCACCGTGGCACTACCAAATGAAATATTATTAAATGAACAAGGTCCTCATAATTATTCTATGAACTAACAAACATCTACATGACAATGCAAAATACGAGCACCAACATACACTATGACGTGCGTGACATTCATTAATTCCTGCAAATACGATTTGAACACAAATGCCTTTGGATATGAATTAACATGAGAAAAGTACCAAAGTGCTTGCATATTTTGTAACCATATCTACCATAGAATACATCGATGTAAATAACCTTGACTACTATTTTCAAAGCACCAGGTAAAGAGGGATTGGTTCAAATATTTCCATTCATCACGATTAATTCTGCAGACTTTTTGATATTATCTTTGAAAAATGAAAAACAATTTGATTATCTCATAAATCCCTCATCTCCATAGACATAGACCATTCCATTTCAAGCTCACAGGCCATTAACCATATTCATCCTAAAATGTTGTGTTTTCAACATTATCAAACATTTCAACATCATTGTAAAAATCTAAGTGAACATATGGTAACCATTTATCATCCTAAAGAATAAAGGATTATCTTACATATTCCCTAACCCTCGACAACCTCAAAGGAATGTGCCAAAACGAGATTCCATACGTGATATAACTCATTTGAATCTAACTCCTTCAAATCCAATCTAAATCCACACATGAATATTTCATTCCATAGATCCCCTTTCTAGAGTTGGAGGCTTAATCATATAGTAAGCATTGGTGAAGATGTTGCATCAACATAAGATTATCATGGCATGCTTAGGTGCACATGCATCTAATTGGGGTAAAGTGACAACCTGTAGCACTAGAGAAGCTGAATTGTTGAGTGTTGAAAATGAACCCATCTGAGATGTTCATAGACTTGAGCCATTGGATCGGATTAGATTTGTAAACTGATGGTGCCCATGTCTACCATCTTCGCTTGCATCACCATTGATGTCAAGGAGGGTGAAATGAACCGAACAACCTATTTTCCACTAGCATCAAGCAACCACCATTGGTGTCATCGCCAGAGCTATCAATGATCCTCATCTATCTCATATTTTTGAATAATATGATGATGACAATTTCTTGGATGAATTCTTGCAAAATAGAATTTCCAAAAATCAATTAAATAAATTATATCAAACCCAAGCTAACACAATGGAATATATAGTAGTTTTGGCATGTGAAACATGACATGATGGATCTACGTAAGCAAGATAGTAAGTCATCCGAATCTATGAGTATTGTATGATAAGAAATTCATGAAGACCTTAATAGATTTAATTTCTTTTTCAAGAGAAATGATGGGTGTCACGATTTCCTAGAACATCTTTAACACTTTTTTAAACATACATATTTCTCTTTAATATTTTTAACTCAAAATCGAGGATATGCATTATAAAGTCTTTATCAAATGCACATCCTAAATAGTATTGATCTCATTTAATGAGATGCAATTTTGAAAATTACTAGTCTTGAAAAACATAATTAAGAACCAAATGAACATAACACAACACTCGAAATGGGGTGAATTTATCTCTGAAGAACCCTTCCAATGAAACCATGACAATGGTAAGCTTTGGACATCATAAACTAAAGAACTCCCCACTCAATGCAAACCAAAATTTCACATTAAACATCAAAATTTCAAGTGGGTCCCCAAATTTGGGGTACGTTGTGCAATGGCAACAACAAATGGTGACTCTACTAAAAAATGCTCCTGAGCATTTTGGATAAAGAACCTAATCTGAAATCAAGAAAACCAAAGATTAGAAAATATAAATCATCTAGTAATATCCAAGAAATATGGGGTTAAATAGCTTCAATTGAAAGTAAATACTTCATTTGCTTTAGCTTAGTGTGTGTTTTGTGAATTCATTCTCTATTTTTGAATCCATCAGAATTTCTCATCTGTTTTGCAATTAGGCTATGAAAAATGTTACTCATAAAAATTTACCTCTGCATTGCTCCACTGCTAGTCAAGCATCCATAGCTCCGGTGGAGATGACCTTGATCTCTTCTAGACCTTGCTCTACTACTAGCCAGGCATCTATAGCCCCGGTAGAGATTATCTGAACCACCAGGCTTTTGATTGATTTTTTTTCTTTTTTTATAAGCATTTGATTGCTTTGCAAATATCATATGCGCCTCTTGGGTTAGAGATCATCTAAGGCTTAATATGGAGTGTATAAAATTTTTCACTAATCAACAAACCAGAATGATTTCATCCTTCAAGAGTCAAAAATATCCTTTAAATGTGATTTTACATGTGAAGCTTTAGCAACATGTCGTATTACTTCAATATCCACTATTTTAATCCATAATTCAAGAATAACTACTAAATAATCTAATTTCACTAACTTCAATTTCACCTAATTTCAAACAAGTTATTCATCTTCCATGACTAAGAAACATTTCCAACAAAGTGATAAAATTTTATTGCAACTACACAACTATACCACAATCTGGAAAACAAAACCAAAACATGTTGTGAAAGTGAAGAAGCAAAATGTGAACATAAACCAAAACATAAAATTTGGCATGAACCTGTATTATTGAAAGACAAAAATGAAAAAAAAAATTTCAAAATGAAAAACAACAAAATAAATAAACAAGTGATGATATAAGAAAAACAAAATAAAACAACAAAGTTATATACAAGAAAAACTTGCAAAATCAAAAACTATGTACAAGAGATGAATATATACAAGTGATGATTGTGCTTTCTATCTCAGGGATGGAAATAATGCTTTAAGAACTACCCATTGATAGGTAAAGGAATACTCTCTCCACTCAAATTCTACAATCTAAATGCATTCTCCCCAAGAATCTCAAAAATTTGGTAGGGGCCTAACCAAATATTATCAAATTTATTATGATCACCCTTCTTTTCGTGTGCCTTATCCCACAATAAAACCAAATCAACAATCCTAAAGGCTTTGACCTTGGCTCTCTTATCAAACCACCTTTTAACAACCCCCTGATGCTTACTAAAATGTTGTAGGGCATCTTCCCTCTTTTCATCTAGACTCATTAAGTGAGTAAATCTTGCCTCTATTTTATCATCAGTTTCAAGATAATATTTCATAAACTGAAGAGTCTACAATTTCAAGTTAGCAGGAAAAATGGGATCTTGACCATAAACTAAATGATAAGGAGAAGTACCTATGGACCCTTTTGATCTAGTTCTATCCACCCATAAAGCATATTTCAACTTGTTATGCTAGTCTCTAGGATTCATTTCCAATAATTTCTTAATTATTGATAATAAGTTTTTATTAGTAGATTCTGCTAAACCATTACCTTGTGGGTAATAATTTGAAGAAAACTTTATGCTTACCTTATTTTCGTAAGCCCATTCTATAAACTGAAGTGAAGTGAAAGTAGAACCATTATCACAAATAATAGAATATGGCATACCAAATCTAGTAACAATGTGTCCTAAAAATTGAATAACTACTTCAGAAGTACAGTTCTTAGTGGGAATGGCTTCAGTCCATCTAGTACAATAATCTATGGTGGTTAAAATGTATTTGTGACTAGGTGAAGAGTTTGGGTTTATAACTCCTACGAAATCTAAACCCCATTGTGCAAATGGTCTAGCCTCAAATATGGGTTGTAAAGGCATGGAGGCATTTCATTCTCTGTTGGCGGTAATCTGACATGTATGGCAAGAATGAACATGGGCATGGGCATATTTGAAAATGTGGGGCCAATAGTAACCAGATCTCAAAATCTGGTGTGCTGTGGCATTAGCTGATCCATGCCCAGTCCCATACTTACCATGAAAATCCTTAAGAATTTGCATAGACTCATCCTTACTCAAACATCTAAGGAAAATTCCTTCATGATTTCTTCTGTATAACACACCAAATTTAATCATAAAATTAGAGCTTTTTAATCGAAGTGCTCTTCTTTGCATAGCATTAAAGTGATCAGGCACTTACCATTCAAAATAAAATACACAATGTCATTATACCATTCATCCATGGTGATGCTTTCTGTAGTGTATTGTTGACACACGATTTGAGGATCGATTTTAGCTAGAGACTTTGTCAAACCTTGTCCTCTAACAAGCTTCATTAGATGGATCTCTAAATCAAACTCCTACAAAGTAGCCAACCATTTGCCTCTCCTTTCTCCCAGTTCGTTCTACATCAACATTGTTTTGATAGCTGGGTCAGGTACTATTGCAAAAATTCTACTATGCAAAATGTAATGTCTAATCTTCTTCATAGTTTTGAAAAGAGCATATACCTATTTATCCATAATAGTGTATTTCAACTGTGCATATTTTAGTGGTGAACTCAAGAAAGCAATAGGATTTTCTGAATTATCTTCGTTCTTTTGAGTTAATACACTAGCAAAAGAATGCTCAGAAGCAAATGAATAAATATAGAAAGGTTTCTTGTAATTAGGACTCACAAGCATAGGTGCAGAAGATATTGCATTTTTAACATCCTAAAAAGTTGCTTTAGCTTCACCAGTCCAATTAATGTTAGCATCCTTTTTCAACATATCATTTAATGGTTTGACTATTTCAGCAAATCTTGAAATGAATTTCTTGACAAAGTTGATTTTCCCAAAAAATGATCGTAATTCTTTTTTGCTACTAGGAAGAGGGATTTTCTGGATGGCTTCTATTCTTTCAGGATCTATGGAAATTCCATCTTTTGAGATGACATGGCCTAAAATTTTACCTTCAGTTACTCCAAAAATGCACTTTTTGGGATTTAGTGAAATGCCATGCTCTCTACACTTTTGAAGAACTTTTCTCAAATCATTAACGTGGTCAGATCTATTCTTTGAGAAAATAGGAATATCATCAACATAAATAACTATGCATTTACCTATCAAATATCTAAATGCATAGTCCATGGCTCTCTAAAATGTGGCACCTACGTTAAGCAATCCAAAAGGTATTCTTCTGTAAGCAAAGGTACCCCACTTCATGGTAAAAGTAGTTTTCATTCTATCTTTTGGGTCAATAAGAATTTGGTTATATCTAGAATAACCATCAAGAAAAGACATCATCTCAGAACCATTCACCATTTGCAAAATATGATCAATGGAAGGCAAGGGGTAGTTATATTTTTGTGAGGCCTTATTGAGATTCCTAAAATCAATACACAAATGGATTTCACCTATTTTCTTCCTAACTGGTACAATGTTTGCTACCCATGTAGAGTGTCTGATTGGAAAAATAATCTTAGCATCTAATAATTTCTTAACCTCCTTTTGTATAAGAGGCTCTAGCAATGGGTTAATTGGTCTTTGTTTTTGTCTAAATGGTTTTGAATCTAGCTTTAAAGGAATAGTATGTGTTATGATGTTTTCATTATAAGTCTTTAAATTCTCATAACTCCATGCTATTACATCAACGTAATATTTAAGAGCCTGTACAATCCCTTCTTGTTCATGATGAGTGCAAGCCTTTCCTATGAGTACATTATGTGGGTCTTTACTAATCCCAAGATCAATAGAATTATAAGCATCCTATGGGAGTGAGGTTTTATTACAACTTTTGCTTTTGTAATCAATATCAAAAAGCTTTTTGAGAGAAACTATACCTTTAGGAATCACATTGATTTTCTTTGTTACCTCATGATCTTCATTTTCATCTTCTTGCAATCTCTCATCCTCATTGATCACCTGATTTTCAAAAATGCCTGAATTAGTTACAAAATAAAAAATGTGCCTATCACTTTCAAATACCTATAAATTTTTCACATTGTCAGGTATAGAAGGATAGGGTATCAACTCAATTGAAAACTTCTTTAGCCTCCTATTATCAATAGGCTTAAGAGTACCTATTGTGATAGCTAAAGAATCAACAATTTGATTGTTCTTCCTAGATATCAATGAAATATTGAAAGCATGGAATTCATCAATCAAATCCCTAACTCTATTTCTGTAATGAATTAGCCTTTTATCATGACATGTGTATTGGTATTTCACCTATTTAACAACCAATTCTGAATCTCCTAGCACTTTCAAACATTTAATGTTTTTCTTTAAGGCTAACTACAAACCAAATATTAAAGCCTCATATTCTATAGTATTACAAGTGCAAGGAAATTGTAATCTATAAGCTGCTAGAGATGACTTACCTTTAGGACTAATCAATTCCACACTAGCTCCACTACCTTGTTTGGATTTAGATCCATAAAATTTAAGCATCCAAACAATATTTTCATCCTTAATTGGATTAATAGATGGTATTTCATTTTTAGATTCACCTACATCCAATTTTATTTCCAAAGTGTAAACACCTAACTCAGAATCATTGTAAAAAATTTTATTGGTTTTGTTATATTTAGTAATCAAATCCTTGAGTCTAGGTTCTCTTTCAACTCTGATTTGGTTAGCAACACCCTTCCATGGTAGCCACATATGTGAACAATCTATGGCCATATATCCATTTAAGTTCCTAGACCAATCTCTGCTCAACAACATTCCATACTTATCAGGTATATCTACAACATGTATATCAATATATTGTTGTATCCTAGGTTCTGAGGCTAGTTGTATGTGAACATTCTTAAGCATTCCAACCACATGAACTTCATATTTATCTAGTTGCACAACTATTCTGTTAGAAGGGATGGGTTTCAAACCCAATTTTTGACAAACAATGTGAGGCATGACATTACCGGATGCTCTTGAATCAACAAGATAATTGTGTAGATTTCTTCCTACAATTATTATGGTCAAAATAAAGGGAGGAGCTTCTCCTTTGTCCCTTCATGAGGTAAATTGTACATCCATGGATTTTGGGATTCATTTTTCTTTGATCACCAAAATCTTGCATAAAAAATTCTTGTTGATTAGTCAACTTAGCAACATCAAATAAAGATATATTCACTTTTGTTTTCTTTAAATCCTCCACAATATTATATGCAATTTTGTCATGTGGTGGTTGAGGTAGATCAAATTTATATGGAGGTATGGGATTGTTACTAGCCTGTGTGTCAGGAGGAATGATGGTGTCATTTGGGGGAGTAGAAGAAGTAAATGGAGCTTTAGTCTTACTCCTAAGCTTGTAATTATGATTCCCTTTTTAAATTGTCTGAAAGCTTGAACTTCCTCTTCTATAGACCCATCATACCCTTCTTCATCTTCTTCAATTGATTCAAATGTTTCAACTACTAGCGTTGATTCTTTCCCTTTGCTAGTACTAGCCTATTGGGAAGGATCTTCATCTAAAACAATTTCCATGTTATCCATCTCTTTTTGTAGAATATCTAGTGTTATTTTGAATTCAAGGCACTCATTCTCACTATGTTGTGTCATAGAATGTACCCTACACCAATTGTTTAAAGCCAAATCTGAAATATTAACAATGGTGTTGGTTTGATTGGAACTAGTGGTAGCATTGTTCTGATTAACAATGGGATTAGGTACTCCTCCATTGTTCGGATGAGTATTCCATTGTTTTCTCTGAAAATTAAAATTTCTATTTTGATGAGAATTTTGAGGTAATTGTTTCTGCATTTGAACCATGTCACTACTGAGTTTTTGGACAACCCTTTGTAGGTCGTTTACCTAAGAATTAGGTTCATTATTTTATCCTATAGTAGTTTGATTGGTTGTGTTACTTGTAGTGGTAGTGGGATTTTGAAAATTTGGTAAACTTTGATTTTGGACAACCTGTGGAAATGTTATGTTATTTTGATGAAATGTTGATGCATTTGGAGTGGGTGTTGTATTAAAGAATGTAGGTATGATTTGAGCATTTGTTTCAGCCATTTTATGAGTGGTGAATTGATTTTCTAAATATAGTGGAGTGGTAGGATAAGTGGGTGTGATAGGTGGATTGTATGGTAAATTGAAATTATTGAATGGCATGGCATTCAACATAGGCATTTGTTGTGACAAAGCTTGATTGATCATAGGCACTTGATTATAAGCACCTGGTTGTCCTATGGAAGGCAACTATCCTATCCCAAAACCTTGTGGTATCAACTATTGTTCTATAGTCAAAGCCTCATTGTATGCCATGGGAAGTGTAGTGATTTGAGGAGCTCTCCTTACAAACATAGATGTTAAAGGGTCCAATGCCCTAAAGTACATATGTATGGCAGCATCCTTAAGAGTATAAGGA
This sequence comes from Wollemia nobilis, assembly GCA_028583015.1. Taxonomy (NCBI): domain Eukaryota; kingdom Viridiplantae; phylum Streptophyta; class Pinopsida; order Araucariales; family Araucariaceae; genus Wollemia; species Wollemia nobilis. The sequence goes on along the minus strand of JAQPPZ010016703.1, from coordinate 4,191,481 downwards.
GCAACTAACCTGCTATACAACTTATGGAAATGAGTATTGAACAATCTCAAAGGTTCATTAGGCTCTCTCTTGGCTGATGCAAATTGATGATAGATTATAATAGGATCTATGGGTAGCCTAAATTGATTCACAAAAGTTATTTCCAACTCGGCCCAAGATGTAATGGAATTGGTAGGTAAACTAATGTACCAATCATATGCCATTTCATCTAAGGTGAGAGGAAACATTCTGCAAGCAACATCCTCATGTTCAACTTGCAGTCTAATCAAGGTATCCTTGTAAGCTTGAATATGCTCTTCAACAATTCTAATTCCATCATGTTTATATTTAGGTAAATACCTTTCTATGTTTTTGGGAATGTCATGGGCTTCTCCAACAATGTTTAAAGGACTACTATGAGCACCTAACCAAGTTGCAACTCCTACCATTGGAATTATTAGTGGAGGAATAAATGGGATGATGGGTAGCGATGAATTGCTACTGGGTGGAATAACAATCGTCTGACTCTTGGACCTTCTGATCCTCTTTGTAGGAGAAATGCTATGGAAAATAGTATCTTCAGAAGCCTTAGATCTTGTGATTATGATTTTTGGTTCCAGTTTTGATAATGAAAGCAACAATTGTTTAATGATCTTGAAATGAAAAGACTTCCAATTTTCAAATGTTTAATTGATAAATCATCATGTTCATTAAAAATGCATCAATTAAACCATAAAAATAAGGAATATTCTCAAATTTGTAAAATGTTAGAATCAATACATCATAAATTAGAGAATTTCCAACAATAAATGTGAACAACTTAAAAAGAACTTCGTAAATCAAATCAATTACCTTCAAGTAGGCCCTCCTTCTAGCGCCAATTTTGTTGAGTGATATTTTTGTCCAATCACAAGAATATACTCATAGTCAGGATTCTACCTGGATATCCTCTCTTGCAAGGAAATATTTGTGATTTCCCCAAGGTTCTGTTTAATGTGTTAATCTGCTTGCAATGCTTAGTGAAAAATGTGAAATGCTAAAAGTTAATTGGATACCTCAGTGTTGCATATACCTGTTAACAAGGGGCCTATTTTGGGTTGATTTGATTTGCAATGATTTTGTTGTTCATGGAATTTATGAAAATGTGAAATTATTGATCAACTAACAACCTTTGAAATTTGATAAATATTTGATTTTAACCTTTGAAAATTTGATTTTAATTGATTTTATCTCAAATTGTTAATCAAATTTTATCTTTAATTGTTAATCAAATTTTATCTTCGATTGTTAATCAAATTTTATCTTCGATTGTTAATCAAATTTTATCTTTGATTGTTAAGATTTGCTTGAAAATAAAAATGAAATGATTAAATCTAACTTTGCAATGTAAAACTTTGGAATATCATATTAATTATTCACTTTAATGAAAATTTGAAATTTATTGAAATTTCAATTTTACATAAAATGAAATTAAATGATTATTTGGAAAAATATGCAAAGTTTAAAACTTCAAATTTTCATTAAAAATGTGAATTTATGTAAAATGAAAATTTGAATTTTAATTCTTGAAATTGATGTATTTCTTTTTAGGGTTTTAATTTTTTTTATTTTTTTTGATGAAATTAAAAAAAATGTAAAAGGCTAGGGTTAGAGAAAATAAAATAAAAGAACAAGTCATTGTAACTTTTAAAATTTCAACCCGAATCTGCATAAACAAATATTCTGAACCTAAATCAACATTAAACCGATCAGTCTTCACACAATCCAAAATTAATGTGATGCAATATTCTAAGGGAATAACACAATATATTAAGAAAAATAAATAAGTCTACCATCCGCATGCATAAAACTTATTAAAAATTCCAATATATTGCCAAAATGAAAGATATTTAATTAATGCTCCTTTAGAATACCTTGCTTCAAATGGATTACAATGGGTGAAATTTGGTGCAGTCCAACAACCAGGGAGGAGATGCTCTTCCACAAAATCAAATTTCCAACATGCACTTGCTCCCAATATTCTTCGACCTTTTTTTCATGAGTTTCAATGGATATTTAAAATTTCCAAAAACCCTTCATTTCCTTTTTGCTTGTTTAGTTTCATAATGCTTCTTCAATAGAATATCATTCACCTTCGTCCTCTTGCTCAACTCGTAACCACAAGGCCCTCCTTTATATCCATAGGATTTTATTTTACCTTTCAAAAACATACCTTCTACATTAAATAATGGTCATAGTCATAGTGGAAATCAAATGAAAGAGTATTAATTGAAACAAGGTCCTCATAATTATTCTATGAACTAAAAAACTTCCACGTGATAATGCAAAATGCGAGCACCAGTGAACACTATGACGTGCATGATATTCATCAATTTTTGCAAATATGGTTTAACCACAAATGATTCTGGGTATGAATTAATGTGAGCAAAGGACCAAAGTTCTTGTATGTTTCATAACCATAGCTATCATAAAACACACCGATGTAAATAACCTTGACTACTATTTTTGAAGTGCCTTGTGAAGAGGGACTCGTTCAAATATTTCCATTCATCATGACTAATTCTGCAAGATTTTGATGTTATCTTAAAAAATTATGAACAAGTTGATTTTGTCCTAACTCTCTCATCTCTATACATATAGATAATTCTATTTCAAGCTCATAGACCATTAACCAGCTCTATCCTAAAATGTTATCTTTTCAACGTGATCAAACATTACAACATTATTGTAAAGCTCCAAGGCAACATCGGGTAACCATATGTCATCCTTAGGAATATTTGAAAATGGCTTATTCTTCATTATTCCCCAACAATGTGAGCTTTAGTGGGAAATAATGTGAAGAGTGACCATAATGCCTTCATTAACCTATATTATTTTGTAGTAGTTTGTAGCTCTACAAATTTTTTCCATATTATAATTCATCTTATGAAATATTTCACAACATGTTGAACCAATATTTAAATTGACACCTGCACTACTTTGTTCTCATCATCAATCCAATCAAAGGAAGGTTCCAAATTGGGAATCCATACATGAGAGAACCCATTCGAATCTGACTCCTCCAAATCCAATCTGAGTTTGTGCATGAAATTATTTTCCATAGATCCTCTTTCTAGAGTTGGAGGCCTAATAATATAGTAATCTCTATCGCAATTGTTGGTGGGTGGACATATGAGAAACTTTTCTTCATATACAGTCGTGTATGCTACTAGAACAAAAATATAACAACACTAGATTAAGGGACATGAGTCACTGAGATAAAGTACTTGGTGAAGAATCTACGTTCATGTTAGATTGTTGTGACATGCTCAGGTACCCATGAAACCAATCAAGGTTTGATTGATAGCCTATAACACTGTTGAAGTAGAGCCATTGAGTGTTGAAACAAGCCCATCAGAAGCATTTTGAAACTTGAGCCACTGAATCATATTAGGTTTATAATCTGATGGTTCCCCTATATGACACGTCCATTTACATCACCATAGGTGTTAAATAGGGTGAAATGAATCGAAAAACCCATTCACCATTAGTGCCAAGAAACCACCATCGATGTTGCCACCAATGATCCTCATCTATCTCATGTTTTTTTAAAAATATGATGATTAAAATTTCCTTAGATGGATTCCTAAAAAATAGAATTTTCTGAAATCAATTAAATTAATTATATCAAACCCAAGCCCAAAACAATGGAATATATAGTAGTTTTGGCATGCTAAACATGACACGACCGGTCTACGTAAGAAATATAGTAAGTCACATGAATATATGGGTATTGTATGACAAGAAATTCATGAATACCTCAACAGATTTAATTTACTTTTCAAGAGAAATAACGGGTGTCACAATTTCCTAGAACACCTTTAACACTTTTTTAAACATACAATTCTTTTCTTTACTATTTTTAACTCAAAATCGAGGATTTGCATTATAAATTATTTATCAAATGCACATCCTACATAGCATTTATTAGGTTTAATGAGATGCAATTTTGAAAACTACTAGTTTTGAAAAACATAATTAAGAACCAAATGAACATAACACAACACTCGACATGGGGTGAATTTATCTCTGAATAACCCTTCCAATTAAACCATGACAATGGTAATATTTTAGACATCATAAACTATCAAACACCCCACTCAATGCAAAACATAATTTTACATTTTCCTTCAAATTTAAAGTGGGTCCCCAAATTGGGGTACGTTGTCCTATGGAAACAACACAAGTTCCCAACTTTTTTTAGTTTACTATCTTCAAATAACTCTATCATAGACCTTTTTCCAAGCATTTCTTTGTATTTGCCATGGATTTCCAAAAAAACTTGAGCATTCATAGATGACATGTTCCTCTGTCTCTATTGTCCCTGTGCTGCATAGAGTACATATCATTTCTTCCCATTGTTCCTTGGGTATTGTCCATCTTCGTGTTTCACATCTAAGCCAATGAGACCTAGTCCTTATTTGAGCAATGAGGATTTTTTCTCTCCACTTGATTTTACCACCTATATATGCTTTTTCCTTGTGGTCATACGTTGGGTTAAAATTTGCAATATAGTATTGTCTTTTCTTGCTTGCATTTTTCTACATTCCATTTCTAAAATTTTTGTTCACATAATTTTTTATATCTTTATTGAAATTTGGGCATTCATTTATGTTGATTTCCCAATGTTTCATCTATTTCTAATTTTGTTTTATCCATGTGTTCTTCCATCTATGCAACTCTTCATCCCTAATTTCCCTAAGCCATTTGTTGTTTTTCATGTTTTCTATTTTTTTCAAGTAACATAACAACTTGGTCATAGCAATTGCCTCTAAAGGGAATATTCTAGTTTTAGCTAGAATAATTTCATAAGGGATTGTGGCCTTAATTCTAAGAAAATTTGTAATTAGATATTTTTGAATCCTTTCTATTTGCCTCCATTTTGTATTTGTCATGCCACTGGCCCACACCTCCCAACCATATAACACAATATGTGTGACAAGTAGACCAAATAAGACCTTGATGGTCTTCCAGTCCCACAACTCGATATTCCTACACTAATTTTGAAATGCATATAGTGCTCTCCAACCACTTAGAGTTATTTTCATCCTACATGTATTCCAATTGGGCTTGTCATGAAAGTCTATGCCTAGGTATTTGTATTCTACCATTACCTTAATATATTCTACAAATTGAAATTTGAGATGTTGCTTCTTCTTTTTTTTTGAAAAAAACATGATTTTTGTTTTGCTCATGTTCACCTGCATACCAACTTCCTTACAAAAGAGTTCTAGAGCCCAAAGGTGATCTTTTAGATACTTAGTTGTTTCAGCTGCAAGAATTACATTATCTGCATACATGAGAAGTTTTACCACTTTTTTGGCTAAGTGCACACCATCTCCTCCAATTTTTTTTATCCATTCTTCTAACTTGTCAATGTACAACCCAAATAATAACAGAGATAGAGATAAACCTTGTTTGACACCTATCACTCCTAAAATATTCAGATAACCCTTCCTGCATTTTGATTCTAGTCTTTACATTCTCATATAATCTATGAATTTTTGCCCTATAGTGAATTGGAACCTCTAGCCCTTCCATTTTTCTCCATAATTTTTTCTTGGCACTGTGTCAAATGCCTTTTTAAAGTCTACAAAACATCAGAAAGCCTCCTCTTTTTTATCCCATATTTTTTCCACTATGCATCTAAGCATGATACATTAATAAATAGTTGAGTGCTTGGGCCTAAAACCCGTTTTCCCCTTTGCTCTCTTTCCATTTTCTTCTACCCATATGCTGATCCTACACTCTATCATACTCCCAAATAGCTTTGCAAAGAGAGGGTTGATCATGATAGTTTGATAGTTTGAGAGATTATTTACATCTCCACTTTTAAACAAAGGAATGGTCAAGCTAGTTGTCCATTCTATAGGGAAGCCATATTGTATGACCTCACTAAAAATTTCTTTGATTTGCGATGCAAGAACATCTACCCCATATTTTATATGCTCTGCCTAAAGATTGTCTATGTCACAGGCTTTACCAATTTCTAAGTTTTTAAATTCTTGAATAATGTCTTCATTTGTGAAAAGTTCTTTCTTGACAATGATATTAGGGGGTGTCTCCTACTGGTTACTACACTCATACAATTATTTTGAATACTCCAACCACTGACTAGTTGTTATGCTATTTTTAGTTTACATATTTTTCATGCTTAGTTCCTTCTAAAATTTCTTTGGTTCATGCTTCCCTAACTAAATCATTTCTTTCCTCCTTGTTCTAGTGTATTCTTATTTTTTTGCCCTTACTAGTTTCTCAAATGCTTTTACGTTTACTGTTGTTTCCACTTGCAATATTTATCAAACCACGGGTTGGTTGGGAAGCTATTTCTTTCTTCGTTTCTAGGTTTAGCTTTCTTGCATTTATTTATTTATTTATTTTTATTTGTGAAAAACATCCCAAAATGGATGCCACTTTCGGGTAAGACCCAAGGAGGCAGGGGTATCCATTCCGCCAAAAATGCCCAGGACTCGGACCTGGCCTACCACCTTTGACATACTCAAGGAGAAAACAAACACACAAAAACAATTTAAAAATAAGAAAATAAATAAGTAAGTAACAACAAAAATAATAAAATAAAATAAAAAACATGCTCCTTGAGTGTGTCAAAAACAAAAGCACAACCAAACACACACATAATAAGATAAAAGAAACCACAACACGAACCACAGAAAAACACAAGAACCACATAACAAAACACAAACAAGACAAAAAAAACATAACACTACAAAGACATAACCCAAAAAAACATGAAAAATAAACACAACAAAAACCTAAAATATTAAAAAAATAAAATAAAATTAAAAATTAAAAACAACCAACAACAAACAATAAACAAAAACAAAAAACATGGAAAAAACTCACACAAAAAACACGAATTAACACAAACAAAGAGAAACACAAGAACAAGAACAACAAAAACACAAGAACCATAACAAAAAACATAAAAAAAACACAAGAACAACACAAAGAAAAAAAAAAAACAAAACAAAACAAAAGAACACACACACCTTAAAAAACTAAACAAAAAAAAAAAAAAAAAAAAAAAAAATTGAACATAAAAATGACCTATCTAGACCAGAAGACTATTAAGGCAAGAAACAAGGAAACAAAAGAAAGAAAAGAGAGAGGTAGGGAACTAAAAAAACCTGAATGAACTAAAGAGAAGAAAAAAAAAGTAAGAAGAAACTAGGTACCTTCAGAACTAGAGCCATCCAAAGAAATGATAGAAAGAAGAGCTTCCCTAATTTGTGAAGCCCACCATCTAGGAGGGTGGCCATAAAAAGTAAGATAACCTTTTTCTAAAGCCCAATTAGCTAAAGCAACAGAACTCTTTTTTTGATCTCTGACCACATTATTTTAATCAACTTTCAAAAATCCCATCTGGATTAATTGAATCTTCTCAATAATTATTTTTATTCTCCAATCAACCTTATGATTATTAGGAGTCTTCAAAATATTAATCATAAGTTGAGAGTCTGACTCAACTAACAACTTTTCCCATCCAACCTTAGTAGCCTCCTGAAGGCCTCTGAGGATACCATACCCCTTAGTAAGGTTATTGGAAAGAATACCCAAATTCTTAGCAAAAGTAAAAACCAAGGAACCATCTGAAAGTCTACCAATTCCTCCCACATTGGCTTTTCCAAGGTTCCCTCTAGAGGCTCCATTAGTATTGAATTTTCCAAAATCCTTAAGAGGAGGTTGTCAATTTCTTGTCCTATCCATCTTACTAATACTCACATTCCCTTTTAAGTTGGTTGCCCTTAGAAGATTTAATCTTCAATCTTTGCATCACTTGATCCCATCTTTGGTGGGAGTTTTGGGGGTGATTAAGGAGTTGATGGACTGATTCAACTAAGTTGGCTATGGTCTTTTTCCAAATATAGTGAATATCCTTCCTCTCTTGATTAAAAATACGGTTGTTCCTTTCAATCCAAATATTCCAAAGAAGAATGGTAGAACCCATCCAAACTAATTGCCTAATAAAATGATCAACACCCTCTTGATTAGGCCAATCCCTCCAAAGCCGTTCAAAAGTAAAAAAATTGAACCACTGTAAGCCAAGTAAAGTGGCCATTCTCCTCCATAGCTCAGAGGATAAAGTACACTCAATAAAATATGGTTGATATTTTCTACATTCTCTTCACACATGTCACATCTAAAAGAGCCATGAAAACCACGCTTCATAAATTGCTCACCAGTAAGCACCCTACGATGCAATAAAAGCCAATTAAAGAACCTCACCTTAGGCCAGAGCTTTTGAGCCCACAATTGAGAAAATATGTCAGAAGAATGGTTGGGATTATTATGGCATAAGGTTAAATAACCTTGAGAAACTGAATACTCACCCTCAGTAGTGTTGTTCTATCCAAAATAATATTTTTCATGGGACCAAGAGAGAGATCTCATATGAAGGATGCCTTGGATATCTTGTATTTGCCTTTATAGGATTTGAATAGGCCAGTCCTCAATAGGAATCTAGTATCTACCAACCTTTGAATTACCAGTATGGTACCGACAGTAATTAGCCACCTTTATCCAGTTAGCTCAGTGAAGCTCCTACATCCAATGCCTCCAATCGGTAAAGAAGCAATGTTGCCCATTTATATTGAATTATTGGCTTCTTCAGTCATGAAACTTGGTATATAGTGAAGATGATGAGTCTGATGATCATGAGGTTTGCTCAATGTCTATATTTGGAGGAAGAGAGCGAGAAATAATACAATGCCTTCATGGAACATGCCTATAGGATTGAGGAATGGTTCAGTAAGAAAGCTTCTAAAAAGACTTTTAAGGTAGGTAACCTGGTGTTAAAATAGAATGAGAACAAGGTGAAGCTTGGCAAGCATCACAAGTTTGAAGTATTTTGGGAGGGCCCTTTACATATTTTGGAAGTGAACCAAGTTAACTCATTTTATTTGCAGGATATGGATAGTCATGCACTGCTAATTCCGAGCAATGGTCTTCATAGCTAGAGTTCTTCCTAGCTAGAGTTCTTGAAAGAGTTGCATGCATACAAGGCACCAAAACCAAACATGTTCCACTTATTTTGAAGTTAAATAATTGTGATTTTGCTAGGAGTTTACACTTGGGCAAAGATGTTATTTCTCCCATGTTCGAAAAGTGGAGTAAGGATAGGCAACTTAAACATCGAGCCATCATCTACTGAAGGAATCACAAACCTCTCAGATCCTATCTTTGCAAGAACAAAATTTTGTAAAGGGATTTTTTCTCCATTTTGTTTATCACATTTTTTAATGCACCTTTGTAACAGGGTGGGTGTTTTTTTGGGGGGTTGGGCCTGGGAATATTTAATATGCATTTTTTACCATTTGGTCTATAAACCTATGGTTTGTATTTAATGTTTGGGAATAATTTTTTATCCCACATGCATTATTTTTGGCTCCCCCCTAGAGTTAGGATTATAAAAAGAGGATATTGTACCTCTCTAAGACTCACACTCTGCTGATGAGACCCAAAAGGTCAAAATACGTTCGAAGTTTTTTAGTTGTATAATTCTTTTTTTTGGAATAATTTTTTTTTCAGCATTTTTGTTCCTTCCTAACTCATTATTTTTATATTTCTCTAAAAAACCCCATTAAAAAACATTTTTTTGTGGTTATCATGCTCTTCACTTGCCACGTAATGCGATCTGGTGAACCAAAAATACTCTAGCACTAGTAGTATGCTTTTCACTTGTCGTGTAATACGATATGGTGAATCAAAAACTAGCACATTTTTTTAATAGAGTACTGCTACGCCATGTTTCCTTCTAAGCTAATGTTACCATTCATTTATCTCATAGGTACCAAGTTGGCTATTCAGGTTGAATATTTTATTGGATAGATGATCTTGGCCTTTAATAAATTTAAGAGCTCTTCTTTCATTATGGCTTCGATCCTTGGGTTTACAGGTCTTTGTTTTTGCCTAAAAGGCTTTGCATTAGGCTCTAGCTCAATGGTGTGTTGGATAACCTTCTTATCATATACTTTGAGGTTTTCATATAACCAAGCCACAATGTCTTGGTAATTTATACATAAAGCTTCGATATCCTCCTCTTCCTCTAGAGAGCACTGGATTCCAACCTTGAGCTTCTTTTCAGTTTCTATTTCAACTTCTTTATAGATTTTATCATTGACTTCCATGGATATGATCCTTTTCCTATATTCATTGTAAAAAATGCTCTCTAGAGTAACCAAACCTTTAGGTATGTGATTATTCTTAAGTTGAATGACATCCTGTTGATCAATTTCCTCTAGATTTTCTTCTTGAATAGTGGATAGATAGGCTTCTTTTTCTAGAAAGTCAATGATTTTTTCATCACTTTCAAAGAGATGCTAGAAAATTTGCTTATCTGGCTTTGTAGGCCTAAAAATTATTTTGATTCCCTTGTCCTTCTTAACTCCTATGTCTATAGGAGGGTTGAAGTTAGCTTCCCTTTATACTAAGGAATCTACCAAAGTATTCGTTTCTCTGGGAATAAAGTTTATATTTAGAGCATCAAAGGATTCCATCAAATCCCATACCCTATTTTTATATGCTTTTAGGTAATGGTGGTTATTCTTGCACCTTTCTCTTACATGATGGACAACTAACTCAGAGTTGCCATATATGTTTAAGATCTTAATACCCATGTTTTTATCTTGCATAAGTCCAAGGCATAAAGCATCATATTCTACAACATTATTGGTGCATGACCATGTTAATCTATAGGTAAAAATATTTTTCCCTTCTAATCGGGACTGTAATACCACATCAGCACTAGCACCAACACCATTTCTACATCTGGCACCATAAAAGTGCATGGTCCATACTTCTATTTCCCTTAGAGACTGATTAGATATAATAGGAAATTTCTTCTCTAATTGTGCAAAAATATTGTATGTGCCCATGCCTGTCCCAAACTAACTGTAATCCTCCTTGGAAGGTAATTCATCTTCTATTTTTAGCTCTTCAAAATTATCTACAATTTCAAAATTTTCAAGAGGGATGAGATTGAACATGTCTTCTTCAATTTTTTCTATGTGGTAAGACATAGGCTTTTCAGGTGTTATCCTTATCCTCTTTCCTTTGAAGGGAATAACCATGCTAGAATAATCCATATACATGCATCCACCTAACTTTACAGTGAACTCTCTTGAAAAGCATAAGCCAAAGTAGGGTTCTAGGTCAACCACTACTATTTATTGTACTATAGTTACCTCAGGGGCTCTATGTAGCCTCATAAAAATATCCTTTATTACTCCCATTATTTTCACAGGTGTTCCATCCAACTGCAGTACTCCAGGGGAAGATCGGGTATAATACATACTGATCTCTTCATAGACTGCTTTAGGCATAACTGTAGTTGATGATCCTGAGTCGATCATACAACTTTAGACCACCCATCCTTCCATCATTAGAGAGATACAAAAGGGAGGAGGTTTATTCTTTAAAAAAAGGGATATTTCTTTCTTTTCAGAGGGTATAATAAGAATTGTGGTGGCCTACCTATCCTGCGGATACTAGTTGAGAGAAGCTTTAAGCAAGTCTATCTAGCCAATAATGAAGAGAGTATCATATAAACTAGCTTTTGATGGTATCTTCTTCATATCTTCCACAATATTGTATTGATACTGAGCCAAAGTGGGTCTCTCAGGTCTTCTTTCTAGCTCACCATATTTTCTCTTATATTTTTGAGTGGCTTCTATTCTTTGTCTTTTAGTGATAGAAGGGAATTTAAGCCTTTATTGAGCCTCATCCTTAGATTTCATCCTTTATCCCTCATTTTCTTTCTCAACTCTTTTGGAAAAATTGACTACCTTTTCTTTTTATTTGGCTTGGGGAATAGGGAAAGTATCATTGCTCTAGGGAGGTGGGTCATTATTTATCTAAGAAGGAACCTGAAATTGACCCATCTTCTGTGGATCAACTTGAAGGGTTTTCTTCCCTAACCTTGTCATCACAACAATAGGGCCATCCTCATCCAACTCTTTCCAAACCATGATCTGGTTAGGTTTCCATAGCATATTTACTCTTCCATTTTGATTTCTTTCTGATTGATCCATAGATTTTTGAATATGGTGCTGGTACATAACTCAAGATTATGAATCATGAGGATCATTACAAACCAAACACTAGATATTTACTAGACTTATCTCTGGAGAACACTCAAGCTCTTCATAAGCTACATTTACTCTGACCCTAGTACTGTTGATAGGACCGGGTCTTTGATATTTATTCACATATGGAAACCTACTTTGTTGAGACCTCTCCATTTATCTTTTCTCCATTGAATTTATTTTGTTGCTAAGCATTTTCAATGTATTCTATATATCAAGGATGATAGAAAACTCTTGAGGATTCTGAGAAGGAAGTGGAGGGAAAGGAACTACAACAGATGGTGCTTTTGGCTAAGGAATGAGAGTCATTTGTAGAAATGGGGATGCCAATGGAGGGGGGTCCATATAAGATGAAGTAGTAGCTTGGATTTGGATATTAGTGGTTTCTAGATTGTAAGGTAGCACAACTTTTGGGGACAGTATCCCCACATTAATTAGGATATTTTATGCATGAACAACTACATTGTAAACTTGTGGAAAGGTTTCCACACTAGATTGTTGGGTTTGCAGGTCTAGCTCTGATATAATACATATAATCAAGACATGCAACTGGTCTAGCTGCAAGGGGAATTCTTTTCCAGGTTTTGCTAAACCTCAAATTAAAATTTGAGATAGTTTCTTGTTTATGTTTCTACATAGATGTGAATTGGTTACGCAAGGATAAAGGGTACGCAAATTCATTAAATTCTTCCACAAAATTTCTAGCCAATGTTTCCCATGAAGTGATGGTGTTATCCTCAAGATTCCTAAACCAATGTAGAATATTTCCTTTGAAGGACAGGGATAGGATTCTTACAATAATATCTTCATTTTTTCTATTGTGGATTACTACTAGATTCAAAATATCATGACAGTGCTCATATGCAGTCTTTTTAGATCCATCATAAGTGAAAAAAAGCCTTGGACATAACTTGAGGAATGTCATGCATATGGGCTAATCTAAGGGGACCAGCTGGGGTACTTCTACAAAGGATGATTTGGGGGTACATTTCCCTGATTTGGGGCTACATTTCCTACCATGTTTACAAGTGTAGGTCTTGCTGGAGGGGTTATTGGATTAGCTGTAGGATTTTCCTCAAGAGGCTCTTCTTTTGAATGAAAATTTTGATTCAAATTCCTTATAAAATTGGACCCTCTATAAGGTAGCTCATAATAGAGAAAATATTTAGGGTTATTCCTTTTGAATGACCTAGTATACATGAAAGAATAATGTTCTACATGGATAATTATTTTTTTGGTTTAAAGACCAGGGAGTAACCAAGTGAATTTGCTATTCTCCGCTTAGCAAGGTCAAGATAATTTACCAAATATTGATTCCTCCAGGTAGAGATAAAACAATAACTCATATGATGGGTTTTCGTGTTCCTTGTGAACTGGTCCCACCGGGCGTGCCAAAAACTTTGGGCATCGAATTTACATCAAGATTTACTTGACACTGCGATTGTCTATCTTCCAATTTTTTGTCCAGGCATGCACCTGATAGTCGCAGCTCCTCACTCAACATTGCATGGACCAAAGGTAAATTCAATCCAACCTCTAGAGTAGGTTGGTTCCTTGTCAACTTAAAATGGTGTTGACATAATTAAATCTCAAATAGGATTTTGAGAAAATGGTTAGAAAAGGTTTAGGGTTAGAGATATTATAACAAAATAGACTAAAAATGTAGGTAAATACAGTAAAAAGCTCCCATAAATTATTTCTAGTGTCCCATCACTCAAGATTAACAACACCCAAATCCATGAAATATTTATACATTAAATCATAAACAAAGATATATTGCAGAAATCAATTCTAACATCTAATATTGATAATCCAAATTAGTAGAATAGAAAAATAGTTAGATTTAATAGAAATAAACTTCCTAACAACACATCTAACTATGAATAAATTTCAATTACTCTCACAACTAGTAATCCAATAATCTGGAATGAACTAATCACTAAAGTATTAACAAAAATGTAGCTCAAATATTCGAATCTCTGGCACAAAGATGATGAAGATAATAAATTTTGAGTCAAAAATCATAGTAATGCTCCTTCCATTAGTTTACATGAATATTTATAGTAGGGCAAGAAAACACACTAGATTCGACCCTTAAAAACAAGGGTTTGACCTCTATTTATAGTTTGTAAAATGAAAAATATGAGGAGACATTACAAAGATTACAAATTTACATCTCAATACAGAATTTTTCTGGCATAATCTTACTGGTTGGAAAAATTCAAGAAATCCGCTGCGAGTGATCGACCATGGTAGATTAGCTCTCTGCAACTTACTGGTTTTTTGATGGCAGTTGAAGTTTAGACCATTGGAGACCACATCTGATCCATTCATTATTCTTGAAAATCCTGCTCTACTGTAGATCTGCAACTGCTATTTGTTCTTGTTCTTAAAAACCCTCTGACGCTTCATATTCCCACCTTCCAATTGGCTACTTTCTTATCTAATGAGAAACTATCTTTAAATGCTTTGACAGTACTAGAGTCCTCTCAGCCATTGATGCTTTTAGGTGAATGGTCATGATTAAACCTTAAAAATTCTTTGCAAACTAGTGGGGAAGGAATCGAATGCCATTCCATATTTTTAAATTGTTGATGTTAGCTTGGTAGCCTTGATTCTATGAAATCAAATTTCGACGTGAAATGCACTAAAGAGTGAGTGGGATGCAATATACTATCAATCCACTCATGAGCCTTCATTTTTTTCCTTAGCTTTAAACAAATTACAATCCACACAAAAAGTATGCTGACATCATCTTTGCCCAAGTCAAAATGTGAAATCAATAATCTGCATCAGAGTTAGTGCAAAAATTCCTTTATCTCCATTCTGCATCGAAACTAGTGCAAAATTTTCTGTCTCCATTCCACACCAAAGTTAGTGCAAAATAATATTTGTCACCACTCCACACTCTTTGTAGTGCTTTCTCCCTTCAAGTCGCTATTCTGCACTAGATTAATCTTGGAACTCAGTGGAATCAAAACTCGTCAACACTTAGCCACTTGAAGCATGCAAAAACCAGCCATGATCACTATTCCACACTTTTTCTTTTGTTGATGTCATCTTGGCCCAAACGTTTTGTGAAATAGGTACTCACTTGGAATCCTCTCCCAAATACACTATGAACCGAGCAAAATGGAATTTTAGCTTGTTAAGTAAAAAAAAACTAAGTATTGAGCGAAATCAGGAACTCTCATTGTGGATCCGCTCCAAAATACTCTATATCCTCAGTGGAATAGAGATTTCATGCCTTAGAATAAAATCTTCAATATTTTCTAAGTATGTGGTCATTTTGGTTCTACATGTATGTATGTGTTGTCTAGAATAGGGGGTGTAGGATTAGTGGAACACTAATCTAATCATTGAGAATATTCTTAGTGTGTTTTAAATTCTTAAAGCCCATCGCTGGAATCAAGCACCCTATGTATAATAAATAGAATCATAGCATGTGAGGAAAAAGGAAAATCTTAACCAGAAGGGAATTTTGGGTGCAAATTTGATAACTTTTTCCCTAGGTATTTGAGTACCAAGGAATGCAACAAAATTCTATAAGAGATCATGTAGAGGTTGAAAATATCAATATCACAAATATTTGGTAGCAAATTGTAGAGATTTAAAAATTGTGGCTATTGATGATTTATAAATCCAAATTTTATCTTCGTGCCTATCCTTGAAAATAATGTTTTATATTTTGTGTTTTGGAGCTTAACATTTTAGCAGGTTGGGTTTTAAGAATGATAAAATACATTGGAATCATCAAGTATTTTACACATAAAGCTTTAGGAAATATTCATATAAAATTACCAATCAATCATAGACATATAAAATTACCAAGTGTCCACATTAACTCTAGAACATAAAATGGTTTTTTATTTCACACAAACACAAGGTTGGAAGCAATAACTAATTAATTAAGTTGCATAAAATACAATTGGGAACTCAAAATGGGTAAAAAATGAGTATTAAATGAACCAAGGAATCTCAATATTCCCTATCCATGTGGGAAGGAGCGGGTGGTGGGTGCTGATTGATCAGGAAAGGACAGACTTGGTGTGATAAAGATGGAGCACATAAGGGTTAGCATAACTGCCAAATGGAGGTAACAAAAAATGTTATATTAAGAAACTGATGTTGTGATAGATTGTCTAAAGACCTACGACATTATTTGTTGTTATGTCATCATATATTATGTTTTTCTCCCTTAAATTTTTATGTTTTTGATTTTGGTAGGTATAAAAGCCCTTCACCTTATCACTCTCATAGGCAACATAAAAGTTGTTTAACATTTGAAAGTGTTGGCATTTTTGCCACATTAAAATTTTGTAAAATTTTTGCTTGAAATATGTAAACAATTTTGCCAGCAAAATTCATAAATTCATTTTGAGCATTTTTGCCACATTTAAAAAAAAAGTTTGTTGAAAATTTTTCTAAGTGATTGATGGGTGCAGTTTCAGGAAAAATCCGAGCGAAATGCCTTTTCGCTCTCATGCACAACGAAATGCCTTTTCGCCCCTAGGCGCAGCAAAAATCCTTTTTCGGGCATTTCACTGGCGAAAACACTTCCTGGGCATTTCGCTGGCGAAATCACTTTACCGACAGTTTCGCTCCCATTAATGGCGAAATTCCTTTTCACTTCATTTCTCAGCGAAATCCAGTTTCCAAGATGGGCCCCACTTTTGGCAGTGCAAGCTTTTCCTAGGTGAAGTCATAGCAAAAAGGTAATATTGGGGTGAAATTCCATTTCACCTAGGTTTGGAGCGAAACTCCATTTCCAAGCGCAAGTCTAGGCGAAAGCCCATTTCGGGCATGACTTGGGCGAAATGAAGATGAAGGCCCATTTCGGGTGAAACTTTGAGTGAAAGCTCATTTTAGAAGCAAACACCATCACCCCTATATTTTTAGTGTAGATCTTCTTTGGGAAAGGATTAAGGTTGGTAGAATTAATTCTTGTGGCAATGCAATAGATATATCTAGGATCACTACTAAAAAACTATTGAATTTAAGTATTGCACCCTTGACTCTAGTGTAATCTTGTTCATTTTCGAAGCATCATCCACTTTGGTGGGTATTCATTTCCAAGGCACCATCATGGAGATTGAAATTAGATCGATGATTTTTTCCAAAGCCCCGATACGCCATGTGACAAAATCGCTAGATGTTTCCCAATGCATTTGCTAATTGGTTCATTGCTATTGCCAAGGAGGAATTGTTGTTGTTTGATCCTTGACTAGCCAACATTTTGTTTTAATGTGCATTTAATTACAGAGGTGCAACCCTCTATAAATACTAAGCATTTTGATGTAAAGAAGGAGGATAGACATTCTACAGAAAAACACTTTGAGTTTTCTACATTAATAGAAAGATATTCGACTTCTGGTTCCTTGAGTAGTTTTGTGTTTGATCTCTTTCTGCTTATCATTTCTTATTGTTTTTATGTCCATTATTAGATAATTTAAATTTTGCATCAGAATTTAATTACTACTGGTGAGGGAATGAATATTGAAATGCTTCTTGGAGGTTATCTTTGCAAAACTATGAGTGGTTCTTGTGCCTTTCTTTCTATTATATGCTAATTAACACTTGATTTGGATTTCTATTGTTAGTTTATCCCCATCTTACATATCTGGCTCATAGCCATATTTCCCATTCCTTTCTATCATTTCCCATCTCTTTCCTATTACCCTAAGATTTAAACCAAATTAGATTAGTAAGGGAACCAACCCTCTCTGGAGATTGGCTCGAAGGACATCTCTCTCCTTCGGCCTTTCAATGTTGGTCGGGTCTAGGGCACATATATTTTATAATTAGGTAGATTCATGACCAATAGTTTTTGGCATGCCCGGTGGGACTCTAAAAAGTTCCACTTTGAGTAGTATTAAGGTTTGATGTTCATATTTTTACTGTCTGACTAGAACATCTAGCGACTCAGTTTTACCTAGAAGCCTTCGAATGTGAAGTGAGCGAAAGATTTTCTTCATGATCACAAGATCGAAGGCCAAAAATCTAGAAGATCCCATTGAGTTTTATGAACTTGACACCCAAGTGTTAGGAGCACATCCTAGGTTAGTCACTCCGACTATCCCATCAAGTGCAACATCTTCATAGTTAGTTGGTGTGTTCTCTGTTCCTTCAAGCCCTACTAGCACAACCACTAGTTTTCCACCTCCCCAAGCAAATACTCTAGTCCAAATGGCTCAAAATCCACCACCACAACCACCAAGATAGTTCCCAGCATGGAACCACTCTGGACCTCTGAATCTGCAAGCTCAAAACCTGATTTTGCAAGCAGCAATGAAGGCTTTGCCTACTTATGATGGTATGGGGAAGATGACTTATGAGCATGTCCAAGATGTGGCTACCTTGGTGATAATCCATAGCATCATAGATGAGGATATCATGGTAAGATTACTCATGCTCTCTCTCAGAGGTAAGTTGCTTTACTAGTACCGATCATTACAACCTACCACCATTACCACCTAGGACCAGTTGGCTGAATTATTAATCAAAGGTTTCAATGAACAAGCGGATCCATTCTCTCTGTTGCATCAGTTTACCACCATTCAGAGGCATCCATAGGAGGAAATCATAGACTTCAATGTCAGGTTCACCCAAACTTGGCATAGAGTTCTTGATGGTCTCTGATTGACTCTTGAGCAAGCTGTATTTTACTACCTTCGAGATTTCAACTCCGACATCAGTATGGCCATCCGATAGTCTAATGTCAACATATTTCCTGATTTGTATTCTACTGCACAAAAGGCCAAGGCTGACTTAATTGCTATCGGTAAGCTTCCATCAAAAATGGTGATGCCTATTTTTCTTGATCTTCCATAGTATTTGTACGCTAATGCATCTTCTCAACCCTTGCCCATGTCCCCCATGTATCCAATCCCTTCATGGAGTCCGAATTCATCTCAAACCATGATGATAGTTTCTATCCCACAACTACCTACTCCAACCATTCCATAGTTACCCACTCTAGTTCCATTCCCAACACTACCATCTCCACCTGTACCTCTTCCATTACCTGCTCCTCCAACACCCTCAAATCCTGATCCACAAGAGAAGTTGCTTAAGGAGATGCAGTCAATGAACTCGACCATAAGAGTGATGGGTAATGAGATCACAGTTATTAAGAGGAGGTAGGCTGAAAGATATTTCTAACCTAGGATATTTCAACCATCATCGATCACCAGGGAGCAAGCAACTTCAACCAGCAAGGTGCCTGAGAGAAATCCTACCGTATTGGCAAATGAAGAAGTTGGCACATTAGATAAAGCATATTGGTGCTCTACCTATAATGATCCGCATGGTGAGGAAACTTGCATGGTTCATCTAAACTACGTGCAGACATTGGTAGAAAGTTCTTTCGGTGGTCAAATCAACATGATTATAGAAGTTGATCATAATTTCATGGTCCCTTCTGAAGAGCAAGTTTTAGTTCTCACAAGAGCTGGAAGAAAACCCATCACCGTGGACCCAACTAAGATGGAGCCCTTGAAGGTACCTACTAATTCAAAGGTGCAAAATGAGAAAAAAAAGCACAAGTGAAAGTAGCTATTCCAGTGCCCAAGCTAGATGCACCTATCCTATTAAAATATCTTTTACCTCTATGAGCGAAAGAAAGAGTGCAAGAAAAAGCTTCAACTTCATAAGCAAAAGCTGAAATGGAGGAACAAGCTAGAGAAAAGCTCAAATACCCATCCTTGACCAAGCGTTAGAGGGTAGAGGCTACACAATAGTATCAGAGCAAATATGAGGCTACCAATGAAGGAAAAGAG
This sequence comes from Wollemia nobilis, assembly GCA_028583015.1. Taxonomy (NCBI): domain Eukaryota; kingdom Viridiplantae; phylum Streptophyta; class Pinopsida; order Araucariales; family Araucariaceae; genus Wollemia; species Wollemia nobilis. The sequence goes on along the minus strand of JAQPPZ010016703.1, from coordinate 4,171,581 downwards.
TCTAGTGCATCCACGTATAACATTGTTGAAGAGTTGAAGAGGATTCCAGCCAAGGTGAGTCTCTATGATGCATTGCAATTGCCTGGACAAGTGGACTTGTTGCAAGAATCACTAAAATTTGTCAAAGATAAGGGGAAGAATCTGACTCAGATAGTGTTAGCTCAAACATTGATGACTTCTACCACTAGGAAAAATAGACCACCCCCTTTCTACTTGTCTCTTAGGATGGAAGGTTGGATTGTGCACAATTGCATGATCGACTCTAGCATTGCAATGACTATCATGCCAAAGGTAGTTTGTGATGTTATGGGTATGGAATATACTAGAAGCAGCCCTGGTATTTTGCAATTATATGGAACCCCTATGAGGATAGTTGGGGTCATCAAAGACATCCCCATTGTGTTGCATAAAATACCTCAGATCACTGTGATCCAAGAGGTGGTCGTGGTTGATCTGGAGCCATATTTCAGCATGTGCCTATCATGGGAGTTCACTGCCAAGTTGGGAGGCTACCTTTCTCTGGACTATTCTCATTTGGAGATTCCTATCAAAGGGAGGAGAATCTAAATTTATAATGAGAAGCCTTCAACTTATCACATAGAGAAAATTGAAGAAGAAGATAAACCCATGAATTCTATCAACTTGATGATCGAAGAATTGGAGGAATTAGATTTGATGGAAGAAGTTCTGGATGAGCTTCGAATAGAAGATGAGTTTTCAATGCTCAATTTTAATGCTATGATGGAGACTAAAATTGGTTGTTACACCATTACTAAGCCTAAAAAAGTTGAAGTGAAGGTGTTTGATGGTCAAGATCCTATTCTTGATCAATTATGGAAGTTGTACTTTGATGGTGCAAGGTGTAAGAATGGTGTAGGAGCTAGGATCATTCTCATTTCTCCTTCTAGCATACAAAATATGTACTCTTATCGGTTGACCTAGAGTTGTACAAACAATGCTATCGAGTATGAAGCACTCTACTTGGGTTTGAAGAAAGGTAGAGAAGCTCAGAATCAAACAACTATAGATTTTTGGAGATTCTGAGTTGATCATCAACCAGGTAACCAGTAAGTGTATTTCCAAGCAGCACTACCTGAAAGCTTACCATAATAAAGTATGGGATTTTTTCGAGTCTTTCACAACATTGAACATTCAAGCAATTTCATGAGAATAGAACAAACATGCAGATATCTTGGCATCCCTTGGTGCTAATTTTTCTCTAGTTGAACATGTGGTGAGAAAGCCCAAGACTGTGAGGTTAGTTTATAGACCTTCAGTCCTTGACAAAAATATCTACTGGAAAGTGTTTGAAAGTGATGAGCAGATTGTTAATTTTTTGATAAGAGAAGCTAGTAATGTGGAAGAAAGAACACTTGATGAGGAAGAAGTCGAGGGGTTGATACAACTATGAAATAATCATATCCCAAAAGGATTGATTACACTTGAGAGTCTCTTTGATCAACATGATAGAACAAAGAAGCATAAGATCAAAGTGGATGAAAAGGAGTACACTGAACTATAGTTGGGACCCAAGAAGTCGATCAAAGTTGGCACTGATTGCACTCTGGAAGAGCTAGAGCAGATCAAGGAATTATGCCATGAGTACCCATACATTATCGCTTGGAGCTACCAAGATTTGAAAGGCTACAATAAAGATGTGATCCAACATACCATTGAGTTGTAGGAAGGAGTGAAACCCTTCAAGAAAAAGTAGAGGCTAGTCAATCCCAAGATTGAAACCCTGATGAAAGTAGAGCTACTAAAGATGTTGGAAGCCAAAATCATTTACCCAATTAAGCATTCTACTTAGGTAGAAAATCTGGTCCTTATGAGAAAGAAGAATGGAGATATTCACCTGTGCATGGACTTTCAAAATTTAAATCAGGTATCTCTGAAGGATCATTATCCTTTACCTCAAATTGATCAGATTCTTCATGTAGTTGTTGGTGCTCAGAGATTCTCTCTGTTAGATGGATTCTCTGGCTATAACCAAATCTGGGTCAAGGATGAAGACCAATATAAAATGATATTCACCATAAAATGGGGAACTTTTGCTTATCAACGAATATCATTTGGTCTCTCAAATGTTGGTGCAACTTTTCAGAGAGTGATGGACGTAGCTTTTGGTGAGTTGTTAAATCATGTTATTATGATTTATTTGGATGACATGACTATCTTCTCTCACAATAGGGAGGAGCATAGTCTACATTTGAGACAAGTGTTCAAGAAGTATCGAGAGTTCGAAATATCAATCAACCCAAAGAAGTCCATATTCATGGTAAAATAAGGAAAGCTCCTGGGCCATATCATTTTGAAGAAAGGTTTAGCTATTGATCTAGCTAGAGTTGAGGCTCTCCTGAAGCTTCCATTGCCAGCCAACAAGAAGGATTTGCAATCATTCTTTGGGTAGATTAACTTTGTTTAAAAGTTTGTTGTAGATTTCTCTCAAGTGGTAAAGCCGATGACTGAGCTTTTAAAGAAGAATGTTGAGTTCAAATGGATTGAGTAGAGGAAGCAAGCATTCAAGGAAATCAAAGAAAGAATTGCTCAAGCCTTGGTCCTGGTAAACCCTGATTACTCAAAAGATTTTATCTTGTATGTCATTGGTGAACAAGAGAGCTATGCAGTGGTGCTTACGTAGAAGGGAGATGATGGAGATGAGCGACCGATTACTTTCTTGAGTCAAGTCATCCAACTACATGAAGAAAAATATAATTTCATTGAAAAGCAAGTATATGCGATGATGAAATCCTTGAAGAAGTTTTGAAATTTTGTTTCTCAAAGCAAAATAATAGTTTATGTTGTTCATCCAGATGTCCAAAGTTTCATCATTCAAGGAGAGCTTGGGGATAAGAGAGTTGGTTGGGTTTCTAAAATCTAGGAGTATGATGTTGAAATCTGACCAACCAAGCTAGTTCGAGGTCGAGCATTATGTCAAGAGCTTGCAAAAAGTGCTACATCTGAATCCATGGTTTGCCAACTTGAATATTCAGTAAGCAATTTTACTAATCACTCTATAGATGATCGTGATTGGATAGAGGACCTTGTCGAATATTTCCATTCAGGAAGATGTCCTCCACACCTCAATGCCTCATAGAGAAGGAGATTCAGACTTCAGGCCCTTAGGTACATGATGATGCCAAATGGGCTATTCCATAAAAATATTGATGGAGTACTCCTCAGGTGCATCCGAGAATCAGAGAAATAAAGAATCCTAGAGGAGTTTCACTCTGGTTTATCAGGAGGCCATTATGCAGGGAGACCAATGGCATTGAAGATCATCAAAGCAGGATATTTTTGGCCTACTCTCTTTGCAGATGCTTTCAAAGTCAGTCAAAGTTGTGATAAGTGCTAGAGATATATCGGTAGAAGCAAGAATGCATCATTGCCCCTTCATCCAATTCAAGTAGAAGCACCATTTTAGCAATGGGGCTTAGAATTTATTGGGGTCATTGATCCCAATTCCTCTATTGGACACAAATACATCCTGATTGCAATTGACTATTTCACTCGATGGTCAAAAGCAATCCCGACCAAGAAGGTAGATCAGGTAATAGTTATCTCTTTCCTTGAAGGTTTAATCACTCATTTTGGTATACCAGATGCAATCATAATAGATAATGGAACTCCCTTCATTGGTTCCAAGATCAACGAATTCATGGGTAAGTATGAGATTTATTTGAAGATATCATCTAATTATTATCCATAGGGGAATGACTTGGCTGAGTCCACAAACAAGAATTTGCTAAGAATTCTAAAGAGAACCCTTGGAGATAACAAGCACAGTTGGCACTTGCTCCTGAACCAAGCATTATGGGTCGATCATATCTCTATGAAAAAATCCATCAAGATGTCCCCCTATTCCTTAGTATATGGTAAAGAAGTAGTGTTACCCATTCATATTGAATTGTTGGCTCTTCAGTCATGGCACTTGTTGTATGGTGAAGATGATGAATCTGATCCCATGAGCATGAGGTTGGCTCAACTTCTATAGTTGGAGGAAGAGAGGGAGAAATCATACAATGCCTTCATGGAACATGCCTAGAGGATGAAGGAATGGTTCGGTAAGAAAGCTTCTAAAAAGACTTTCAAGGTAGGTGACCTGGTGTTAAAATGGAATGAGAACAAGGTGAAGCCTGGCAAGCATCACAAGTTCGAAGTGATTTGGGAGGGCCCTTTCCAGATTTTGGGTGTGAATCAAGTTAACTCATTTTATTTGTAGGATATGGATGGTCATGCACTACCAATTCCGGTCAATGGTCTTCATTTGAAGGCCTACTATCAGTGAAAATCGAGATTATGAATGTAAATATGTACATATTTTTGTTTAATGTTTCTTTTTGTTTAAAAAATGGCTAAGGATGGGAAGAAAATTCTTTTTTGCTATGAAGGGGTGTTTTTGTTGGTGAAATTCATTTTTCCAGTGAAAAGCCTTCTTCGCCCCTTCTTCCTGGAAGAAAGAAGAAAAAAAAAAAAATTGAGGTGAAAAAGTGGTTAGAACCCGGGACTTCCTAGGAGGTCACCCATCTGAGTACTACTCCATGGAAAAAATGCTTAACTATGGAGTTCTTGAAGAATTGGAAAATAAAAAATCAACTTGTGTAGTGTGTCTTTTGGGTTCAAGGTTCTGGAGGTGTAAAAAAAAAAAGCTTACTTTTATGCTTCTTTATTCAAATGTGGTTTCTCCTCCCAAATAAAAAAAAAAAAAAAAGAAAAGGCAAAATGCCTTTTCACTTGGCTGGTGTTATTTCACTGTCGAAATTGCTTTTCGCCCCCAAAATCCCTCCTCGTTGACTTTTTTTGCTTTTTTCAGCCCGAATGTAAAAAAAAAAAAAACACATGCATTAAAATCTTTTTGCTTTTTTGGGCAAGTGGGAGTCAAATCGTGCCACTTTTAGGAGGGCACCCAAGTTAGTAAAATCATTTGATGGAAAAGGAAAAGCAACAAAAAAAAGAAATTAATAAAAAAAATGGTGATTTCACCAAGCCATTAATTCATGCATCTTTGATTTTTGGAGTGAAACTCAAGATTACCAATAATAAACCTCCAGTTGCATGTTCTCTTTCGATGAAGCAAAGTAGCAAAAGATATTTTTGGAGCAAAGGTGAGCGAAATACCTTTTCACCCTGCTTTTCCAACGAACCCCCAGAGTGCATGACGTTTTACCCATAAAAGTAGTGAAACTCCTTTTTGGTGCCCCACATCAATGAAACGAGGTACTCATCATGCTTTTCAAGGTAGAAAAGCAACAAGGCATGTTTCTAGAAATAACCATTATCCAATTATGCCCCCCAAGAAGGAAAAAGCAATTAAAAAATTAAAGCAACCAATCATAGCGCTTGGAGAAGAGGTGGGTGAAATTGATAAATCATTGGAAAGCATGGCGTATCCCCAAAATTAGTTGGCATGCCATAGGCATTTATTTTGGTAGGTGTGGTTCAAAAGTTATAAAAGGGTAAACGTTCCAGCTAAAGAAATCAAAATTTGTAGAGTTCCTATGGAAGATTATTGTGAATTATTTTTTGCTCCAAGATTTGTAGTTACTTGCCACTTGTTCGAAGAAAGTTGAAGATGGGGAAGAGAACCACAGAAGCCAAGAAGGAGAAAGCTCAGAAGAAGGTTGAACCAAAAAAGAGGTAGTGAAAAGCTAGAGAGGAGGAAGAAGTAGAATTAATGCCTTACTATGATCGCCTGGCGCAAATCAGTGACTATGTAATCACAAACAAGGGCATGGAGAAATTGCGCCATGATGTTGAGTTCACTCTACAAAAGGTGTCTACTAAAAGTTCTCGTACCACGACATTCTACTCTCATCTCTTCTGGTACCTATGTATGCCTATGCACCCATGTCCCGAGCTGGTCTGGGCGATTGCGTAGTGCTATAACTCTACTTCAAGAACTATTCAAAATGCCCAAGGAGATCAATTATTCAGTATTTCAGCCAACTCCATAAGGGATACCTTCTCTTGTGGTGCAAGACCTCCACCCGATGTCATGTTTAAAAATCTCAATCTTTTGGAGTAGGATGAAAGGTATCAATCCACTGTTCATATGCGATAGTTTATGGAAAACCAGTTGTTGAAAATGCCATATTTTGGGGAGTTTCCAGAATTATCGGTACCATTGAGGGATTTCAAGAGCCTAGATTTATACTCAATGTTGGCGTGGTTGGTGGGATTGTCTTCGGATTCCATAGTGCATAAGTGGTAAGCATCATTGGTGTAGTGTATTTCACAAGTGGAGTTTTATGCCCCAACTACCATGACAACCACCATGAATCTAATTTTCTTTGATTGGGTAGATTTCTTAGCATGGAGAATGCACTCATAGTTGTAGAAGGTACAAAGCGGAGAAGATGTTACTTTCAGGTATTGCTCCCTTCTGGTATGGTACTTTTTCTATCACATGCACTCCCATTTTGCTTTTATAGTAGTAAGGAAGATAGATGAAATAGGGAGAATGTTGTCGGTGTATTCATGGACTCAGAGTCTATCCAGAAGAGAGTCCTATTATAACTTTAACATAATATTTTTGGGGCTTGCCCTTGAGTTGATTTATGGGGTATGCAATAGAGTGCCTCGAGCAATGAAAGCAGAGGTGGTTGACAAGAAAAAAGGTGATGTCTTTTTGCTAACACAAGGAGTGGTGGTCAGACTTTTTGGTTTCACTGGGAAACCCTTTCTGTTGTCATATTTCACCATCGAACATATTTTTGCCCTGGAGGTAGCCCGACAAAGTGATTTTACAAATGATACCTATGGGACGGGTAGGGGAAAGAAAGCTACATGTGCTATGCCCTTCCAGTTTGGTGATATAAGAGTAACTCAGTGCAGCTATAATGGATTGATTGTTGAGACATTGTATGACCATGGGTTGGTTGAGCTTCCTCAATGATGGTGGTACGATCCTTTGGGTGTTTTTGCAAGTTACATCAAAGCCAAGAATTTTCATTGCTACCCCGAGAAGACATCTTACAGTAGAGGAATAATCCCAAGGGGCATGACCTTGAATGGCATGTTGAGAAGATGATGTCGCTCCCTCCTTGGCATGATTTTTATGAGATGGAGGTCGAGTATGATCCTACGAATCATCTAGAGCAAGTTCCTCCTCCAGGTTTGTTCGATCAAATGAAAGCAAAATTGCTTGATTGGTCCGATGAAAATATTACCAACTGGTGGGTCATGAGGGTCCATCGAAGTAAGCCTAGGTCAAGTTATCCATTGGTTATGGATGATGCATTTTCATTGATTTATGATGATCAGTGTGAAAAGTACCAGCCCCTCTCTTTTGTTGACTTGGTACCTCGAAGTATCCGCAACCCTGACAAAGAAGAAGACATGGTGAGAGAAAAGGAGGCATCGGTAGAAGAGAGAGCAGTTATTGAAGAAGAAGAAGAGGAGCAATTGCCGCCCGAGGAGCAGCTTTCACTCAGAAAGAGGAGCGCGGGTATAAGAGTACCTTTCCCTAGCATGGTGAAGAAGCCCAGAAGTGGTGCAGTTTCTGCGCTTAGCACAAAACCACTTCCTTCACAGATGATTGAGCAGACTATTTTTTAGGATATACCCTCTTCGGCTCAGCTAGAACAATCAAGCCCAATGGTGACAATAGTAGATCTGGAAGTAGAGGAGGAAAAAATAGAGGAAGAGAAAGACACTATAGTGCAGCAGCCTTCATCATCGACTCAAATGGTGTCAGAGCCCATAGGTACGCATTTTATTTCCTCTTCTCTCTCTGACAAGCACTTGGTGACCACTGTCTCCCCATCTGTAGTTCCCATATCTACTTCACCTCCAGTTATCGTACCCATCTCTTCCATTCCCATCTCTATTTCATAGTCGTAGGTCACCAGCGCTCTCCCAGTTTCATCCATTCCCTCCTTTTCTCTTTCCTTTAGTTCATTTGCATCCACCCCGAACCCATTTTCCCTTTCATTGTCCTCCACTTCATCTTCCATGCCTTCCAATCCTGTTACCACTGTAAGTACACAAGCCCCTCTCAGAGTGAGCGTAACTGTAGCACCCTCCACTTCCATCCCTATTGTTGAGTCAAACCCTCAGCAGGCCCTTTTCCTATCTTCCCCAATTTTTGTAGTGTAGGAGCCACTGGCTTCTGAGATGGAGTTGCTGCCAGAGCACCCTATAGTAGAAAATATCAATAGAGCATGACAAAGTTCATCATGGTGGCTGAAGAATCGCAAGTGGAAGGATGCGCTAGCCCTAGAAAAACCGATGAAGAAAGTGACTTTTGACCCAGAGGCAATGGAGGCGCACATAGTGAAGATGGTTCCTCAGGTCCAGAAACCTCAAGGAGAGATGGCGCCCAGTGATTATTCATACCAAGTTGTCATCGAGGACCTCACGAAGATAGACACAGCTAAGAAAATGGGCAACATACAGGTGGAGATGAGTTCGATCTACCTACACGATGAGCATTACAAGGACCACTTCTTCTAGGCTGAGGCAAAGATAGTGGAGTTAGAGGAAGCTTTGGTAGCACAAAAGGCCCAACTGGATGCTGCGCAGTCTGAATCTCAGTAGTGGTAGCAGAAGGCAATGCGCTTGGAGGGTGAAATCAAGGAAATTAAATGGGCAGCCACACAGTACCAGGCAGCGCAGCAGGAAGTGCAACAACAGATCCAGGCCTTGCAGGACCAGCTCTAGAATCTATAGAATCAGTTGGCAGCAAAGGCAACGCAGTCGATGACCCTCACGAAGGAGAAAATTAAGGAAGCTCATAGTCAGCTATTGATTGATTGTAAAAATATGGTGACAAAGGCTACGTTAGTTCTCATGTTCCTTCAGGAAGTACGAACGGTCATTTCGTACGACAAACATGTAGTGGAGTATACAGAGGAGAACCTAGAGCCAAAATTGGAAATGGTGATGAAGATCCAGGCAATGGCTCAAATGGATCTTTGATTCTTCCCACTGAGCAAAATAGCCCATGCTTGGGCAAATGCCAAGATCACGCTGTGCAGTTATTTCTCCAAGATGGACCTGGTTAAAGAAGCCCGTAAGCTGCAAGAGACATTTGAGCATGAGAGGCACATTTCATTGGTTTACTTTGATACGATCACAGCTAATGGTTTCCCTAGTTTCTTTGATGATCAGGGGAATATTTTGGCAAAGAAGGACCTAGACGCGTTATGGGTTGTTTTCATAGATGATGCCTCAGAGATTGATGACTTGGAGGAGCCCATCATTGAAGAGCACGTGCTACCATTAATGAGGAAATTCACCCGCATTGAGTCTAGATTACTGGAGCTCAGCTAGAGGGCCAACTATATTGATCTGGAGTAGGTTGAGACTTTTAGATACATTGTGGATACGCTCAATGCTCGTGAGGTGATTAGTATGGATGCCTGGGCTGAAGCAGTTGCGGTGTATGAATCTACGATGTCACATCTTAAAAAGTAGGAAGAAGCTGGTACAAGTAGCAGGTAATCAGATGCAACTGCCAGTGGAGACTCTGAGCCCAATGAATATGATAGAAAATGAAATACTTGATATTATTTACTTGAAAGGACCTTGCTTAAATAACAAGTGCTTACAATCTGATCCATTGGATCATAACTAACTGAGCTAATCTCAGACACATAAATTATCCTAGTAATAACTTAGGATATAATTTATTATTCTAACACCTCCCCTTAAGTGGTACTAGGATATACTAACACCCCCCTTAAGTGATACTAGGAGGTAGTGAAAAAACAACAAAACCAAACAAGTGGCATATCCACAAGTATGAGTCCCGAAAATAAGGCCTGATAAGGTACTTATGTACAATATATCCATAAAAAATCTTTTGGAAAGATGATGAAAAAATACAAGGGAGAAAACCACCTACCAAAAATGAAAGAAGAAGAAGAAGGAGGAAGATGTGCATGGAGGATGACAGAAGATTCTCAATTTCCCTTAAGGACAAATTCCATCAAGAATCCTACAAAGGATCCATAAGAAGTCTCAAAAAAGTAGAGAAGCCTCGTCACCGAACTGAATGAAATCTCACTCCCAAACTGGTGCTTGTGATGCATATCAAGGCTGTGAACCATGAAAAAAGGTCACTAAAAAACCCCTTGAAACCAAAGTACCTCACAAAAAGAAGAGTATGAAGATAGTGTGGAAAGAACCACAAGAATTTCAAGGGATGTACAAATTGACTCCATAAGAATAAGTAGTGGTTTCCACCTATATGAACACAATGGGTTGATAACAAGGTCCAAAATGAGTGGAAAAATAGCTTACTTCAATGAATCTAAAAAAGAAAAGGCACCAATGTAGCTCTCAAACATGTCCTTATGGTGACCTCCTCATCCTACCAAAATGCATGGGTAACCAACCACTGCAACCACTAGGTGATATAGAGGAGATGACTAGATACTAGGATCACTTACAAAGCTTTAGGAGTGTCGGGTTCAATCAAGAGTGCACTCCATGATACAATAATCTTCGATCCACAAAAAGTGTGGAAAATAGTTTCAAAACTGAAAATGAACACCTCCATTGTGTCTATCTCAAAAAAATATTTCCAACGACTATAAACACTCCTATGATCGGGTGTAATTTTGGCCTTCATGTGCAGGAAAATCAATATGCTTATTTCTCTTACAAAAGGAATATTCTAGAATTTTGGAATAAAGCAAGGTTTAAAAAATCTCTCCCAGAATATTATACAGTGCCCTTCCATTTTTCCAAGTGGAAAGAAAATACCTTATGCAAAAATATCACAATACAATGCAGAATATTAAAGTGATATACCCTTCCACCCTTACAATATATGAGTAAAGGCTTTATTAACCTTTAAGGGTTATATGGTTCTCCTACTCTATGTTAAAAAATATAAGTACCCATAAAGCCCCTGACCACTTTATAAAATTGTGCATAAAAAAGCCCATACAAGTAAAAGGGTGTGGGCCCCACATTTATATTAAAAAGATCTCTAATTAGAATGCTTAAAGAAGTTCAATATAACATGTTTCTCTTATTTACCCACTAATTACCAAGCTCCTGCGACATACATGTGTCTGCTCTAAAACCTCACTAGATTTAACACGCAACCAAAATGCTCCATATCAACAGCTCCAGCGATAGGCATAATAAAATAAGCTTATTGTTAAGCAACCAGAATCTCGAGACAGTAGTGCGCCGATCAACGACACCCTGAACAAATACCGTGCATGACTAATTTTGTGCATGCCATCGATGTCATATTGTTGGTAGCATTTGCTATCCTATCGTAGCAACATAACAACCTCTACAATGAAAATAGAACACGAGACATCACATTTAATTTTTAAGCATGCATCGCAACAAAGTCCTTTGTTGGTTCTTGTGGACCCTGTGAGCCACCAGAAATATTGGCATTTTTGCCACATTAAAATTTTGTAAATTTTTGGCCTGAAATATGTAAATTTTTCTAGCAAAATTCATACATTCATTTTGAGCATTTTTGCCACATTTAAAAAAAGAAAGTTTATTGCAATTTTTTCTAAGTGATTGATGGGTGCAGTTTCGAAAAAAATCCAAGCGAAATGTTTGTTCACTCTCATACATAGAGAAATGCCTTTTTCCTCCAAGTGCAGCAGAAAATTCTTTTTCGAGAATTTCGCTGGTGAAAACACTTCCTGGGCATTTCGCTGGCGAAATCACTTTGTCGGCAATTTCACTCCCATTAATGATGAAATTCTTTTTCACTTCATTTCTTAGAAAAATTCAATTTCCAAGATGAGTGCCACTTTTGGTAGCGCAAGCTTTTCCCAGGTGAAGTCGTAGCAAAAAGGCAATATTGGGGCAAAATTTTATTTCGCCTAGGTTTGGAGTGAAACTCCATTTCCAAGCACAAGTCTATACGAAAGCCCATTTTGAGCATGACTTGGGCGAAATGAAGATGAAGGTCCTTTTTGGGTGAAACTTTGAACGAGATCTCATTTTAGAAGAAAACACCATCGCCCCTACATTTTTAGTGCAAATCTTCTTTGGAAAAGTATTAAGGTTGGTAGAATTAATTCTTGTGGCAACGCAATAGATATATCTGGGATCATTGCTGAAAAATTGTTGAATTTAAGTATTGTGCCCTTGAATCTAGTGTAATCTTGTTCATTTTTGAAGTGTCATCCACTTTGGTGGGTATTCATTTCCAAGGCACCATCATGGATATTGAAATTAGACCGATTATTTTTGCCAAAGCCCCGATACACCATGTAACAAAATTGCTAGATGTTTCCCAATGCATTTGCTAATTGGTTCATTCCTATTGCTAAGGAGGAATTGTTACTATTTGATCCTTGACTGGTTGACATTTTTTTTAATGTGCATTTAATTATAGAGGTGCAACCCTCTATAAATACTAAGCATTTTGATGTAGAAGAGAAGGAAAAATATTATGCAAAAAAATAATTTAAGTTTTCTATGTATATAGAAATACATTCGACTTCTGGTTCCTTGCATAGTATTATGTTTGATCTCTTTCTGCTTGTCATTTTTACTTATGTTCACGTCCATTATTAGCTGATTTTAAATTTTGCATCTGAATTTAACTGTTACTGGTGAAGGAATAAATACTGAAGTGTTTTTTGGAGGTCATCTCTGCAAAACTGTGAATGGTTCTTGTGTCTTTATTTTTGTTATATGCTAAATAACACTTGATTTGGATTTTGGTTGTTAGTTTATCCCCACATTTCATATCTGACATATAGCCATATTTCCCATTCCTTTCTATCATTTCCCATATATTTCCTATTACCCTAAGCTTTAAATTGAATTAGTGTAGTAAGGGAACCAACCCTCTTTGGATATTGACCCGAAGGACATCTCTATCCTTTGACCTTTCAATTTTTACCGGGTCTAGGGCACATATATTTTATGATTAGGTAGATTCATGACCAACAGAAAGGCAACATAAAATTCATTCACAATTTGAAAGGCGACGAAAAATTCATTCACCATCTAAAAGGTGACATAGAAGTCATTCACCATCTAAAAGATGACATAAGAGACATAGAACTAGGAGCACATCAAAGTATCCTGTTCAAAAGTCTAAAATTCCAAGCATTGGTGTATGTGAGCGTAAGCAAACTACTGATAAGCTTCGAGAGGACGTAGAAGAGAAGGAAAGGTAGAATGTTGCCCTCTTTGAGTGTGTCTTAGTATGCATTCATAAAAATACCCTGTCCCCTGTACTTTATTCACTATTTGTTTAATTTATTTTCTAAGTTGATGTTCATGTGACATGTAGGTATGTCATGCAATTTGAGTATTTCAAAGAAGCACATGTTTCTGTTTTTCTACTTTTATTCACATTTTCTTTGTTATCAGAAAATATTCTATTAAATATTGTATTCTAATGTAGTTTGCATTATATGTTTATAAAAATTATTTTTGATATGAAGGATGTACTTTTACACAAGTTAATTTGTGTAGTTTTCTACTTTTGCATTTGATTGGTGACTTAAATTAATGTGGATTTTTGTGCTAAATGCATATAGTAAAATACGTGTCTATATTTCTATTTATCCACTTTCAAGTAAAATAGTGGTAATTTTTATCTTTGTTGATAGTCACAGTCTTAAGGTGTACAAATATGCGATAGATGTTATTTTGTGAAGCCATTAGATTTTTTTGTTCATTATTTATTATTATTATTATTATTAATTTATTTTTCCTTTATCCATTACAAGTGCTTTTGGTCTTCTTTATCTCTCACCTAACCTTGGATCTTTGTGCAACTTAGACATGTTGATACTATTGTCCTAGATCTTTGAATATTTGTCTAAAACTTTTGGTGTTGTACCCTGGATGAATTCATACAAGCGTACATGAGTGTCATAATGTTTTCTTCATTAGTGTATCTTCAACATAAATTTATTCTGGTCAATTCAAATACAATTGTCTTGGTGGTATGAATGTCTATTGACTTGATGATATTTGGTGCAAAGCAAAATATTTTCATTATTTTGTCATGAATTCTAATATTTTTACATGTTGACTCCAGTTTTTACAATGCTATTATGTAATGATAAACAATGTAAAGTATCAAACCAAATATGTAGGAAATATATATAAGCCAACAAAATATATTTTTT